>JAEAOA010001782.1:267500-595000 GCA_016746295.1 Potamilus streckersoni | reverse complement strand
GTTATACTAAACGAAACCTCCACCTCTTTCTTTGAAATCAAAATTGTTGGAATAGCATGTTTGAATTAGTGAAGCAATCTCCTAGTTGCTGTTATTCTGGAATAGCTTATAGTGATACCTTTAATGTTAATGAAACCAGAAGTTAATAGTGAAAAAGACAAAGCTTATGTATTGATTTGGCCTCATCTTACAATGAAAACTGATTTTCATATGTGAAGGATAGAAAATTTACACAATTAGAAAATTTTACTTGAACTCTACATCAGCTTATAGGCCAGTAAATAAGATACTTGACTGTACTCACTGGACAGACATGATAAACGACTGGACAGACATGATAAACGGCAAATCAGTCAGAATGTAAAAGATATGCCAGTATTAAGGTACAAGTCAACTGGAAAATGTTTTGATAGCCTTCATGGCTTCCTTTAGCAAAATGTTGAGCTTGTACATTTTCATAATTATTGGCCTATTACTAAAGACAATAATTGTCAAGATTACAAATACTAATGGCCACATGGTGCTAGTGTTCAGGTCAAATCTGGGTATATATATCCAAGCCATTTTGACTTCTCTTACTTAGTGTAAAGAAATGTAATAACAATAACGTACCAGACAGTGACTAATCAATCATGTAACAAGATCTTTGCCTTTAAAAGCACATGGCATTTTATTTAAATACAGAAAAATTGTTTTATCAGTCGTTGGCGACATTGACGATTAAAACTAGACATAAGTGTCAAGATCATAACAGAGTCAGCATAGGCTAAAAATAGATTTTGTGCATCACACAAAGGAACACAGAAATTAACCTTAAACAAAACAAGGTACCAAAGACCCCAAAATCATGTGACAACATATCTATGCCTCCCTGAAGAAGAAATTTCATCTACCTTAAAAAAATTGCATAATTTAATCTCATCCAGTTAGCAAGATCCAATAAATCATTACCAAATATTAACATGTCATCATGTAAATGGAACGATTTTAGAAAAAGTCAGTTTTCTACTTGACGTCATTGGGTGGGGAGGGGATGAATTATTGCCAAACTATTTATGTAAAAAAGACTCAAGTAAAACAATCTTATGTTGAAAAGACTCAAATGAACGACATACCAACCGATAAGGTTATTCAGCAGAAGTGGGAAAATGGAGCAAATGGTATGCAAATTATGTATGTACCAAGATTTAAATGTTTTTGAATGATTCTGCAATGTGCATGACAACAACACCCACTCACATATCACGCTTATACCAAGAATAAGAACAATTAATGCATATTCAGTTGAAATAAGTTTATTATTACAACAAGAAAAACCTTTTAATAATTAATGTACTTTTAAATGAAGATATTAAATGAAAATATTAAATGCTTTAAAGAATATAGTCTTCTTACTACAAATATTAGATATACTTCTCACAAAAAATTTTCCCACCTCTATAAAGAGTATCCTTTTATAAGGCCACTTTTCTGGTGTAGAAGTGGCCATATAAAAGGGGGACCACTGTATATGGTGGCCATTATCAATATTGGAGAAAAATCCACATGAACAACCCCAGAAAGAACCATCAACCCTTGCGAAGCTACTCTCATATACCACATTGGCTAAGACCAAAACTCAAGCCTACACATATTGAGGTAAGATGGCAATGATCCCTAACAGTGAGCACTTCAGACCACTCAGCCACCACCACCCCCATCAACAGATGTACCCATCATAGGATTTAACAAGCAGTGTAATTTCTATATACATATGTACAAAAGGATATCTCTCAATTAACAAACTTATGGTAATTAATGGAATTATCTGGCAGTTGCCAAGTAGGATGAACTACATTGCTGTTGTCTGAGCAAAACAGACTCATCACTACTGTATGCAATTTGAAACTCTCTTGAACATGAAACATATATTCTGGTCCTAGTCAGGTTAGAAATTATAAATCAATGAATGAAGTGACTAAGTTCATTTTTAATCACATTAAAAAAAATTGTTATTGAAATTGGCAGGGGGCTACAAACATGGATTTATGCAAAAACTATAATGTAAATTTACCATGAAAGGGAATGGATGATTATGTCTCAAAACTCATCAGACTGATTTAAAAATATGTCTTTACTTAAGTAACTGAAAGAAATGACAATAACTTGGAAAAAATTACAACAAAATCAACATTTAACTGATTTTATCACACTATTTTACAGTATGATAGAGGCGTGTGTCAAAAAGTGTCATGGTGCAAATCAAAGGTAACTTTTTCACAGTAATATTTTTTTCTTCCCTTCAGATTATGCTTTCTTCAGCATCTTTCATAGTATGATAAACAGGGTCCTACATCAGGAAGAGTCATGAGGAAATTTTGTCACTGTATTCTTTTTTATCTTCATATTAATGCTTTTTCTCAACGTCCAGCTCGCATTGAGAACCTGTGGATTTTATGGGGAGAAATTTACCAGTGAAAAAGAACTTTAGAACATGAAGTTGCAATTGGTTTTGAAAAACATCACATATAAATACACTGAAAATTTGCACAAATCAAACAGGAAGTCAAACTACCCAAAATACTTTTTGTTATTCTACCTTGCTACCTTGTTTAAGTCTGCATGGTACAAAGTAAGATTTCATTGTAAAACATTAAAAAAATCATTGCTTATCAATAATGCCAATATGACTCAATGTAATGTTTAAATTTGTTAGGCCTGCTGGTAAGTAACTACCCACGCCACACCTTGTGGTTACGCAAATTCCTGCTTTTGGCAGTTGGCAATTGGCTCTAACCCACAAAATATCCAAAGATCAAAAATTGGGTAGAAGAGTTAGTCCTATAATGCAAGACTTTGACCTTGATGTTTAGGTCTTTGGCATTATGGACCTAAATATCAGGGTCGAGGTTTTTCCGTTATGGGACTAGTGTGAGAATCAGAGGAAACACAGACTGCAGTACAGTTGCTCTTAACGTGAGCTTGATGTTGAGAAAAAACAATAATCTGAAGATAAAATATCATGCAGAGTAACAAAAATAACTCTGATTACCCCCACGTGGAGCATACAATTCCTCTGGTTTAAAACCTTCAAAATCCTCTTCAGCGTAATCACTGTCACCCACAAGTGCATTCCATTGTCTCTCCATACGTCTTCTCTCATTTTCATCCAAATTTACCAGGTCGAAATTATTAAATTCCTCCGATAACTCTTCTCTTAAATATCTTCAAATGCTGCCATTTTGGATACAAATTTCAGCTTTTGGAAAACCTGTTAAAAGTTCTTTTGTTCAATATTTCTAGTTGTATACAAGCTAAACTCACAAGATCATCCAAATATAACATCTACATTACAAGATGGAAGTTATTAGAGGAACCACAAAAGTTATTTAGTCGGGTACTATAACATTAAAGAAGAACACTACCCCAGACCGAAAAGTCAGTCCATAGTTTTTACGGACTTACTTCCCCCTGACCATTTTTCTGGTCTGCAGTGGTGAAAGGGTTACATAACATCGATCCATCAGATAAATATTTTCAGTCATGATCTAATGTATATCTGGAAATTTAAATTTGATGTAATGTTTACTCTCATTAATTTAATACATTTCAAATGGTTTCTGCCATTATGTAAATAACTATTTTTGCTGGAGTACAAATAGTCTGCATCACAAAACATTGATGGTGCGTAGATGTTAAGTATAACCTTTTAAATTAATATTTCACCATTGAAGTGTGTGCTGCAAAATGAACATGTTTTCAAAATAAATATCACTTGCATGAAATATATGTACAGTGAAGATGACAATGTCTAATTCTTCAATCGAACAGGTGTGTGTGATTTAGATTTTTAACGTAGCCTTAACAATTTTTCAGTCATATCGCTAAAATGTCTGCTGCGTGGCAGTTTATAGTGATGTTTAGCAGTGGGGCATCACGCCACAGACATGTAGCATGAGGTCCCACCCAGTCACATTATCCTGACACCATGCCGACCAGTCCTAACACTAACCTCTTAATACTGAGCGCCAAAGCAGGCAGCTGTTAGTATCATTATTGCAAGTCTTCTGTATGACTCAGACGGGGATCAAACTCACAACCTCCCACATCGAGGCAGATGATATAACCACTAATTGAATCAAGTTAATGGCACAGGGTTCCTGCAAACTTAACGAAAACAAATTCCATGACTTTTCCAAAACTTTTCCAGGGCCATTTCATAAAACTCAAGGACCGCACTATCTTGCATTGTCAAGTAAATGAACATAAAGAATGATATCTTTCAATCTAAAATAACAAATAAGTTAACAAATATTTTTATTATGTACATTTCAAATGTTCCTGGGTTAGCACACTTTGACTTTATGTTGTAATTCATGTCATAATCCAATGATCAATGTAATCTTTGTGTGTGTTCCTATTTACAATATTAACAAAACACATTACTTTCCAGTTGCTTTCTTTTATTTAGTGAACTACACAGGAAATCATGTGATACTTCCATTAAGAGAACTTACTCTTGTTATATGAATTGAAACCATTTATCTATTGTAATTTTACCATTTTATTTAACCGGTTCACAGTGCTCTATGAAATTTGAAGTAATTAATTTCTTCAATACCATTGTCACAAATTCCATGACTTTTCCAAAACTTTGCAAGGTTTTGACAAATTCCATAGCTTTTCAAGGCCCTTGAAATTTATTTTTTAAATTCCAAAACTTTTCCAGGATTCCATGACCTATAGGAACCCTGATGTCAAGTAAACATTTACTTTTGCATCTACCACTGTTCTGTAATTAATGAAGAGATCCGTATCTAAGAGTCGCAAATATGGTATATGAAGCTCTTTTCACTGGTTGTCACCCGAGTGCAACCACAGGAGTTTGCAGTTTTATCAATAAAGCATGAAAAAATTTCTGACATGAAATCACCTTAATGGTATTATAAATTAACACAAGAAATGCAAACATGACTACAACCCTTCGCTCGATTCGGCTTTTCTTGCATCTTTAATTGCTTCAGAACCACAAGAAGACAGAAAGCTACACATCCATTCAAACAGTAACGTACCAACACATCAATCTCAGTCGACCATCACATGAATCCATTCTGGCGAATTAACCTTTATTTTCACCATCACAGTCACAAACCCTGTCAAAAAATACTTATTACTGGAAATAGCCTATCTCATCATGAAACTAATTTTACAAGATAAAATGTTTAACATGGTTTTTATTTCAGATAGTATCATTTAATAATTTTTGCATAAATTTCCAGAACACAAATATATAGTTAATAGTTCAGATAGTACAAATAATGGTTGTCAACATATCACATTTCAAATATTAAAGCCTAGACAAATACTGGACCCTGAAAATTTAAAAATGTGTATGATAGGCTTTCTAGAGTGTGCCACCTGGTAATATCATCTGTTGTACTGAGAATTTTTTGCATATCAGAAAATGATGGTAAAGAAGAATATATTACTCTTGTATTAGACATCTACTATTGATGATGATGATGATGATGATGATGATGATGATGATGATGGAGAGAAAAATGAATAGGAAAGGAAAAAAGCTGTTGCTTTATTCCATTGATTAGCCAATCATGATGATAATGATTTAATTCCAAAGATGGTGTGTGTTTGTGATTTTTAATGTAGCTTTAACAGTTTTTCAGTAACATCGCTATGATGTCTGCAGTGTGGCCGTTTATAGTGATGTCTAGCACTGGGGTATCATGCCGCAGACATGTAGTATGATGTACCATCCAGTCACATTATCCTGACACCAGGCTGACCAGTCCTAACACTAACCTCTTAATGCTGAGCATCAAGCGAGGCAGCTGTTAGTACCATTTTTGTAAGTCTTTGGTATGACTTGACTGGAATCGAACACACGACCTCCCGCATCAGAGGCAGACGCTCTAACCTCTAGGCCACCAAAACTAATAACACACACACACGAGACAGACAGATGATGCAGCTAACACAAAATACTAAAATTATCAGGATTAATGTGTATACAATGTGAGGACAGACTGAACACTATCAGTAATGTATGCAATCATGTGCAGAGCAGCTGAATTTGAAAATAGTATTTTAATATTGTAAATAACATTATCATTATGCATTCATTAATCTGAACTAATTTAATTGATGGAGTTTGCATTATTAAATTTTTCAAGTATTAAAAGAGAACAGATTCTGAGCAATGTTCGGAACAATTATTAGACTCTAAAAAACATTTACTGCAGGGTAGAAACTAGTAGAAATGGGTTACTTCCTGTAATGAGTTCTGTTTGACAGGGTTTGTGACCATAATGGTGAGGAAAAAAAAGGTTAATTCGCCAGATTGGATACATGTGATAGTTGTCCAAGAGTGATGCATTGGTACATTACTGTTTCTTGAATGGATATTTGTAGTTTTTTTTTAGTTTTATTGCAGTTCTGAAGCGATTAAAGATGAGAGGGGAGTAATCTGAAGTATTTGTGTCACTCAGCATGATATTTTTCCTTCAGAATATTGTTTGTTTTCTTTTCTCAAGCTTGTCAAGCACCTGTGCCGCCGACTGCAGTACACTATAGTCTACACGTAACATCGCCAACCAGTTTCCTTACGTTCAAAATCTCCCAGTGCATCTATTTCGTCTGCATACTGCAATTCAAATTCGTCATCCATAATTCCAGCTAGAAGATAAATTAGGCATAGCAATCAATTCTTTGAAATAAAACAAAAATGTCTCTAAATATTATACAACATCGCATTTCCCGCGATAAACCCTGGCAAGGGAGTTTACTCTTAAACGAGGTAATAGTTTTACGCTGATCAACGATCCGGTACGGAAATAAAATCGCAATGCGCTGTATACGGCTGATCACTTATCAGTTAATTGACATAATCAGGATAGATTTCCGTAAAACTCAGACTATATCCTTTTACAAAATACGATCATTTTTAATATACAGTTTTACCAGGGAAGAATCGAATGAAAAATGCTGATTTGAACTAGTGTTAATATTTACCATACAAGTTGATTTGGACCAAATGCTAGACTGATTCGGACCATTTGAAATATTCTAAGAAAAATAATGAAACAGACATACAATACTTATTGAAGTTATTGCTACTGTTTTGCAAAAATTTTAAGAGAATTTAAAGGTTGATGTTACACTAAATAAATATGCATAGGCTTTTTCATCGGAATTTTCTAAATGAAATCAGAACAAAATAGATGTGAGCAATTATAACTACAATTTCATTTGTTAAAATATCAAATTAATTTTTAATTTATTTCTTTAAAAAAATTTTGAAATTTGTCATAAATCAGGTCTGTATGACTGACTTCCAGCACTATCAATCAATGATCCATTACTTTTCTTGGCTTTTCATGCAAATCATGTTTTCTTTGTATTGCATTTGCCAGCTTTATATTCTTAAAAGTCATCGATAAGTAACCCAATATAAAAACATACTGTTTCAATATCAATTAACTTTTTATCTTGCAAGTAAAATCTCTAACTGGTGAACCAATTTATATCAAGTTCATTCTAATCTATGAAAAATATAATATATTAATGAACATATGTATTTAATTTAAAGCTAATATCAACTCCATCAAAGTTTGATTTGATTGTATTACTAAATATGTAATATAATAACATTTCCATTTAGCCAAAGATAAAATAGTCATTTAAAATCATTATTGTATTGTGCTCCAGGATGATATTATATTCAGTAGGTTCACAACAAAAGTACTTTAATTAGAGTGGCTCAAATAAACTATCTTTGAATATTGGATGGTCAGAAAATCTTTCTTTTATTGTTTGCAACAGTATTCATCAAAGAAATTAAATAGATAGTGACAATATCATGTTTAAAGATCCTGGCATTAGCCAAATGTGCTTTACAAAATGATTGTCAGATGATCTCACAATTAATATTTGCAATTCAGTTAGTTACTGATCATACAAAGTATAATTAAACCTATATTATTTGTCTAGGCTCATACAAAAGTAATAAAGAAAAGAGTGAAGCCAGCAAAGCTTTGTAAAATTTGACAAAATAAATTTATTTCCCTAGAAAACAAGGCAAAAATATGAAAATGGACTTACGGTTTGTAAAATCTAATCCAAAAATAATCCTAGAATTTCACAATATAAGTCCTATCACTAAAAAGTTTTAAATGAATAAAACTTCAAATTCCAATGAAGTTCCAAGATGGAAGGCAATAATGTCTTCTATAACCTGTTTAGTGTTGTTGGGTCAACAATTCCTTACTGAATCACTAAAGTTAATGATCTGACTTTAGAATTCTGAATCATTTTTGTTTAAAATTCGGATGAAAAGCTGTTATTTATATATATATATATGTATATATATATATATGTATATATATATATATATATATATATATATATATATTCTAGAGAATTTAATTACTAATTAATAAATAGACAAAATTCAACTGTCAACAACAAAAATACATTTGAACTTCGAAGGTATGAATTACAATTGAATTAAATCACTATAATCTGTCACTTTGAACTCTAACTGAAATGCAATTTTTGATCACATGATTGCCATCAACAAATTGGATTATATTGAATGAATATTGCTATAGGATTCAATAATAAAAAAAATGCAAAAAAATTATTTACAACAATTTATTTGAAACTGTCTCTGAATCTTGGTCACCAACAGATACAATGTTCCTATGAACTGTGTGTTTATCAGGTTTAATAGAACTGAACTAAATGTCAAATCCAGTGAATAAAGTTTACAGTAACATGCAATGAAATAAAAACAAAAACAAAAAAGAAATTTAAAACTAACACACAAGTAATAAAATTACATATAAGTAACATTTCACCCATAAAGGAAAAGAAAACTTTATAAAAAAGAGCTTTCATTTTTATATATGTTAATTATACATGAGGTAAATAAAATTACATAAGAAGAACTCTTATGATTTATACAAAATGTGTATGAAATAATACACTGGGAAAGTGCATCTACTATTACATTGTCCTTTCTCTTGTTGTGCCTGATGTCAATATTGTAACAACAAATTCCACCTTAATAATCTCTGATTTTTGTTTCCAATCATGCTGATGAGAGTAAAGGGGTTGTGATCACTACACACAATAATCGGAGAAGAACTGGTGCACTTTTATGTATGGCCTTCAACATGTCAAAAAACTTCTAACATTTTTCTGTCCAATGAAACTTGTTTTTCTTGCACAATAAAATTGTCAAGGGTTCAGCAATATTAGAAAAATTGGAACACAATTTCCAATAGTATCCCACCATACCTAAAAATCACAGTTGCTTTTTACTGACAGGCCCAGGGATTTCAAAGAGGGCTTAACTATAGGTTTAACTTGTCCATGTCCCATGATATGTGCTATAAATGTTACACAAGTACATCATAACTCACTTTTGCATACATTGATTGTCAAAATTTCATCAGTGAGTATGTCAAAGAATTTCCAAATTGTTGCTAGATGTTCTTTCCAGGTGTCATTATTGATGATGATGTAATTGAGATAAGCATTACAATTATCTAGACCAAAGGTAATTTTATTCCTCAAACATTGAAAGGTACTTGGCAAACCCTTCATCCCAAAAGGAAACACTTTATGTTGATAAAGTCTGTCTGGAGTCATGGATGCCAACATTTCCTTTGCCCTTTCCATTAGTGGAATTTGCCAAAATCTTTTCAGAAGGTCAAAATTGGTAAAATACTTGGCATTTCCAATTTTATCAGTACTGTCATTGAATTTTGATAATGGAAATGAATCTGTTTTTGTCACACTGTTCATCTTCCTATATTCAGTGCCTATATGGAAAGTTTTATCTGATTTTGGAACAAGTATACTTGGTGAACTCCAATCACTTTTACTGAGCTCTATGAAATCATTCTCCAGCAAATACTGAATTTCCTTTTTTTAAGTATTCTTGTTTGGGAGGGTTCATCCTCTATGGGTGTTGTTTCACAGATTTGGAATTTACAATTTCAATGTCATGACTAATTTTATTTGTCCTCATAGGAACATTTGGAAATAAGTTTTCCTATTCAAATAATTGTTTAAGCTCATTCCTTTCTTGTTGTTGCAAATTTAAAAATTTCTGATCGAGGTCATTCAACTTCTGAATTCCAAAGATTTGTTGCTCCAAAATTAATAGAGTCCAATTGAATTATTCAATTAAATCCTTAGTAAGTAGGACAGGTACAACTAAATTAATTGAGTGATTTACCTAGCAATCTCTCTAAATATACTAGTACTCCTACAATTTATTTAGATCAGAGTACTACATGTATTATTATAATTTAACTCATTCATTTTCTTCTTTACTTTGTAAGAGCCGTAAAACCAAATTTTAAGATATATTTTAAAAAATGAGCATGAGAGAAATAACTATATTACAAGGCTCAAAGGTTCTAAGCATTGAACATATATATATAAAGTTGCACTTTTGACTTGAATTGCTGGATGCCAAATTTAAGCATAACTGGCTGGAAAATTCCAGACAAAAATGTACCCTTCACCAGATTGGACAGATTTGGGGAGGCTAAATTGAGGGAAAAAAACCTTTATCAAAGGTTTTACTATAGTTTTAGTTTTAATATTCCTCAAAGGAATTGCCTCTGGGAACCTTGTTGACACACACATAATGGTCAACATGTATTGGTTGCCTGACTTGGTCATAGGTAAGAGACCAACACAATCTACCATTATTCTGCTAAATGGTTCGTCAAATGCAGGAATTGGTTGCAGATGAGCCTTAGGTATCTTCTGATTGGGTTTTCCTACCATTTGACAAGTATCACAAGATCTACAGTATTTACAAACATCACTTTTAATTTTTTTGTGTATGATGACAGAGTGATAGCTTATCCTAACAATAATGTATTATGTCAATATACATTGTAAGGACCATGTTATACACTAAATTTTACCAAAATTAACACATGCAGTCTTGCAGTCTCTGGAGAGGCCTAATTCTTGCTGAACATACCTTAGGGATAAGAACAAATCCTTAATCCTTGTTGAACATATGTCAGGGATGAGAACAAAGTAAGCCTTTGATGAACATACCTTAGGGATGAGGACAAAGGCTTATTCCTTGTTGAACATACCTTAGGGATGAGGACAAGGTCTTAATCCTTGTTGAACATACCTTAGGGATGAGGAGAATGGCTTAATCCTTGTTGAACATATCTTAAAGATAAGAACAAATCCTTAATCCTTGTTGAACATATGTTAGGGATGAGGCCAAAGCTTAATTCTTGTTGAACATACCTTAGGGATGAGGACAAAGGCTTAATTCTTGTTGAACATACCTTAAGGATGAGGACAAAGTCTTAATTCTTGATGAACATACCTTAAGGATGAGGACAAAGTCTTAATTCTTGATGAATATATGTTAGGGATGAGGCCAAAGCTTAATTCTTGTTGAACATACCTTAGGGATGAGGACAAAGGCTTAATTCTTGTTGAACATACCTTAGGGATGAGGACAAAGGCTTAATTCTTGTTGAACATACCTTAAGGATGAGGAAAAAGGCTTAATTCTTGATGAACATACCTTAAGGATGAGGACAAAGTCTTAATTCTTGATGAATATATGTTAGGGATGAGGACAAAGTCTTAATTCTTGATGAATATATGTTAGGGATGAGGACAAAGTCTTAATTCTTGATGAATATATGTTAGGGATGAGGACAAAGTCTTAATTCTTGATGAATATATGTTAGGGATGAGGATGTACAGTGGCAAAAGCACGAATAACGATATACAAATTAACCCATACTCAATATTGAATATATATTTTCCTTATTCTTGTCTTAATTATATCATTTGTTGTTATTTTAATGTGATAAATTTATATATAGCTGCTGTTTAGCTGAACATAATATGCTATGGTCATATTTATCTGGCTTTTTATTAAGTTTTCCTTTCCAACATAATAACATCAGTTCATTTCTAGCATGATAAAAAAAGTTCCTTTCTGGCATGATAACATCAGTTCTGTAGCACATAATTTCACCAAACTTGTTTGATAGCTTAAATTTGTGAAAAGGAAGATTATTGATTTAGGGTTTAAAAAGTCAAAAGTAAAGGTCACTGTGACTAACAACTGAAAAATGGTTTCTGCAGAATAAGTTTAGTTCTACATCATATTACTAAACCAAACAGTTTGTATTGTTTATACTTGTTGTAATGAAGAAACATATCAATTTTGTAACTGAAAAAAAACATTATCTCTATATGATATAATTAGTTTCACATCATAGACCTGCACCAAACTTTGTGAATGGCTTGTATTTGGAATAAAAATAAATGTATTAATTTTAGGGTCAAAATGTCAAAGTTCAAGGCCATGGTAACTGAGAAAAACAAATATGTTTCTACAAAATAGCATTTTTTTTACATTAAAGACCTGGTCAAACTTTGTTGATAGATTGCATTTGGAGTAGGTAAGAAGCCTATTAATGTTTTGGTTCAAGCTCATCAACTAAAACAAGGAAAATGTCTTCTGTGCAAAAATTTTAATTTTCACAAAGTTAGCATTACAAATATGTTAGGATAAGTTTCACATTGGATAAGAAAAAACTTACTGATTTTGGGAGTCAAAAGGTCACAGTACATGTACTATATAGTCATAGTAGCTAATATAAAAAGGCTACATTTCAAGCTGATGATTAAAGTGTTGTTGTAAAAATGTGACCTTAATCTTAAGGTCAAAAGCTTGAGATACTATGTCATATGCAGAGTTATGTTAGTTTCTTAATGATATATCCCAAGGTCAAAAGGTTGAGACAGTGTGTCATAGAAATAATTGTGTTCACTTCATGAAGATCCCAAGAATGAAAAATGAAGATTAAGCATTCAGTAATTAGTTCCAATAGAATTATCAAGATGACCCAGAAAAGAAATAGATGATCCTTCTAACTGAGACTGGTATCTTGATGATTCAGAATTCTTAAGTCTGAGTTGTTAAAACATAGGTATATAGGAAGGTAGGTAGGTAGGCCAGGTAGGTAGGTAAGTAGGTAGGTCAGTAGGTACTGGTAAGTAGGTACGAGTTTGTTGAAGATGTGTAGTAGTACTTGTCTTATGTTAGACACCAAGCAGCAGGCAGGGTGAACCCTACAAATTTTTGCTTGAATCCTTAACAAAAAATAAAGGTTCCTACAGAGGCTGAAAAAAAAAGTTAATAGCACTAAACCAAAGTCTCTAACTTAAATTATATTTCCATACATCTCACTTTGTCAGGGTAGCTTATTTTTGTTATACTATTATTGAAGTTATTTTGTCCTTACTTTGTAAGGCGATTTTGTTTACTCGTAAAGCGACTCAATTATTGTCCTTCCACCCTGCCTGCTGTTATTGATGGTCAAGGAGAACTAACCAAAGATATAATTTAGACCCACATGATATCTTGATCTAGGATCATGTAAATTTATCATTATAAATCCAAACAAGACAGCTTGTGCTTTAGAAAAGAAATTTTTTAATTTAATCATATCCATGTCCCCCGAACACCAAGTATAATAAATATTCTGTAGAGTATAATTATCTACTCCATTAAACACAAACAAAATATTACAGTTATCTCTAATCACCTTAGGTATTTGTGTGTATCTCTGAGTAACATAAATCACGTCTGTGTTCTTGTCTACCTCAAGAAAATATTCTAGCTGGATTAGATTGTTTGTCCAACATCACATCATCATATACGACGAGATTATTAATGAATCCATCTAAGTCATCTACAGATGGGGCTTCATCTATATCTGTGACAAAGTCAATAATATCGTCACCGTCTTTATTAACTGATTTTGCTTTTTCATTAAAATCCTTAAGTACTTCGTAACAATGCTGATCATCTACAGACAGTGCTATTAAATATAGTTTGTTCCATCTCAACCACCTCATTTTTAAATTTAATAATAATTGTGTTTTACCTGATCCAGATGGACCTATTATAATCATTGTTATCAAATTTGGTAATGCTGGATTGTGCTTCACTGGTTCCTGTTTTCGTGTCGCCAAAACATCAATTATAGTATCCATATTATTAATAAGATGAGTCTATATTGTGTTTGATGTAGATCATCTACACCCACCACTGGATTGACAACAATAATAACGAAAAATAAACGACATGCATTAACAGGTAAATGTGTAAAATGTGGTACAAAAATTATAAATTTATCTCAGGGACAAAAAAGATATGTGGGGATATTGCTGCTTCTTTAGGAGAATTACCTGGATTACTATGGGCTAAGTATATTGGTGAGAAACACCTTCCAGGATATAATTACTGTGGTCCTGGAACTCGACTTGATATCCGACTTGAGGATTAGGATCAACCAAGACCAGGAGAGTATCCAGTAAATAAAATTGATCAAGCATGTCATGTTCATGACGTTGCTTATAAAAGTAAAGATTTGCAGCAGCGGCATCTTGCAGATGTAAAATTGATTCATGCATTAAATTCTATACCTAATAAATCTGTTAGAGAGAAAATCGCTAGTTTCCTAATAAAATCCGCTATGAAAAGTAAAATAATGTTAGGGGCTGGTAATTAATTGTATAATTATTATAATGGAATCTATTTATTATAGCCCAAGAGGGTATTGGAAAGGTAAAGCAACAATCACTAAACTTGCTGAAGCAGCAAAAGTTTCACGTTCTGTTGCTGCAAATTGTTTAGCACGACAGGCAATATGGCAAATTTATCTACCACCACCAAAAAATAAAATTCAATATGCACATTTTGATGTTAGTGTTCCTAACGAAGTTCATCAAGCAGATATTTTGTTTTTACCACACGATACTATTAAAACACGTGGACAAAAGTCACGCACGTACAAATACGCATTGACTGTTGTTGATATTGCAAGTAGATATAAAGAAGCTGAACCATTATCAACAAAAACAGCATTTAAAGTTGCATCTGCGTTTGAGCGAATTTATCAACGTGGTTGTCTACAATGGCCACAACTATTACAAGTAGATCCTGGCAAAGAATTTTTTGGTGCAGTATCATTTTTTAAAAAAAAAAAACAAAACATTACGTTACAATCAGACGAGGGCATACTGAAATTCATAGGGATCAAGCAATCGTTGAACGATTTAATCGAACACTTGCTGAGCGGTTATTTGGATATCAATATGCGATAGAAATATCTGCTGACTTTAAGTCCGGTGAGCGATCTCGTGAATGGGTTGCAAGGTTACCAAGTGTGATATCTGCATTAAATAATGAAATTACTCGTGCAACTTCCATGAAACCTTCTAATGCAATAACACAAAAATATATACCACGTAGTCCGAGTTTCCTCTGACCCTTGACACCCCATTTTTGATATCTGGTTTTTTATGTTGGGGTGTAGGGTCAGAGTCTATTCCCTATCAAAAACTTGGAAATCTCGCGGCCAATATGCATAAACGTCATAGGTCAAATAGTCACGTGATAACAACAAGGTGCTTTGACATGTAATTTCTGCGTGATCAGTCAGCCTCTTTCCAGGAAGATGCGACAGCAACATGTTCGGGCTGCTGTTATCCCAATTAATATGTTGAATAATACGTGTTTTTTTTTTCTTGTTATTGTATACATTGCGTGACTTTCATTCAATATTTTCGAGTTTATGTCTTCTTTCTGCAATACTGGAATGGAAGGTTTTGTGCATAAACCTGTATTGCAACATGGAAGGTAAAGACGAATACAGGAAGCTCTTGCCAATGAGATACTTTAAGAAAAGGGATACTATTTTAATATTAAAGAACTACAGTATGATATAATAAAATCAGTTATCAATGGAGGTGACACATTTACCGTCTTCAACAAGGGGTATGGGAAAACGCGGTTTTTTTGTTGTTATCACGTGACTATTTGACCTATGACGTTTATACCTATCGGCTTCGAGATTTAGTTAGTCATGTGACTAGCAATGAAAAATGGTGCAAACGAGGTCAAAATTCATCAACGCTGTAGTTACGTCTCGTCTGACAACGGATTAAAGATAAAATCGTGTAATGCTTGTAATTTCTGAGAAGATAAATGATTTCCCTATCGATTTAATGTAATTATGGGTCAACGTAAGGTCATTTAAGTTTGCTAGGCCTGATAGTTGGCGAGTACCCTATGCCGACACCAAATGGTGTCGGCAAATTCCAAGTTTTTGATAGGGAATAGACTCTGACCCTACACCCCAACATAAAAAACCAAATATCAAAAATGGGGTGTCAAGGGTCAGAGGAAACTCGGACTATATACCTTTAGCGATGAATACGGACAACGAGGTCAACAACCAGTATTAGGTAATGTAATTGTGAGATATTTATATGAACCAGGAGAGTTGGAGGGTGGCAAAAGACGAGCTACTGACCCTATTTGGAGTGTGACCACACATACAATTTCTAGCGTGGTTAGATCTACTGGAAGACCTGCTATATACAGACTAGATTCTACTGCCCCTCAACGTAGATTTGTGCGTGAACAATTGCAAGTAATTCCTGCAGATACACAATTACCGCCACCTTCACTTATGTAAATTAGCACCTCTTCGTCGATTACATTCAAGACAGGTCAACATTACATTTTCACGTGTGTGACCAAGATCACTATTTATTCTGTCTACGGTAAATTGTCTTGGATTATTATTCGAATATTGCCATAACATTATTGTGTTACAACTTTCACAGTGATTATTCTGTAGTAGTTTTAGTTTTTTAATAAATTCAGTATCAATATCAAAGTCACGTTTATTTTTTTTTTGTCACATTGTTTATAAGACGCTATTTTTTTTCTTTATTACAACATCGTCATTAGTAATTTCTTCAGTTATCGCATAATCTATAAAAACCCTATGTAGTTGAGTTATTCGTCTGACGCGAGATACTGCAAGATATACTAAATTTGACCACTCGATCCGGTTCATCTACAATCCAGATATTTGTATCAGATGTAGTTAATCCCTGTGACGAATGAATCGTTATAGCGTATCCTAACGTCCACGGTGATTTATCCATATTCAATGCCCCTTCAACTATATTAATATTTACCAAAATAGTGTCATTCAATACTAGATTTTGTACTCCGCCACCAGGAATTTTAACTTCAATAATATGTCGTCGAGTATCTGCTGAGCGATAACATAATGATACAGGTAGATGTGAAAACCTTTCTTTATGTAACGTAAATAATTTCTTCTGCAATTCATCACGAACTATCTTTCTACTTGCGACTATCAAATCCGTAGGTCTCCATAATGTTAAAAAAACCATTCATGGTAGTTTCTGGAATGATCTCACGCATTATCTCACATTGTATTTCTCTGGTTGTAGTCTGATTAATCTTTTAAGTTCTTTCAGCGGTTCATCAATAGCTCTGTGATCATCACGTATTTCTTCGTAATAATCCACATTATTCTTTAACCATTCATGTGGAGACTGTCCAACAAAAGGTGGTGGTTGACCATGATCACCACACATAATCACAGCCGTGCTTTTTGTTAATAACCATTCAAAGAATGTTTTTACTGTTTCTAACGACACCGTGTCTATTTCGTCCTACATAATATACTTAGGTATATATTTCTCACCCATTCGCTCAGAAGACCATGTATCTCCATACCATCTAAAAAAAACTATGATAAGTGCAAGTTTTATACCTCGTTCTTTTATCTCTCTGGCTAGTTTATGTGTAGGTGTCAAAACGATCATATCTGAATTGTTGTTCATAAATAATTTAATCACACGAGTTGTTTTACCTGACCCTCCACACCCATTAAGATAAACAGTCTTGTCTAGCCACAGGATCGTACACAGATGGTGCAAATGATTCTAATATTTGATTATTATTTATGTAATATATTTCCTTAATTTCAACTTCAGCAAATTCAGAATAACTAAGTATATTTTCTTGCTTTATCCTCCATGTTCCCCACTCACCATTACCGAGTAGCGAATTTAATAAATTCTTATATTTTTTGTTTATATAAAATGAATCCGTAGCGACTCTAACAGCGTGACGAGGAACTCTATTTATCATCGACAGTAGATTTATAGAAACATAGGCTAACATTGAAGATCTTAAATGTGTAAACTGCGGTGAGTCGCCATCAAGATAGCTAACAATAGTACCTAGCTTGGTCCCATCCAACAAATAAGCATTATTTTGGCTTATAAATGTGTTTCTCTCTGTTGTATCATTGATTATAAAATCTAACTCAGCATCGTCCATAATCAATCTTGTACAGTATTGTTTATAACCTTATGAACCACCTTGAGTAAACTTACCAATTATCTTTCTACCGAGATCTTTTGCACGCTTCTCATCGTGCTCGCCTCTGCATTTACGTATATTATTAGTAATTTTAATAATGTCATCTTTGGCAAGATCAGGAAATTCTTTCCTGGCATCTTCTATATTAAGTCTGTACGGTTCTGGTAACCAAACTTGCTTTTGTGGACTATAGGATATAATCGCTTCATTTACTTTTAACGATACTAATACTCCAGCATCAATCATATATCTTAATAACACTATTGGTGCCCAACATTTTTTAAAAAGTGTTTTCCAAACCAAAGATAAGTAATCGGATGGAGATCTTTTGCGAACTCGAATGATTCTATATATGCAAATCCTGTTAAGTCAAAATCTAGTAAGGATCCATTTATTGAAACTCTGGCCATGGCATGTTTAGGATGTCCGAATCTGTTAAAGTATTTAGAACACTCACCATATCCAAAAGAAACTTCCAGGATAACATGCAGCCATATCGACTGATAAAACATCATTATAATCATATTTAGTATTCCATAATCCACCGTGTCCATATTCTATACAACTTTTTTTGTATATTCTCAATAAATTCTGATCTTATAAGTTTCCATAAATTTTGTTCCTGAGCGAAATGGGCCGCAACAGATGGTACGGTAAAACAATTATTCAGTAGTTGTCTGATTTTGTCATCGTCAGAAGTATATTTTAGTGCAAGATTTCTCATTTCTTCATAAAGAGATTCTGTACGATAAATATCACCATTGGGTCGAACAAATTGATCATGATAATCGTGTTCCGAACGCTGAAATAACCAAATTGATACAGAGTCTTTTTTACTTATATTTTTAATAAAATCAGATACATGACCATTATAAAATTTAATCATTCTATCTCGTGGGAATATTGTTACAGCATCAGTCCATGCATGTGCATTATGATCAATGATTGTTATAGGGCTTCCAATTTTTGTATATTTTGGTTTGTACAATATCTCTCCTGTTAACGTTTTTACTGTTATTGGAAATCTTAATGACTTTTCTAGCTTAGCAACATCCTTAATAGATGCACCTGAATCTTTAACGGTCTCTGTCCATTCATATATTTTTTACGTCTTAAATCTGTTAAGCCATTGCCACGCATCGCATTTGTAAAATGTTTAGTCATGCGCTCCGCAACACAGTTTATTCTTGACTCTGATAGTCTCATAGGTTTGAGATCCGCAATATTAGGATTATCATTTAGTAAAAACAATCCATATACCACAGCAGTAACAGAACACCCTCGCTCAAAATACAGTCTATAAATACCAGCCAGTATTCCAGGTTTGGATTTGTTTCTTAATAATATCGTTTTATTATTTCCAGACTGTATATGAATGGGTTCTCTCTTGTCACGAATAATCCAAATATCATCTTCTGTCTTCACAATAAATTTTATTAAAATAAAATATTTTTGATTATCTAGGTGGTTAATAATTACTTTCTCCCGTTTGTCGTTCATTACACTAATAACTTTTTCATCTCTAAAAGTGGACCATACATATCTTGCACCTTCTTTACAAAATTCCTTCTTAGCCTCACGGATTCGTTTGGTTATATCTCTATTTGTTAAAGCTAGATCTTTCATCGAAACACTAAATTTATATTCTGGTAGTCTGTCAAGGTTAAATCTAGTAGTAGATGGTTCAATTGCTAATAATTCCTCCATTATTATAATTAAGACAAATATTCAAATTGAAATTTAGTATATATATATATATATATATATATATATATATATATATATATATATATATATATATATATATATATATATATATATATATGTTTCAAACAGAAAATAAGTGTATTTGGTTGAAAATTGGACATATTTCTCATTGTGATAAGCCATGCGTAAACAAAAACAAATACTGTAGTTACCATATGCAAAGTATTAGACATGGAAGTACTGGACCAAAACCCTACATTCAATGTGATATTGGAGCTAGGGGGAAAACGCAAATTTGTGCAAATTGTGGAGGTAAAAACTATGTGCAAATTGTGGAGGTAAAAATTATAGGGAACTTAAACGCTATTATGACAAAACATGATACATCGACAGGTAAATCCCCTATAAAAACAGAAAAAGATTATCTAACCTGATTTCAAAACAATGATTTAAACAAATAAATATTATATAAAAATGGAGCAAAAAGAATTTGTGAGACATCTAATATATACGAATTACGAGACGTCCAGATATGGTATTCTTAGACATTGTAGACTAAAGAAACCAGTTGGTACTATTGATAATGTTGGTTATTTTAGATTTAACGATAGTAGAAATTAAATATATCTATCACATAAGTTCATTTTTGAATGTTATTTTGGGGTCGTTAAAGATGGATTTGTTATTGACCATATTGATGGTTCTCGGCAGCGTAACGAAATTTCCAACTTGCAAGCTATTACGCAGAGTCAGAACTGTAAGGTATGAAATACTGGTATTGATCCTAAGATTCCTAAGTCAGTCATATCTACTAACACAGATACTGGTGAAAAAATATTTTTTAATTCTATGTATGCAGCTGCCAGATACTTTGATATTTGCACGCCTTCAATTAAATGTGTAGCTGATCATAAACGAAAATCTGCATACTCAATAAATTATGACCAAAAGATTATATTTGAATATGTATAATAACCGTGTACTCTTGACTCAGAATAATAGTATTTTACTTTATAAATAATTCGACTCTATCAATCTTACCAAGGATCCTGTTTAGCAATGATCATATTTACTGACTCTGTCAGGGATCCACTTTCACTATCATTGTTCTCAGTTTCGCTATTATTTATTACAGAATCAAATAATATAATCCGTTTAAGTTGAGTAACACGGCTATCTATCATTTTCTTTCTTTCGTACTCGTGAGATAATGCACGTTTAATTTTTTCGATTGAACGCATAAGAGGCGAGAATAATCTTACCTGTTTGTTATTTACGACAGCTAAGGACTCTAACATAAAATTATAAATCGACTTTATAAATCTGTAATTGGAATTTAACGTAAACTTATTTTGAAATTTTCTCTTTTGATTTTTTCAGTGTCAAGGTTATCGGATAAATTGACTTCTTCATACTTTAATTTTTTAATAGCAGAAATAATATCATTAATATTTTCACTGTTTATTATATATATATATATATATATATATATATATATATATATATATATATATATATATATATATATATATATATATATATATATATATATATTATACATATAATAAAAATTAATATTCAAGTTGTAAAATTGTAGTCCCCTTGACCCTATTTGAACCCCTAGATTGTCAAACAACATTATTCCAGCAGGCTCATAAGGTCAGTGTGGACTGTTTCGAGGATGATTTATGATTATATACAGATGAGTATGATTATATACAGATGAGTGTGATTTTTTAATTTGATTTGGACGGCACAAACCCCATGTTTTCCTTTAAGATGTTCAATAATATCTTTTCAGGATCAGAGGTTACATTTAACGATGTATGGCATGAATATATATATATATATATATATATATATATATATATATATATATATATATATATATATATATATATATATATATATATATATATATATATGACGGATTTTGATGTGGACGACACAAACATATCCTAACTGGGAATACATACATACATCAGATTTAAATACACGCACCCACGATATACGCTGTGAGTGATACAAAAAATGAACCACCACTTGTATATGTGGTGGGTGAGTCTATTTGATCCAAATGGACTTCGTCCCCACTTAAAAAGAAAAATTGACAAAATATCGCCAAACCGTCGCCATATCTTGGCTGCCACAGAGATTTGTACCTTTGCGGTGTTTCACCTAAGTACCACAGCCGTACAACTATTCCACTATACTATCGTCTTATCTTACGTACTTCTGATGAATTAATTAATATATAGGTAACTTAAACATACTACAGTAGCCGTGATGAATCATTTGAACTGGTAAATGCTATATATTTTCTTAATCCATTTATGTGAGAGAAGAATATATCCAACGAGAAACTATTGACAGAGGTGTTGTTGTGTTAACCTGATAACTGTATCGTTCTGGGGGTGGATTGGGACATTTTTCATATAATATATGATTGTATACTTTCGCCAAACTATGATATAGTATCTATCATTATATTTTTGATTGTTTCATCAAAATTAATTATTAAACCAATCGTTATCTGACCATATATGAAACTTCAACAATAATGAATGTTCGTTTATAACCGAAATGTCACACTGAGTATTTTCTGCATTAGAGTTGTCGTCTGTTAGAGGATGTTTACAAAGATATAAATAACTTTTGACCTAAATACCAACGCGTAAAAGTCAGCAAAGGCATTACTTACTGGAATTTTTGGGTTATAGAGACATGTATATGTACCAGTACCTCTACGTGTTACATTTTTGTTGTTTACTAACACCTAATTGTTTGTGAATAACAGATCATTAGGTAATAATTGTCTGAAAAACGATGTATTTTTGTCCGTATCAGACATTAAAAATGTATTATCCTTATGTACAAAAGGGAAATAGTTATCTATTTTTCAACATAGATTCAGAGCAGTAATTATCGCGCTTTGTTTACTAGTATTTTAATTAAATATCTATTATAAATATTATAAATAATGAATATTGAGGAACCCCAGTCAGCAAAATTTGCTAAACAGCCATTAGAAGTAATTAAAAAATATTAACCCGTTCGTGATTTAGTTAAAAAACAGTTAGAGCAGAGACAGGAAACTCAAATTGCGTTCGATGAAGACACTAAACAATTATTTAAGCCTATAATTGAAACCATAAGAGGTATTCAACCTGCATTAGATAAAATAGCAGAAAGAAGTAAAGAAACAAAAAAGATTCTTAGAGAACTTCCCGCCCAAATTGTTGCTACACAATCAATACAAGAAGTACTTGAAGGCGTTAAAAAACCAACCCCTAAACAAGAGAGTATTAAATTTATTAGTACTGCTGATTTAATAAATAAATTTAAAGAAGAAACTGTTAAAGTAATTATGGGTATTAAAAATGAAAACCATCTTGCTGAATTTGCTGTGGACGGTTTTTCTCGGCGAGAAAAATTAATGAAACCTGAATATGTTAATGGTATTAAAAACCGTGAACAATGGCAAAAAATATTATATCGTATACGCATGAATACTGAAAAAAATTAAATCTGATGATCCATTATATAATAAATATGATAATGTAATTAATGATTTTACCCAATAAAGAAGAGAGGACTCAAGACAAAAACAAAAAGAAAGAAGACAAAATAAAGAAGAGAGGGAAAAAGCAACAGAAGAAAAATTAAGACAAAAACAAAAAAAGAAAGAAAACAAAATCAAGAAGTGAGAAAACAAAAACAAGAAGAAAAAGCAGCAAGACCAAAACGAAAATATACAAAAAAAATATTTATAGATATAACAAAACCACCTATTGAAATAACATCGGGATCACAGCTAGACCCTCAAACAATATTGAAACTACCACCACTATTATCACCATTACCATCAGAGAAACCGAAAAGAAGACCAAGTGGATTAGCAGGATTGACCTAAGAGGATAGGAAGATGGAGGTGAAGAGGATTAGGGAAAATCAGAGGGAGAGGATGAGAATAGCTAAAGAGAAAAAAGCGAAAATTGAGGAAGAAGAATATTGGCCATCGGACGCCTCTTCTAAAAGTGGCCTTACCGCACAGGGAAGTGGTCTTATTACTCAGTGTCAAAACAACGTCCTTGCTGATGTTGAACCACTAGAAATTCTGATTGGAGGAAAACGAGCTGGTAATAATTCCCCAGAAATCATTAATGAAGCAGCAGATATTTGTAAAAGATTATTTACAGGCGGTATAATGGATATTAATGTGTATCAGTCTCTTATTAATGAAATTGCCGATGATTATTATAACGACTAAGTCACTGAACTAAGTATGTAGTTAAATATAATGACTATTTAATAAAATGATAGTACATAGTACTCAACGTGGACCTATCATGGTCAGGGCAATTAACTCTCGAATACCGATTTACAGGACAACCTATGGAGATGGGTTAGGTGATATTGTACATGGTCTATGTTAGAAGAATAGCCCCAAAAGCAATACCAATTGCAAAACAGATAGGAATGAAAGCTATTGATGTTGTTCGTGAAAAAAGTATAGGTGCTGTTGGTAATAAAGCATTCTCAGCCATCAAAGATAGACTAGCACAATTAATACGTAGACCTCAAGCGGTCCGACCTCAGCCAATAAATTTACCTTGCACTGAAGTGATGCCCGCAAGTGTAAGTAAAATAATAAATCAAGCCGCTAATCAAAAACTAGCGAAGTTAGTTGATGTCCCAATGTCGGAAAAGGAAAAAATATAACCGCTAGTCTGATAGCATGAAGCGGACTATTTTCAAACGATAATAATTATAATAAATATGTTCAAACGTATAATTGATCCTGCATTTGACATGGACGCACCAGTCCTCAAAGATGAGTCTATACCTGATTATCAGTATTATTCTTACGACACACGAATTCCAAATCAGCGTGGAAGGATTGAACTTCAGGTTCATGATACAAGTAGATATTTCCTACCCTCAGAAGCATTTATTGAAGTCGAAGGTGAGATATTAAAAGCAGATAACACTGAATATGATGCTAATGTGAGCGTTGGATTTGTTAATAATGGTATAATGGCGTTGTTTGATAGCGCTACGTACATGACTGACGGAAAAATATTGAATCAATTCAGAAAGAGGTTGACTTTGCTACAACAATACTTGGTCTTGCAAGATATAGTGACGATTATTCAAGATCAGCTGGTCCATCAATGATGTTTGTAAAAGATACTTCTGATTCTCCAGAGCACCAACAATATGAAATAGGACGACCACAGGTGTTTGCTAGAAACGCCCCAGCAGACGTACAATGTATGATTATTAATATAGATCCAGATTTCAACTTAGGATTTAGATCACATCGAGTGATGTTAAAAGGAAATAAAATAATATTTTCATGTGCAATTCCACTATCACATATCTTTGGATTCTGTAGAAATGTCAGAAAAGTCATTTTTGGAGCCAAACATACAGTTGTACTAGTACGAAAGGCTACAGATAATGATGCAATATGGAGACCCGCCGGTGATGCTGGTATAGTAGTACTAACAAAACTTTTCCCTGTGGATATCAGTCTTAGTTCCTTCAATATCTGAAGAGCAACGATTACTATCTTTCATGAGTCAAGGGGGTAATTCAATACTATCATGGCTGACAATGACCACAGATGCTATCCAGAGTAATATTAACGGTTTATTTACATGGCAAATAGCCTCTCAGCAGGGGGTTTCTGCACCTAGATATATATTTATTGTATTACAAAATGCTGCACGAGTAAATGATCAAACGCGTAGTCACATGATATTTGACACTCTTGGTGCTTCTGAGGTTTCATTAAGGATAAATGGACATCAAGAACCATCCGAGGATATATTACTGAATTTTGATCAAAATCATGTAGCACGTGCTTTATCATCGTCTTATGACTTTTACGGGCCGTGATCAAAATGTTGATACTGGATTACAAATATCTCAGTTAGATTTTACATCCTTGTATCCAATTTATTACTTTTCATTCGAACATTTAGATTTAACCAGACAATCGGTAGTCGATATATATTTTCGAGCTAGTGTAACAAGAGGAGCTATCGATAATTATAGAGCAATTGCTGTTATACTTAGCGATAAATCAATGCTCCTTGAAGGTGTTGGTGGACGAATGAGAGTCATTGATGCTCCAGTAGAAAATATGTAACACGTAATCAAATCATTCATGAGTAATATAAATGTCATATAATCACGTTAATGTTACTCTGACTCCTGGCCAGATAAAAAGACTGCAATCAGCATCAAACAATAATTGTGGAATAAAAATATCGTTGAAAAAGGAACAGATGAGCGGTTCAAATAAATTATCGCTGACCTATCGTCAATTTAAAAACTTAAATGAAGCAAAAAAATCAAATAAAGGCGTCAAACTTAGTCTTTCTGCAGGTACTATCAAAGATGCGTTTAAAACGGGTGGTATATTTCCCCTTCTCGCAGCTATACCAGCATTAATAGCCGCTGCAGCCCCTGCGGTTGCAAAAGCTGCTGCATTAAACACTGTTGGAACTGCTGTTGAAATGGCATTAAAGAAAGCAACTGGACAGGGAATCAAAAAAAAGGAAAAGGTCTCAGATTACCAGGGACCCCACCCTCATGGTACGGAAAAGGTCTAAAACTTCCAGGGACAGTTTACTGATCTCGCCTATGTCTAATTTTGATTTATTGGATGCTGCTAAAAAGCTAAAAATAAAAAACTTTAGAGGTGTTTTTATACGAGATCAGTTACCAAAACAACCTAACAATATTGAAACAGGTATTATTAATCTCGATAAAAACTCTGGACCTCGCACGCATTGGGTAGCATATGCAATTGATCCACGTGGGATTATCTATTTTGATTCATATGGATCAGCGCCACCAACAAAATTTCTTCATTATGTCAGTAATAATACTGCTCCAATCTGGTATTCAACGCTACCAACACAAAGATTAACTGATCCACCAATATGTGGTCGTGAAGTACTTAATGCACTTAATGCTATATCCCTAGCACCGCAAGGAAAACCACCTCATAAAGTCGTGCATGAATATACCATGCTGTCACATTTAAACAGACATCAGTAAAATATAATGGTAGATATTTACGGAAGATCTGCTCGTGGTAAAGCTCAGCAGCAAGGTGATTTATCTAAATATGTAACCCTCGATCAACTCAGAAATGAGATTGATGATTTATTTAATATTACAAGTGTGGATCAAAATGAAGTGGTTGTTTTTCAGGACAAACAAGGACGATTAAAGACGAGTAACATACAACTACCAGACATGCTTATACGAATTCCTACTGCAGTTGCTGATAAGATTGTTACTAATACTGATCAGGGTAAAATACAAGATTCTGGTAATTCAGTTAACGATTATGTCAGACGACTGGCGGTGTATTTAGTGGAGACGTTATTATGAACAAAAATAAAATTACAGATCTTGGAAATCCAACTACAGATAGTGATGCTACAACAAAAAATATGTTGATGATCAAGAATCAAAGTATGTATTAAACAATGGCGGTATAATGCGTGCATTTCTCAATATGAACCAGTATGGTATTAGTAATTTAAAAACACCAGAATCTGATTTTTATGCTGCTACAAAAAATACATCATTGATAAACAGATTCCAATCATTAATGTAAAAGCCAAAATCAAAAATGAATTTACCGGTCACGTGAATATATTTTTGAGTTTTCGCAGAAACATGAACAGAATTAATAACGAATTTTTTGGAAATCCACCAAATGTTGATATAAAACTTACTGATATTAACACAAAACTCAATGATATTATCGGAAGAATTCCGGATATTATTCAAAAAAACAAACCTGATTAAAATTCCTCACAATTAGAGAAGAAATAGTGTGTATACAGTTGCATCTGGGTTTGGATCGTGAACACCAGAAAATAAAACCATCAAACATACTGCGGAGATTACTGGTATATATAGGCTGTCCGTACTTAGCGTTGAAGATTTTAAAATATCCACTACATCTCCATCAACTTGTGATTTTTCTAAAACTATATCTGTGTTATTAGATAAAGATTCTGAAGGAACGTTTACGCTGGAATCATCGAGTAGAAATTTACCTCAAGCTTACTAGTGGTGTTTGGAATTTGTAGCTCAATTAATTACTTAACGTTATAGCATAATGGACCAAATGACAACGTCATCTATCGACGTTCAACGTCACAGATATAATCAAGCATGTGAATGTCTGTATAAACTATAAAATATTATCGACCATTACACAGTTAAAGTAAAAAATATCGTAGATGTATGGTTGTCATTGATATAGTTGTGTACTCAGTTTCTGTTATTGTTGCTGGATCCAGATTAATATTATCGACATTAACAATGACAGCTCCAGCAATTATAACAATTATTGTTTCAACTTCAACGACTATAGCAGGCATTCTTAGTATTATTGCTAAAAAGATAACTACATGTATGAATGATAAATTGCATGAGTATATGATAAAGTTGCATACAGCAACAACAACCTACTTTAAACTATCTGGATATATTTCCACGTATCTCAGCAATGGTAAAATATTTGATGAGGAGTTTGCAATGATAATTAAAACCTACGATGAAGCATTCATAATCATTAATGATCCTGGTGACAATAACCAGAGTAAAATAAATATAGAATTAAACAATAATAATAATAACAATAATGTCAGCGCCTGAACATCGTTTGGATATTGAGTCGAGAGAGTTGTTACAGCAGATCGTCACTAATACAACTCCTTCAAAAACTACTATGATATCGATAAGTTCAACCAATCCTGAATTTAGCGTTATCTTTCCAACTGCAATTCCAGTAAAAGAGATAGCATTAGCTCAGTTACATGTTTATTATAACTGGCCTAATATTAGATCAAAACCATTTGGTGGACAACAACCAAATAATTCACTAGTATTCGCAAATAAAAGAAAGTCTGATGGAACTCCTGATTGGCAAGTAGTTAGTATTCTAACTGGTAGTTATCAGATAGAGCAAATTAATGAGGAATTCCAGCGCAGAATTAAGTCTTTAACCGGAAAAGATTCCAAGAGAGCAATTACTGTTTATGAACCATCATTATCATCGGTGATTGAAATACATTCTCCTGATTATACTGAAGATATTTATCTAAGTTTGATTAGATCAGTATTAGGATGGCCTGAAGTTGCACCGGTTTATCAGGTTCCACCAGAACCACAGCAATCCAACTTCATCATAGATGTAAGAAATTTATACAACTTCCAGAATATAGAAAAAAATTCCATTTATGGAGCGCGCTACAATACCCAGAACTTTTACGAGTCATACTTATTTTATGGGTTTTATTCAAGGTAAGAAGGATCTAGTAAAAACATTAACACTTGATGTCGAGCAAATTAACTCATTATCAAGACAGATTAAATCTGAACATGAACACGTGTTAAATGATCTTAAAAATTTACTTTCCAGCATCAATACATTTTAAATTTTACATTTTGAACGATTTAAAAGAATCAGATAATTGAAACAATACATCTAAATCAAGTTGCAGCAGACTTAGAATATGTAAATAAGGCTTTTGTTGACAGAGAAAAAATAATAAACGTGTCAGTAGATAGAATTTCTAGTTATTATATAGTTAATGAAGATGACCCAATTCAACATGTAAATAATAAGTGATTATTTAAGACAGTATTTCTGAAATATTATGGAATTAGAGAACAACAATTATCAACATTTATAATTCCCGGATTCGAATCCGAGAAGTTTAAAAAATCAGTTAGTGATCTTATTGATGAACACTTTAAAAAAATATGTAATTCCTGGAAAAATTTAATTCCACCCCCAGCAGTTCTCAAATGTTCTAAGTCTAATCAGGCTCAGCAGGGATATATATTATATTCATCCAGTATTCAAACACTCCCAGGGTGGCTTATTGTATCTGAGCCAATAAATCAAATCTATCTGTGTGTACATAATCCATTATTGTCGAGAATGAATTTCAAACTTTCAAATCAGGATGGAAATATTATTGACTTAAGAAACGAAACTCTATATATTAATTTATATATATGATACTAGATCAAATTATCGTGTGGGTCTAGATAAAATCTTTGGTTAGTTCCCCTTGACTGTCAATAGCAGCAGGCAGGGTGGAAGGACAACAATTGAGTCGCTTTACGAGTAAACAAAATCGCCTTACAAAGTAAGGACAAAATAACTTCAATAATAGTATAACAAAATAAGCTAACTTGACAAAGTCAGGCGTATGGAAATATAATTAGTTAGAGACTTTGGTTTAGTGCTATTGACTTTTTTTCAGCCTCTGTAGGAACCTTTATTTTTTGTTAAGGATTCAAGCAAAAATTTGTAGGGTTCATCCTGCCTGCTGCTCACTACAGCCATTTTTTCAGTGTATTTGTGCTTACAAGAGGACTATAAGAACAACCCATAAAACCAAATAGCAAATTTTCTTCTTTATTTGATAATAATAACTTGATTATTCCTTGGTATAGATATGAAGAATGCAAACAAAAAGAATCTTGCTTACATTTTATAAAAATATATAACTTTAACAATTCACCCACGTAAATAACATACATTTCTCATCATCTCACACAGTCCTCATTAATAAGCTGAAATTCTGTCACACCATTTATGTCAAACAAATGAAAATTACAGATTAATTTTGTTCAGTAACCCATACACTAGACCTTTCGTATACATATGGACTGAACTATACTATCAGAATGATTTTAAAAATATTCATATAATTTACTCAAAACATAAAAATACCAATGTAATGCAACATGAGATTATACAAACAGGAAAAAAATTTAATCCAAATAGGTAGTTAATAATACGATTGTTGCATTCCAACATTTTAGTACAGTAGTCCAGAAAGCGGTCACTTAAATCATTTTCAGTACAGTAGCCCAGAAAGCTGTCACTTAAATCATTTTCAGTACATTAGCCCAGAAAGATGGTATCTAAATAGCTTTTTTAATATAACTTTTAGTTCATACATTGTACACCCTGCTGCTAAACAGTTCTCAAAAGAAAGAACATACTATTTACACTTGCTTACAAGTCAGGTTCAAAGCAAACTGAAGAGACCCAGACTTTCCATCACATAATGTGAAAGCAGATCTGGGTTTATGCAGTTTGTGGAATCAGCTGACCTAATCTGCAAATGCATTATGTAACAGCAGAACAGGGTATTGCTTTTTACAGCTGGATCCAAATTATAAATGATTATACATGGTTATCTAAGGCTTTGAATTCTAAAATGCAAGGAGTTTACTCTCACAAATAATAATGGGAAAAAAATCTTTTTATTTCCATAAGTGCTTACATACCATACTGTAAAAATTATTAATTCTGAACATCATTGCTTAAGCTTGCTAAATGTGTTAACACCAAACCCACAAAAACATCCTTCTGCATAATAATCAAACAATGAGTTTTGATAAACTGCAAAGAAGCATCTCTAAAATACACTAAGCATCAGAGGTCCCAAGTTTAATTTCTGACTTATATGAAAGCACATACTGGTAGTGAACTAGATTCTAACCTTTTCATACAAAGTTGGTAATATTGATTCTAACCTTTTCATACAAAGTTGGTAATACAGATTGTAACCTTTTCATACAAAGTTGGTAATAAAGATTGTAACCTTTTCATACAAAGTTGGTTGTGCATCTTCTAACCTTTTCATAAAAAGTTGGTAGTATAGATTCTAACCTTTTGATACAAAGTTGGTAATATAGACTGTAACCTTTTCATACAAAAAGGTAATAAAGATTGTAACCTTTTCATACAAAGTTGGTTGTGCATATTCTAACCTTTTCATACAAAGTTGGTTGTGCATATTCTAACCTTTTCATACAAAGTTGGTAGTATAGAATGTAACCTTTTCATATAAAATTGGTAGTATAGATTCTAATCTTTTTATACAAAGTTGGTAATATAGATTGTAACCTTTTCATGCAAAGTTGGTTGTGCATATTCTAACCTTTTCATACAAAGTTGGTTGTGCATATTCTAACCTTTTCATACAAAGTTGGTAGTATAGAATGTAACCTTTTCATATAAAATTGGTAGTATAGATTCTAATCTTTTTATACAAAGTTGGTAATATAGATTGTAACCTTTTCATGCAAAGTTGGTTGTGCATATTCTAACCTTTTTTTACAAAGTTGGTTGTGCATCTTCTAACCTTTTCATACAAATTTGGTAATATAGAATGTAACCTTTTCATACAAATTTGGTAATATAGAATGTAATCTTTTCATACAAAGTTGGTTGTGCATATTCTAACCTTTTCATACAAATTTGGTAATATAGAATGTAACCTTTTCATATAAAGTTGGTAGTATAGAATGTAACCTTTTTTTACAAAGTTGGTAGTATATATTGTAACCTTTTTTTACAAAGTTGGTTGTGCATATTCTAACCTTTTCATACAAATTTGGTAATATAGAATGTAACCTTTTCATATAAAGTTGGTAATATAGAATGTAACCTTTTCATATAAAGTTGGTAGTATAGATTCTAATCTTTTCATACAAAGTTGGTTGTGCATATTCTAACCTTTTCATATAAAGTTGGTAATATAGAATGTAACCTTTTCATATAAAATTGGTAGTATAGATTCTAATCTTTTCATACAAAGTTGGTAATACAGATTGTAACCTTTTCATACAAAGTTGGTTGTGCATATTCTAACCTTTTCATACAAAAAATGGTAGAATAGATTCTAACCTTTTCATAGAAAGTTGGTAATAAAAATTGTAGCCTTTTCATATAAGGTTGGTAGTACAGATTCTAATTCTTTTTATAAAGACAGTAATATAATTCTAACCTTTGTATACAAAGTTGTAATATAAATAAGAAGTGGCCTGACAGTTCATACATGGCTAACAGCTTACAATCAATCACTTCACTAAGTAGGCCTATGTGTAAGTAACTATGCAAATTACCTCTCAAACTTTATATCCTGTTGATTTCATTTTTCTTACTATATGATATAAACTAATTTACTAAACTGTATCAAAACTGGAGCAAAATCAGAGACTAGATCTATAATGATAAGTAGAACAGACAATCTGATCATCTTGACCTCATACAAGCATTTATTGGATGCTTCTATCCCATTCTCATGAAAATGCTATTGGATGCTCCAATCAGATTCACATGCAAATATGTTTGGATGCCTGTTTATCATTCACATGGAAGCATGTTTTGATACCTACAGCAAACATCAGCCATATTGACCTGATTTTTGTAGTGCCACCTTTAGGAAAACCCCCTTACAAGAAACAAGGAGCATCAAGGTAAATGACAATAATGTCACATCATGTGACTGCTGTTCAAAATAATTTGGTCAGATTCTCCACCCTTCAAAATGGAGACTGCAGATTTAGCACTTTCTTAAGGCTGGATGATTACTATCAAAGATTCTGTAAGTCAGATAATGCCTCTGATATTTATGTAGGCAACAAATAGTTTTGACAATTTATCAAATTTGGAAGATCTAGTGATAAAGACACAGACAACACACTGGTAGATTCTGAGACTGAGAAAGCTGAAGTTGGTCACACAGCAACACAGACATGGAGGTAAATGAGTTCTATCCAGATTTTAAAGCATATAACAAACTCTTTGGTGTAAAATAATTATACAACAATAAAGATTAGATATTACGCATACCCCTATTATAGATAACAAATATGTACAAAAAAAATGTAAATGGTTAAATGGTTAACATATACTACACTGTTATAACTTATACATGCAGGCCTATGCACAGATAATCAAATAGGAAACCAGTGTTTTATTTATAGCAAACTGCACTGTTTGACTTGGACACATGTATGTTGACAGCCTACAGAGAAATAAACACAATGAGGTAAATGGTTAGTGGCAAAAATTACTCTTGGTCTCTAACTGTCGATGATCTCAGACTGTTTACCAAACTCTAAAATTCAGTCTTCAGAGTGGCATAAAGCTAAGCCAATCAGAAACAAAGTTATCTCATAAATATGAAAACTCGTCCAACATCTTGATAATTTAAGATTATTTGACAAATTTGATTAGAATTTGATATAATGTTGTTGCTTGAGTGTTGACAAGCTCAGCCAATCAAATGGAAGATAACCTTATTAGTATTTATGATTTTACTCATCATCATTATCAACAGAGGCCTGTTTACCAAGTTTAATCCAAAAAGAAATAACAAACAGTCTCTCAAGGGATAACAATGCAACCAATCAGAAGCAAGACCACCTCACAAACCTCACTCAAAATATGACTCCTCCTCATCATGAACAGCTTGATAATATTAGCTTATTTATATAAAGCTTGATTCAAATCAGATCAGATACACTGTCACTTGAACAGTAAGAAGCTTAGCCAATCAGAATCAAGATCACATCCAAGATCTTGTTTATAATAAAACTAAGTTGATATTTTGATGATGTCAGGATATTTAACTAGTTTGATAAAAATCTGATTAGAAATAGTCATAACAGTGTTCACAAGCTTAGCCAATCAAATACAAAACCACTTCATTAATGTACACAAACTCACTAAGTACTGAACTTGTCTGAGATATTGATGATACAAGCACATGTTACAAATCTGATAAAATTCTGATCATGAGTTGTACCAAGCTATGCAAATCAGATACAGGATGACCTCATTAATATGCAAATCAGATACAGGATGACCTCATTAATATGCAAATCTGATACAAGATGACCTCATTAATATGCATGGTCATCTGAGATCTTAATGCTATGAATGACTATTCTGTGTTGGATCAAAACTTGGTACAGAAACTTGGCAACCAGAGTAGTAAAAAATAAATGCTGACAGATGGATGATGGACACAAAGCAGACGATGGATGCATGTGTAGCCAAATCAAGTGAAGTAACAGAATGCAAAGAGCATTGATAAAGTATCTGTAACATAAGATACCAAGTAACTGACATGGCCTGCATGTAAAGACCATGAACAAAGATTTAGGTTCATTTATGACATGGATTAGTATGCAGACCGATTAACATGCACTTGGCAATTTTTCACCTGAGTGGGATCACAGAGAATAAACAAACAATAAGCAATGAAAGAAACAATAATAAAAGTAACCAATGTGCACTTCTGTGTTCTTTCCCACTAAATATCTAAACAATGATACAATATTATGACAAGATAAATCAAATATTTTACCCCAAAATGTTCTGATTTTAATTAAACTCAAGTTAGTTATATAACAAAGTCAACATATACATAAACACACACTACTTTACACACATTCAGTAATGTATTACACTTACCCCTTTATGAAACAAAATATAAAAAGATGTAAAGAAAGTGAGAAGTACATTAAGGGTCCTCTTGGAAAAAATGCTGTAATGCAACAGACTGTACAATTTGAACAGGAAATACAAATTTTAAGTCTCTCTACCCTTTGCACAGCACCTGCCTATTAGAAGTGAAAGGGCAAAGATATGATTTTATATGCATGATAACCAAAACCAACATCAATAATCTTGAAACAAAAGGGTGTTATGATTTTAAAACAAAAATTATAATTTGATTACCTCATGTTTGACAATTATCAATATAATTTGCATATTCCAAAACTTTGAACAAATGACTTGAAAGCTTAGACCCACTGACCTATTGCCTGCTATTCAAAAACATTTTATACCCATTTATACTCATGTACAAACTGATGAAGACCTATCACAGAAATATGGTATGGTTGCTTTGATACATTACTCCCTACCTGTTATAAAATGAGTATGGTGGCAAGTCCCATTTAATTAAAAACAGAAAATTGATATACATCATGTACTTCGTTGCAAGACAGTGTCACCATAAAAAGCAAACTATATGGCTACCATGGACATTGTTGTGATGAGGGAGTAGCCATTAAAATGAATTTGCCTTTGTCACAGGAGATGTTGCATATCTGTCAATTTATAGGTGATTAAAATTTTCTTGAGTTTAGCAACTTAGTTACCAAAAATGTCAAATAAAGCTAATAAAATAAAATAAATTCATGGAATGGAATAAAATGACTGACAAATTTAAACAATAGCAAAAAACAAAACATGCAATTTAAAGAAAAACTGCTTAAACAAGCAAAGATGCATGAGAGAAACAGATACATAAGGTTTATTCAGTCTGCGTCTTCTTCTTTTGTACTATTCAAAAGGAAAACTAAAATATTAAATTCTGCATTTCAGCATGAAAAGCATCACATCATGAAACAAAATAGTCCTCAGTTTTACAGGTATATGAGATGCAACACTAATGTTATCGTTCAGAAACTACTTTTCTTTTTTCAGTCATTGACTTTAACCTTTGACCTTCTGACTCCAAAAAGAAAGCATTCTTCCTTAAGATATTCACAAAGTTTGGTATATGGTGAATCATAATGTAATGGACATAATTGACAGACGTCATAACATAATATGCTCTTCCTCATGGCCGGCATATACAAACTGGACCAAGCATGTAGGTTACAAAACTCTTATGCTTTAGAGAAGCACTTTCTTTTATATATCAATTCACAAAATCCAAGGATACTGCAAATTTTTTCCACAGTGGTTATATGGTTTGCATGCCAAACTAATACAAGATGTTAACAAATTCAAATCTCCAATTAAATCAGCCTGGGTCAGTTGCCATGGTGAGTCACTGTGCAAGGCATTCAATACCACTTGTTTTGGCAATGATAACCTTCTTATGTTGATGTGGCACAAAATATTCAATTATAATCATTTGCTTTTAACTCTAGTAAACTCTAAGATTTTTCAGACTCAATTAACCAATATTTACCAAAATTAATTGTAACCCTAAAACAGTAAGAAAAAATGTTACAAAAACAAGAAAAGATTGAAAAATAAATGTGTGTATCTTTTAACACTTATGATTAAATAAAAAACTTAAGTACAGCATGATCATTTTCAGCAATAGTGTACACAAATTGTATAAAAAGTACATTTGTTGATAAGCATTGTGCATCATATTTAAAAGTGCTTTATAAAAACCAGGTATGTAAACTACAACAACTAGAATAAAAAACATTCTAGCACATTCTAATTACCATATACAAAGATGAACAGTTTGACAAGCAGTTTTCCTGTTATTTAACAATTTGTGAAAACTCTCATTCAAAACAAGCTTCAGCAGGAACTGAGTTTATGTACACATAATTTTGTCACTTTAGTAAAATTATTCTTATTTTGCATTCATTTTGGTGTAGCATATGTGCTTGGTTGTAAGTTGATCCCAGCTGGATTGATCCTGATCTGCCATCTCATGATGCAGTTCAACCACAGTTTACACCTAACAAACTACACAGAACTGTATCTTATGGTGCATTATACAGCTGAAGATCTGAGACTATAACCAGACTTAACTTATATTTATAAGTGAATGTAAACAGTCTGTAATATTTATTCTGTAAGAAGTAAATTTTAATGTTGCATGTATCCCTCTACAGGTAAACATAGGTATAAAGATCTGCATTTATGAAAAAGTTATATTTTAACAAAAGCAATGAAATATTGATTTCAAAGCATTGACCATACCCTGAATTGTGTAGCAAAGTTTGCTTATGCCTGTCCTGGCCAATCTACTATACATCTACCAACAAAAAAATGTAGTATAAACAATAATATATAAAAAGTACAATATATGACAAGAGTTAGTAGGAAAGGGTACATCACAGTGGGAACCATGGTCTACAGTTTGTTTGGCATGTCTTTAAACAGAATGTTTCCAAATGATCCAAATTTGGAGAAAATGTGCATTTTGGGGCCATAATAGTTGTAAAGGATGATAATCCAACTCATTCACAGTTGTATTAATACATAGGTGCCTGATAACTTTGGCTGAAATTCTGTTTTCCTATGTTAAACTGTTGGAAGCCAATTTGGAAGGATGTGCAAGCAGTGACCATTATTCTTCTAAATTTTAATGTGGCTCTTTCAAAAGTAAACTTAGTTTTATTAACATAAAAGTGCATCCCAAATTTGGCAGAAATATAAAGAAGCTCAGAAATTCTTTGCTGTGGATACCAAATTCAGGAGAATGGCCAATCAGGGGCTATAACTCCTGCAAACTACATTGTGGAATGCAAGATATCAAAATAACTCAAGGTCTTATCAATGTAAAACTGTGCCAAATTTGGTTGGAAAGTAACAAAGCTTAGTCAATTCATGCTGTGGAAATCACAGTTAGGATTAATAGCAGTCAGAGCTGTAACTCATGTAAATCTTGTCAAAGAATACTACACATCAAAATGGCACATATAAATGTCATAGAATACTGAACATTCAAATGGCACATGTAAGGTTATCAGAGTTATCCTGGTTAAAAGAAGAGTGAATGAAATGGACAGACAAGACAGAAAGGTGGCTGGAAATGGTAGGGTTTCCACATCTCAATGTAGGGGCACTAATAGATGTACATTATAAAAAAACTTTGGCACAGTCAACAATTAAGTAGGCAATAATTCAGAATAAAATCTTCATATTACTAATCTATTTTCTAAACTATGTATAAATGAGGATAAACTAAGGCTGCAATTGATATAACTTTGTATTTATAATATTCAGACTTGTTTTTTTTAAAAGAATCTCTGCACTAATGATAAAAGATTGAGCATATGCAGAAATGTTTTATGGAAGGAAATATGAATGCTAGAAAATTTAATGTAAATGTCATGGTTTTTTTAGTGTTAGATTTTTGAATCAACTAAGTCTTGCACTGCACATTAAGTCTTGGACTCAACAGTCCTATGAATTTAAGTCCAACGCTAATTCTTGAACTTGAGAGTGCTATTAATTTCATGTTAGCTGAGGTACATCCCATTATCTTTATTAAAGATATTAGGAGAACCTTTATTTTCTGGAAACCAAGTTTATATGCAAGAAATACAAAAACAAAATAGAAATACTATTTAGGATATTTCTTTCTTCTGATTATCTGTGTAAATTGTTATCTAATAGGATGTGCGGAAATACATATGGTTCAACATTGTGCCAATTTGGTATGGATGCAATATTATCTACCATATATACTCACAAATTAGATCCAATTGCAAACTTCACAGACCCAGATCTACCATCTCATGCAAATCTGATTATATGCAATTTCTTCAGACTACTCTGTAGACCAAACAACACAGACCCTGATCTGTGGGTACATTATGTGATGGCAAATCAGTGTCTATGTTTTCTGCAGCTGGATTCAACTAATAAGTTACTATACAAAGACATGCTTAGCTGCTTCAAATCCCAATTACTCGATAAACAGACTTTAATTTTTGCTGTAAAAAGAATTAAATCTCCCATGTGTAATTCAGTCAAAATGATGGCATTATGGCAATAATTTCCTAATTATAATAGTAATATTTTCTGTCCTTATTTGTCAGTCAAGCTTCCACTGGTGAAACAGTTCCATGAAAAGTTCAATAACAGCTCCAAGCAAGATGTGTCATCCATCAAGGTCATTAGATAGTACATCCATCAAGGTCATTAGATAGCACACAGCACAAAGACTGATATTTGGTGACTGAATGAAGATCTCCATTTATAAACAATGGACCTGTTTTAACATTTTGATGACTCTGCCAGCTAAAAACCTTCAATAAAGAAGAATGAAAAATGAATGATTGATATAATGCATTAAAAGGAATGATTGATGTAATGTATTATGTTAATCAGTCAAGAGTGGATTTTTTGTGATAAAGCATCATTAAAAAAAGCCTCAAATGTGGCGCTCACCAGTTATTATGTACTTTTGGGAAAGTAACATATGCAAGGTGAAGTTGTTTGCATTTAAAATATGCACAGTCAAGAGGATGTTGGCATACCTCTATGCTACTTTCATTTAATGTGGCAGACATTTCTTTGGATATTTTACTTTTGGAAAATGTAAATGATCTTAATGATCTTAGCACACTGCTAACTAAAATGACTGCTCCCTTGAGCTCCAAAATAATCAACCTGAATTTGCATAAAGTTCACTTTCCTTGGCAGATATTAAAATAGGGAAAATGAATTTTGCCAGACTAAACAATACCAATATCTGAAAGTGCCATGAATGATTAATGATTTACCAAATAAATAAAATGCAAAAGAAGTTATTGGCTCTTTTATATACCTTTTACCTCTGAAATTCAGGAAGTGAAAATGAGGAAGTGGAGCTAGCACTTTTTTGAAAGATGCACATCTGGAGTAAGACCAAGATGTATACTCTATAACCCATATTACAGCCATGAATCATACACCAGAATAACGAGAATTAAAGGTTCTTTGACCAATACCTACCATATATAAAGTATTGTTTAAATAGCTAATATAACTAGTGAGGAAACCCAGGGAAATTCTTTTTCTTTAAAATTCTAACACTCTGCTAAATATGAAACAGTTGAGTGCCTCCAAAGTAATTAATTAAAAATGATTTGGGAACTGCCTTTTGCACCATTCAGTGAAAGTGCATTGTAAGAAGACAGGAAATCTCAGTGCCAGGATACTATCATAGTGTTTGCACACAAATATTACCATATATATTCTCTTATAAGTCGATTCATACTGCCAAGTGTATAGAACAGATCTGCTGTCATAAAATGTGCTGGCTGAGCTGTGTCTATGCAGTTTATTAGTAGTAATCAGTAGAACAAACAACATGGACCCTGATCTACTGGCTTGTTATCTGACATGGAATAAACAACATGGACCCTGATCTACTGGCATGCTATCTGACATAGAACAAACAACATGGACCCTGACCTACTGGCATGCTATCTGACATAGAACAAATAAGATGGACCCTGATCTACTGGCTTGCTATCTGACATAGAACAAACAACATGGACCCTGATCTATTGGCTTGCTATCTGACACAGAACAAACAATATGGACCCTGATCTACTGGCATGCTATCTACTGGCATGCTATCTGACATAGAACAAACAACATGGACCCTGATCTACTGGCTTGCTATCTGACATAGAACAAACAATAAGGACCCTGATCTACTGGCATGCTATCTGACATAGAACAAACAACATGGACCCTGATCTACTGGCATGCTATCTGACATAGAACAAACAACATGGACCCTGATCTACTGGCTTGCTATCTGACATAGAACAAACAACATGGACCCTGATCTACTGGCTTGCTATCTGACATAGAACAAACAATAGGGATCCTGATCTACTGGCTTGCTATCTGACATAGAACAAACAACATGGACCCTGATCTACTGGCTTGCTGTCTGACATGGAACAAACAACATGGACCCTGATCTACTGGCTTGCTATATGACATAGAACAAACAGCATGGACCCTGATCTACTGGCATGCTATCTGACATAGAACAGACAACATGGACCCTGATCTACTGGCTTGCTATCTGACATAGAACAAACAACATGGACCCTGATCTACTGGCTTGCTATCTGACATAGAACAAACAATATGGACCCTGATCTACTGGCATGCTATCTGACATAGAACAAACAATAAGGACCCTGATCTACCGGCATGCTATCTGACACAGAACAAACTACTTGGACCCTGATCTACTGGCATGCTATCTGACATAGAACAAACAACTTGGAACATGATCTACTGGCTCGCTATCTGACAGAAGATAAAGGTCTATGATACCTGCAGTTGGACTCCAATCATAAATGAATACATGCAATAAATTATAGCAAGACATTTTGGAATAAGTAACAAAGAAATCACTTTTATGACATTCTGACTTGTAAGTTAGGACAAGTACATATGGCATATATATTCACAACATCAATGGATCTGACTTGAAAGTTAGGATGAGTACATAATGGCATATATAGTCAATACATCAAGGGATCTGAATTGCAAGTTAGTACAAGTACATATGCCACACATAGTCAGAACATCAAGTGAAAGAAGCATGTGAATCTTATAAGTTAAACAAAAATAAAGTTCTTCTAAAAAAAACAAGATTTTGTTTAAAGTACTTTGAAATATTCAACATATCAGTTATTCTGTTTCAAGACTTGTGTTTAACTTTAATGTCATACATTTGATTTTTGTATATTTCATGGGTTATAGTGCATTAAGCATCAGAATTTTCTACATAGCAAATCAGAATCAGTAGCAATCAGCTGCTTTACAAAATTGATAGTTCCTTCTTTTTATATCTGAAATGTAGAACCTATAATTGGTTTTCATTTTTGTGGGTTCAACACCATTTTTCAGCACAAGATAGGCTATACACAATGTATTTTTGGTGGATCAATAATCCAGGAAGAATCATTGACCTGCAGTACGCTACTAGCAAGCGATCTCTCATACCCACATTAACTGAACTAAAACTCAATCCATGCAGACATAATTTTTACAAACATAAAGCACTTCATGCCAAAATGCTGTCTGTGAAATTATGTTTTGAGAACAAGCCATCAGAGAAATTTTGTAGTCTAAGCAATTCAGTAATGGTAGCCATTTATTTTTGGTGAATCCAGATCAGTTACTGAAATTTTAATGCCAATGATTCTTGTTAAATTCTGCCATGAAGTTCTGAGAAGTCATCAAAAAATTTTCTTTTTTTTAGTAATGGCACTGTGTTTGAAGGTAGATCAGTTTCATAAATATATATATATATATATATATATATATATATATATATATATATATATATATATATATATATATATATATATATATATATATATATATATTAGTTTGATAGACCCTTAAACCAGAATGTTTCCTTAAAAATTTGATTTTATTCAACTAAGTGGTTATCTATTTATAGTAATGGCAGCCATATTTAATTGATGGTGCCTCAAGATCATTGGCATACAATTAGAATACATCTAAGCCAGGATATTTCATGTTCAGCGGTTGTCAAGATGATATAGTTATTCTATAATGTTGCCTTTATCTGAGGGTGTATGTGTATAATTTGTAGAAAAATAAAAGCCATCATATCCATGATTCTCTCTTTAAAATTTGGTCAAATTCTCTTTACCAGTATTGGAGAAAAGCATTTTAAGGGTATTTCAATTTTAGTACTGTTTCTTAGAATATTTAACATGTACATTTTATACCTTGATTAAACTTCAAGAGGGTGCACATGACAGAGAAGAACCCAAAAAACCCAAAAGTAATTGTTTTTCAAGTCAAGCTAAGAAAAGGATAATGGCACTAAACCTCAGACTACACACATCTCCTTTTGAGAAAAATTAAATTGAATTCTAACTATATTGCTTACTAGCCATTTGTAGAAAATACATTGCAAACTTTGATAGACCTGATCTTTGATTTTATGTTAAACTCTATTCATTTGACACTGTTATATAGTTTCTGTTCAGTGACTCAGCTAGAAGTATACCCAAGAGATTGAGAACTTGTTTATCTGTCATGAATGCTTTCCAGCTGTGCAATATATCACAGTATGGTAACCATGACACATATAGAAAAATGAAAGAATAAGTTAAAATATTAAATTTGCAATTTAATTATATTTCTTTTTGAGGAAAAAAAATATTTGTTTTATTTGTCTTCTTAAAAACACAGTATTTGATACTTCTTTGTGATACTACATTATTAATCAATGCTTCATTGTTTTGGTGTGATGTTTTAAGATAATCAGCACATATTAAAGCTTAGATGTTCTATGCATATTTAGAATGTATGTTATGTGTGATTTTGTAATTATTTACTTTTCTTCATAAAATAAACTTGGTTTTTATTTTGTTTTAATTTCTCATTTCAAATAACAGTATAAATTCTTCTTTGTGATTACACAGTAATCATTGATGTAGTGTGGCATCCTGAAATGTAATATGAACCAACTAAATCTTGGATTTGCTAAATATAATTAAGATGCATTGTCTAGATAAATTCTACCTTAAACACCAAGATATATTTCTGAGATATTATGATAGTCCAAATGAGTATAAATAGCATCTGAATGAATATAGTGAATGTATGAAGAAACTCCAACCATGAGTGAGACAAGCTAACCATCACAGTGGAATAAAAGTATTTAGCTCCAACATAAAACAATGGAGAAACAGTTAAGTACTGTTTCACTGTAAACCAATCAAATGTCATGAAACAAAGTAATAACAAGACTACTAGCTGAAATGGCAAAATGTTTCATGACAGCAACGGGCTAAAAACAGTTAAGAACTGTTTCATTGTAAACCAATCAAATGTCATGAAACAAAATAATGACAAGACTACTAGCTGAAATGGCAAAATGTTTCATGACAGCAACGGGCTAAAAACAGTTAAGAACTGTTTTATTGTAAACCAATCAAATGTCATGAAACAAAATAATGACAAGACTACTAGCTGAAATGGCAAAATGTTTCATGACAGCAACGGGCTAAAAACAGTTAAGAACTGTTTCATTGTAAACCAATCAAATGTCATGAAACAAAATAATGACAAGACTACTAGCTGAAATGGCAAAATGTTTCATGACAGCAACGGGCTAAAAACAGTTAAGAACTGTTTTATTGTAAACCAATCAAATGTCATGAAACAAAATAATGACAAGACTACTAGCTGAAATGGCAAAATGTTTCATGACAAGGGCTAAAATCATAAAAGATTTTAAAATGTTGGATAGCATATGCATGACATATGGCTTAGCTCAGTTTTTCACAATATGCTGGGTAAAAAATCAGGGAATACATTATGCAATTTGCACACTCCAAAATATGAAAAAAGTATCTATATTTCATGGTGGATCTACATCATTTGAACAAGCAGTCAAGACCATCAGCAAGTATGTTTTGTCAAATTGTTGAAAGGCTTTTAAATTGTTTAAAAACATTTTTATGTTTTAGGTAATGGAGGCTATACTGTATGACAGAATAAATCTGAAAGTTTTTGATGCCAGAATCCTCTTTGTAAAATCTATGAAAATTGGTTTAGTTTATTTTGAGAAGATGCAAAAAAGCAATCTTATATGGCTGACACATGACAGATGTATCATGATGAATGGCATACAATGAATGAAAAATTATAAATGGATGACATATAACAGATGTAGTACAGTGTGACCCCGCTATAACACACTCAGATATAATGCAGTCATGGCATGGCTCCCAAAATTTCATTCACCTTATTACCGAATTAAGTGCATATAAATTAGAATATAAGACGTTTGTGGCGTGGCTCCCGAAATATCATATACATGTACATGTATTATTCTCATACACGGACAACATTTCTTCTTAAAAGTGCAACAAAAAAAAGTGTAGAAAGTTTATTATCATTTTGGGGAAGAAATCATGTATCATGTATGGATTCTAATATAAAACGATCGTGGTGTGGCTCATGAAATTTAATTTACCTTATTCCTTATTACCGGTATTTTTCTCTCATTTACCTTACTCCTTATTATTTTATTATTATTATTTTTCTCTCATAAAAAAATTAAGTACGTAAAGTAAATTATGTGATGTTTTGTAATCATTTTGGAAAAGAGATTGCTTATAAATTTGAATACAAGACATTTGTGGCATTGCTCCTACAATATCACATGTACATGTATTATTCTTATACACAGAAAACATTTCTTCTTAAAAGTGCAAAAAAATAATGTGCAGAAAGTTTTATTATCATTATGGGGAGGAAATCACATATGGATTCTAATATAAAATGATCATGGCGTAGCTCCTAAAATTTTTAAATTTAACAAATTTCTTACAGTTTTGTGCCAAATTAAACATCAAAAATATGAGTATCTGAACCCATGTCTGGGTCTTTTGAGAACTTAGATCTTTGTTTTTTGTTGAAAGTTGACAGCTCATAAGCATTAATGTTCTTATTACTGGTTCATGAGCAATGAAGCCATCAAATCTACGTCGTGTTTGTCTATAATGCATTTCCTATACAATCATTGCTCAAACAATATCCAACATATGTTCTATAAGCTGCATTCACAACTAAACAATAAACAATGCAGTGGTTGATAAAAGATTCTCACCTAAATTTATAAATCAATTAATTTAAGTATGTTGCTCATCATCAAAGTCAATTGCTGGGCTAAACTTGCTCAAATTATGGGTCAATAGTTTATAAAACATCAAACAAACGCAAGATGCTAACACATGCACATAGCTTGGCGGTGTTATTTTATGCAGTGAATAACGTCATACATTCACTACGAATATCACTCTCTTGTTTATTGCTTAAGTCAGAAAGCAGCTGAAAATTAGTTTTTCAAACAATACTAAAGTATTACAAATCACGGATGAGAAAAATTAGCAGTGTGAAATTTATACAGACACAGCTATTTAAACTTCAGACAAACTGTTTCATTATTCATTACATACTACTTGCTATTTTTTTTTCCCACTGAATTTTGTCGCATACTGATCTATGATAAAATTACTGAATATTTTAAATATGTGTGCAAATATTTTCGATGGAAATACTTGTTTTGTGGATTCAATGTATATGATATTCACGGGGTGAGTACGTGGTGTTGATACTCTAGTCATGCTTTAGATTAGCTATGTATGTATAAACTATACATGTGTATACATCAATGCATGGTTCTATGAATAAAATAATATATTATACATGCAATCTGTTATGACTGCAGGTGGTTTTTTTCTCATTTAATATACATTGATTTAAAATAGTAACTGTGCCAATGAAGCACATGTTTTTGTACCCACTTTTATCTCTCCACCCTGACAACCCTGCAAATTTGTTGGTAACATACATGTTTGCTTATAACATGGTTTGGTTCATAAGGCAGTCGAGTTCTATGACTCCTGACTACCATGTTACAGTGGGGTCACACTGTATTTTTTTAGTTTCCAATTAAGGCCCATTTTACATTTGTTTGATACCTTACTGTGGAATTTAGGCCCATTTAATGTTTATGACCTTCTTTTGGAATTTAGGCCCATTTAATTTGCTTGGGACATTATTCTAGCCTTTAAAGATATTTACAAGATACCAAAAGGGACATCCATAAACCTACAGACATCGTTTCTTTGCAGCATGATCTAATACCTAAAATATCACAGATGCATGACAATAAGAGATGTGCCCCAGGCTCAGAAGTCAGCATCCCATCCGGAGGTCTCATCTGGGGGGATGTCCAATGTCTTGGGATAGTGATCAAAATTAGTACAATCAGAAGGGCCTTTCACCTGAAATACAAAATTAATGAATTAATTTCAATATTAGGCAGAAAGGGAATACATATTTCAAAAGGAACAGAAGAAACAATGTTTTATAAATTTATCCACATGTGGTTCATATATATATATATATATATATATATATATATATATATATATATATATATATATATATATATATATATATATATATATATATAAATATATATATATATATATATATATATATATATATATATATATATATATATATATATATATGCATGAATTAAAAAAGTTAATTAAGACCTGTTCTGTATAAATAAAATTATGAATGAAGTTAGAATTAAACACTGATACTTGAGCAAGTTGTTCGTATACAACCACATAATCTCAGGAGTTCCTCAGCCTGTTATCAATTGAGACCATGCACATATTTCTACAAAACATGTAGTACTTTTCTTATCTGTATATATTAATTTGATGCATTTTTTATCTTTATTCCCATCATTCAATGTTTTACCAAACCCCATTATGACAGCTGCACTTCCCTGGTTCTCAAGTCCTTACCATCTCAGTCCCACCCATTCAATAGCTTTTTGATCTAACCCTCTGTGGTGTCATTAATCTAAAGTTTGTCTCAAAACAAGGGTACAGCATTCAGGAAGTTACCAATTTAAACAAAACAAAATGCAATCAAAATGGTATTTCCCACTAGGTGATTGTAGAAAAAGCAAAAATACTTCAACAAGTAATCATATATCAATGCTTACCAATTTTATTTCATATCCTGTCACAATTATTGGAGATTAGCTACAAACACACACCATATATACTTACTTATAAGACAAGTCAAACTGAACACAGTAAATATCCTGATCTGCCATAGCAAAATGCAACTGCAGATCAGGGTATATGTTGTTTGTTCTACTAATTATTTGTAATAAAACTGTACTGACCAAGATCATCTGGCAAATTATGCATTGTCAGATCTGGGTCTGTGCAGTCTGCAGTTGAACTTGAGTTATAAAAGAGCATATATGGTAGCAAAGTAGATTCTGGCAATACACAGCATATGTATCATTGCATTATCAAAATCTGGCAATTAAGTAAGCATATCTCATATACAATGTTGTCAACATCATGTTTCCATATTGCATTGTATACCAGTAAATAATGAAGCAACAATAATGATCCTCAGATTATAGCATTGAACTAAACTCATTATCATGCAGTACAAAAATGGACTTGTATCTATTACAAGTCAAGTCTAGCTGCAAACAACATTGATAATGACCTGTTGTTGCATGATATTCTGACAAATCAGGGTCTATTTTGTTTATTCTACTTATAAATCTAATAAACTGCACAGACCCAGATCATCAGCCAAAATTTACTGGTACCTGTTCTGAAAGAAATAGGGATCTTAAATGACTGCTTATTCAAAATAAAACCAATTCAAAGCTCTTTTAAAAAGTTCGACTTCTTGAATAATGGTGAGCATATATATGATTGAAATAATTTAATTATTTCATAAACTTTCATTTGAAATATGCACAAATTTAAAAATCTGTTTATCACATTATGAAATCTTTGATTACTGCAAAGGAATAAAGTGAAATTATTTTTAAGTACATTCAGATGTCTCAGATATGTTTGCATTATTTGACCTTATGATGTCAATTGTGACACAATGATTTTGTATTTTTATTAGAAAATGTCAGTTGAGTTAAAGAAATATAAAAGTGATGAGGTCATTTGACTGCAGCATGTGCATGCCCAATAAAGATTATTATAATTTACAAAGATTTTGAAAACTGTAGAACCTTATTTGCATGTAACTATTTAATTGCTGTTGAATACAATTAATTAAAACTTTAGTCCATGTTAGAGTATTTTGACTGAAAGGATACTCCTATTTACTGCCCTCTGTTTATATGACTCTAGTATGGTTCACTCAGCCTGTACTGGCTTTCATCACTATACTGTGGCATTGAGTGGAAAGTCAAACCAGGGCCTGGGGAGAAAGCAAGGTAAAATGAATAAGGGTAGCCAAATTTTGGAGTGCTAGAGGCAGCTGCAAATGTTGACCATGGTAACTAGAGATTTAGTATAATGAAAAAAAGCATGACAATTAATGCCTTTCATGCACACAAAAGTAAAATTCACATTAGGCATGATTATAGTACACAACTCCCATGATAACTTGTGCCCTGATAACTTGCGAACCCGCTTATAATGCGTGGTCAGGCATGGATCCCATTTTTAAAGCAGAAAAAACAAAAGTTATCCCTACTTGTTGAACATTGATATATTGCTCATTTTTATTTTTAAAAACTGTAGTTAGGACCTGAAATCTTTTAAAAACATTATGAAATATCAAATTTTAATAAGAAGTCATATAATTTCTTACATTTTCTTTCCAAATGATATTCTTAGTATACTGTAATCAATGATATTCAAGTCAATTTCAATCAATAAAAATGTCATGCCTAGCGGGGCAGTACTTTAATAAATAAATACCAATTAAATAATTTTTTTATCAATTTAAATTTGTGTTCTTGTTCTATCTTTTAGCTCCTTTTAAGTGTAATCAGCATAAATGAAATGTGTCCTCATGTAATTAAACATAAACTGTGTCAATCTACCATAACAGCAATGTCTTCGAGTGTTTTTTTGAGAACCTAAACAAGTACCAACTGTGTTTTGATATCTGGAAGCATTTGTTGTATTGTTGCACTAAATAAAAAGCTGACCTCCTTTTCTAATATCCCATTAATTATGCCTTTTGAATTAAAAAAGTAGGTGAAATAAAAAAATAAAACTGAAAAAAAAACATTAAAAGACATACAAATCCTACATGCTTATGAACCAATGGCCCAGGTTGTATGTTGGCTACCTCATTTCAGTTGATCAGTCAAACACTGTTACAGATGTTATTGTGTACATAATCTAATTAAAATACCTTAAAATAACCAACTCATTCATAACTGTGATCAAAGAAAGCAAGGCAATCAAGCAAAATGAAAACTTTGTAAAATAAAGAACTCAGTTTCACAGATATGGACCATTGTGCAGAAAATAGGTTTCAGAGAATTCGTGAATTCACACACTGAGATATCTTCAGGGATGACAAGAAGTTTTACTATGACTTGCAATAAAATCATGGCATCACATTTTACTAATTGAACAATACAAAACTTGAGTTTCGACTTAGATGATTGACTCACAAAATAAATGTTGCATGTTTTTAATAAAAAGGAATTTTGTTTGGTAGTGTATCAACAGTTGTTCTGGTTCCCTGCTTAGTAGATTCCTTGTTTCTAAAAAAAAACAACACACCACTCCAGGACCCAGACTATTTAACAAAAGAAAAAGCTGTGACATAATACACAAAACATTCATGTACTGTGTTGGTTGTTTAAGCCAGGTGGAATAATATTATCAATCTTTCAGATGGACATTTTCAAAATAAATGTAATTTATACAGAATAACGAACAACTTCATCGGAAAGAGCTCTTTACTGACAATTATTCTTGACACAATTATAAAACAAGGATTCAGTAATTAAATAGCCCTGTCCCCCCCACATTTTCTCAACCCCATGTTTCTCTGTATGTCTAGTGGAATTTTTGGAGGTCCCTCAGTAACTCGCACCCTCGATTATAGTGCTGTTTATATTTTTGAAGCCCGATGTCCACAAGTTAGCAAGGGAGAGGTGTATCATGGTTGATACAATCCTGGACATTTTTTTAATGACATTTCAAGAGTTTTCAGGATCTTTAAATGTTTTAAAGAAGTATATTTTTTATGGAAATGAAATTTTCTCCATATGTTTATTAGTTTACTACTAAATAATTAGATATAAATGAAGAAGATAAAAATGCATAAATGCATGCCATTACAGCAAAAGGACACTACTACAGCTGGTAACTAACTACTACCTGTGATATATTATTTGATTGACCCATTTTTTAAAAATAATTTTTCCATAATACTTTTTAAAATATGCAATTAAAAACATAATTTAAGAAATGATGCATATTTTAGTTTAACATTTTGTATTCCCTCAGATAAAATCAAGTTTATCAACTTATTCTATAAGTTTGAAAGATTTAACTCTTAAATTCAAGAATTTTTCAGTCAAATATTTCTAGATGTTTCAAGGTTGTACAAGCCACCAATTTCATATCATTTAAGCTGTATTTGAGTCTAAAGTAATTTTTTATGTCTCACTTGCTCAAAGAATGGGATAAAATGGTATCTATTTTCCCTGATACAGATTCAAATACAGATCTAGACCAGATATACAGAAACTACCATGACTTTTGCATAATTAGAATTCTGCAAATGGGAGCAATTTACCTTGATTTTCCAAATTTAAACTCACAAATTCACTACCTTTTGTGGTACATACCATTTCCTAGGACATTTTTAAAGAATTTTTTCAAAAGGCAGGGTCAAAACAGTATGAATGCATAACTTAGCATACACAATGTATGTGGCAGCCAAATGCATATGGTTTTATTTTTGTTGCTATGATAATGTCAAGACCATATGGTTCAGTTTATATTTTTTATGCCAATAAATGTAGCTGCTAATACTGTGAACTTAGCTTTTAATGAATGGAATTGTTTTGGATCATAGCAACATTCCACGCACCATGACTACAAATGCTTCTGTTGAAGAAAATAGAGAATGTAACAAATTTATTGATTTACAAAAATTACACTGACATCTCATTTGCTTTGACTTTTTTAAACAGGCATGGAAATTAAAATGATTGTAAATATCTCTCATTTGAATTAAACTTCCTAGAATTTCTGTGAAATTGAAATTTCCACCCAATTCCTGAAATAATAAGTAAATAGGATGTTCAAAAGACTCATAAAATCTAACTCCTAAATATAAACCAATTAAATGTTCAAAATACAATTGAAAATTTCAGTTACAGTGAATTTACTTTTCATATGGGTGGTTATTCACTTTTAGGTTGTTTTTTTGTTGCTTTAACCAGCAATATGAAATATTCAGCATAACATTTTGCCATCAATGCTATTTCTGATATAAGAATTTATAAATAAAAAAGATAAACAATTTTATTACAATTTGTATTATGTATAATACACAATTTTTTTATACCTTGATATATTATTGAGGAATGTACAATATTTCATCAGAACTCAAATTATAAAATAAAAAAAATTGTGTGCATAACAAGTATAATCATAAAATAAATATTTTATACATAATTAATCATAATATATTAAGATTTAATTTTAAAATACCCATTCATTTTTAAAGAATTAGTGTTCTTTTTATGTCAGTTTATACTTTCACTAATTAAGTTATTCTATAAATAGAATAATATAAAAATTTCCTTAACTAATTGTTATTTCTGATATAAGCATATATTTATAAAGTACCAATGAAAATACAAATGACAGCAAAACCACACAAAATTATCCACAAAGATATAAATGAATTCATGTGCCATACAGGCTTTATCCAAGAACTTCTTGGAGAAAGAAACAACTCCAGAAAGGACAATTATTTCTGTTTTCCATTGTAAGTGTGAATATTTGTCCTTTTCTGATAATAGACACATGAACAAAATAGCTAAAAAGTAAACCATAAATTAAGGCAAAACACTGAGAAGCAATTTGTGCCAAGTCTTGTAATGCATCTAAAATGTTCTTAGTAGCTCCACACCAAAAATGTAAATGTCTCATAAGGCTTACAACTTTAAACAAACAAAAATACCAACCAAAGCTACCCCACCAAGATTTACCTTCTGTTTACTGGTGACAGCAAGATGGCAGAATGGGATTGTTTGATTCATCAACAAGTGGGGGGGAGAATGTTTTGTTTACATCTAAACAACTGTACAATACTTCAAATATTGAGGTTGTAATTACCAGTATAACACAAGCATGCACTGCTCACTTAATAATAATCCTCAATGAATGTCAGAAAGGCACTCATTGTTGGGAGGTGACTCACTAGTGCTGTATTTGAGACCAAAAATGTTGCAGGTTCAAATCCTACCACTGGGTCAGCCTGGTTTGGCTACTGTAGTGTAACCTTGGGGAGGCACTTCAGTCTAACTTTTGTTACTGTACCATACTAAACTGTACTGGCTAAATATGGAGTGCCCTCAGCCTTGTTTGTATTGTCAAGGTACCATAGTGATATACACCACTCATGTACATGTTGACAAATTAAGCACCCTGTTTAACTGCTATAATGCTTAAAACAAAGGGTAGTATGATTTCTAAAGGGGTCTGATATACTAGCTCACCAGGTTTACTTAACAGAGGACCATTTCACTAAGCAGTCATGTGTGACATTTTAAGAAAGCAAACAAATATAACTATCTCACTGTCTTTGTATCCGATTGATTTTTCTATAACAAACAGATAAAAGAAAATGTGTCCAAATATAAAAGCATAATTGCTTTGCATAAATCTCACTCATAACTGAAATCAACAAAGATTTTGATGATACAAACCGGTACCAGAATTGATCAAAACAGAATGAGAACTAGAGGTTGTAGTCTAAGCCAATCAAATGAAAGACCTCATTATGAAACAACCCTGTCCTGGATCACCAGAATTTTAATTTATTTGCTCAGTCTGAGGAAATCTTTAATCAAAGTTTTTTTTCTCAAAGTGTCAACAAGCTAAAGGATATTGGCATTGCCAATTCTATGTCAAAATAAATTTACAACACCAGGTCTGGGGGAATTGTAAAATAAATTAACAAAGTCAGATCTGGGGAATTGTAAAGTAAATTAACAAATCCAGATCTGGGGGAATTGTAAAGTAAATAAACAATGTCAGATCTGGGGTAAATTTTAAAATAAATTAAAAAAGCCAGACCTGTGGGAATTGTAAAGTAAATTTACAAAAGCCAGATCTGGGGGAATAGTAAGGTAAATTAAACAAAGCCATATCTGTGGGAATTGTAAACTAAATTAAAAATGCCATATCTGGGTGGAATTGTAAAGTAAATTTAAAAAGCCAGATCTGGGGGAACTGTAAAGTAAATTAAAAAACCTAGATCTGGAAGAATTGTAAAGTAAATTAAAAAAGCCAGATATGAGTGGAATTGTAAAGTAAAATAAGACAGCCAGATCTAGGGGAATTGTAAAGTAAATTAACAAAGCCAAATCTGGGGGAATTGTAAAGTACATTCAAAAAGCCAGATCTGGGTGGAATTGTAAAGTAAATTAAAAAAGCCAGATCTGGTGAAATTATAAAGTAAATTAAAAAAGCCAGATCTGGTGAAATTATAAAGTAAATTAAAAAAGCCAGATCTGGCAAATTGTAAAGTAAATTTAAAAAACCAGATCTGGGGGAATTGTAAAATAAATTAACAAAGACAGATCTGGGGAATTGTAAAGTAAATTAAAAAAGCCAGATCTGGGGGAATTGTAAAGTAAATTAACAAAGCCAGATCTGGATGAATTATAAAGTAAATTGAAAAAGGCAAATCAGTGGGAATTGTAAAGTAAATTCAAAAGGCAAGATCTGGGTGGAATTGTAAAGTAAATTATCAAAGCCAGATCTGGGAAAACTGAGGAGTAAATTAAAAAAGTCAGATCTGGGGAAATTATAAAGTAAATTAAAAAAGCCAGATCTGGCATTTTGTAAAGTAAATTAAAATAAAACAGATCTGGGGAAATTGTAAAATAAATTAACAAAGCCAGATCTGGGGAATTGTGAAGTAAATTAAAAAAGCCAGATCTGGGGGAATTGTAAAGTAAATTAAAAAAGCCAAATCTGTGGGAATTGTAAAGTAAATTCAAAAAGCCAGATCTGGATGGATTTTTAAAGTAAATTATCAAAGCCAGATATGGGGAACTGTAAAGTAAATTAAAAAAGACAGATCTGGGGAAATTATAAAGCAAATTAAAAAAGCCAGATCTGGCAAATTGTAAAGTAAATAAAAAAAAAACAGATCTGGGGAAACTGTAAAATAAATTAACAAAGCCAGATCTGGCAAATTGTAAAGTAAATTAAAAAAGTCAGATCTGGGAGAATTGTAAAGTAGATAAATAAAGCCAGATCTGGGGTAAATTTTAAAGTAAATTTCCAAAAGCCAGATCTGGGGAATTGTAAAGTAAATTAACAAAGCCAGATCTGGAGGAATTGTAAAGTAAATTAAAAAAGCCAGATCTGGGGAGAATTGAAAAGTAAATTAAAAAAGCCAAATCTGTGGAAATTGTAAAGTAAATTCAAAAAGCCAGATCTGGGTGGAATTGTAAAGTAAATTATCAAAGCCAGATCTGGGGGAACTGTAGAGTAAATTTAAAACAGCCAGATCTGGCAAATTGTAAAGTAAATTAAAAAAACAACTCTGGGGGAATTGTAAAGTAAATAAACAAAGCCAGATCTGGGGTAAATTTTAAAGTAAATTTACAAAAGCCAGATCTTGGGAATTGTAAAGTAAATTAAAAAAACCAGATCTGGGGGAATTGTAAAGTAAATTTACAAAAGCCAGATCTGGGGGAATAGTAAGGTAAATTAAACAAAGCCATATCTGTGGGAATTGTAAACTAAATTAAAAATGCCATATCTGGGTGGAATTGTAAAGTAAATTTAAAAAGCCAGATCTGGGGGAACTGTAAAGTAAATTAAAAAAACCTAGATCTGGAAGAATTGTAAAGTAAATTAAAAAAGCCAGATATGAGTGGAATTGTAAAGTAAAATAAGACAGCCAGATCTAGGGGAATTGTAAAGTAAATTAACAAAGCCAAATCTGGGGGAATTGTAAAGTAAATTAACAAAGCCAAATCTGGGGGAATTGTAAAGTAAATTATCAAAGCCAGATCTGGGGAAACTGTAAAGTAAATTAAAAAAGCCAGATCTGGTGAAATTATAAAGTAAATTAAAAAAGCCAGATCTGGTGAAATTATAAAGTAAATTAAAAAAGCCAGATCTGGCAAATTGTAAAGTAAATTTAAAAAACCAGATCTGGGGGAATTGTAAAATAAATTAACAAAGACAGATCTGGGGAATTGTAAGGTAAATTAAAAAAGCCAGATCTGGGGGAATTGTAAAGTAAATTAACAAAGCCAGATCTGGATGAATTATAAAGTAAATTGAAAAAGGCAAATCAGTGGGAATTGTAAAGTAAATTCAAAAGGCAAGATCTGGGTGGAATTGTAAAGTAAATTATCAAAGCCAGATCTGGGAAAACTGAGGAGTAAATTAAAAAAGTCAGATCTGGGGAAATTATAAAGTAAATTAAAAAAGCCAGATCTGGCATTTTGTAAAGTAAATTAAAATAAAACAGATCTGGGGAAATTGTAAAATAAATTAACAAAGCCAGATCTGGGGAATTGTGAAGTAAATTAAAAAAAGCCAGATCTGGGGGAATTGTAAAGTAAATTAGAAAAGCCAAATCTGTGGGAATTGTAAAGTAAATTCAAAAAGCCAGATCTGGATGGATTTTTAAAGTAAATTATCAAAGCCAGATATGGGGAACTGTAAAGTAAATTAAAAAAGACAGATCTGGGGAAATTATAAAGCAAATTAAAAAAGCCAGATCTGGCAAATTGTAAAGTAAATAAAAAAAACAGATCTGGGGAAACTGTAAAATAAATTAACAAAGCCAGATCTGGCAAATTGTAAAGTAAATTAAAAAAGTCAGATCTGGGAGAATCGTAAAGTAGATAAATAAAGCCAGATCTGGGGTAAATTTTAAAGTAAATTTACAAAAGCCAGATCTGGGGAATTGTAAAGTAAATTAACAAAGCCAGATCTGGAGGAATTGTAAAGTAAATTAAAAAAGCCAGATCTGGGGAGAATTATAAAGTAAATTAAAAATGCCAGATCTGGGGGAATTGAAAAGTAAATTAAAAAAGCCAAATCTGTGAAAATTGTAAAGTAAATTCAAAAAGCCAGATCTGGGTGGAATTGTAAAGTAAATTATCAAAGCCAGATCTGGGGGAACTGTAGAGTAAATTTAAAACAGCCAGATCTGGCAAATTGTAAAGTAAATTAAAAAACAAGTCTGGGGGAATTGTAAAGTAAATAAACAAAGCCAGATCTGGGGTAAATTTTAAAGTAAATTTACAAAAGCCAGATCTTGGGAATTGTAAAGTAAATTAAAAAAACCAGATCTGGGGGAATTGTAAAGTAAATTTACAAAAGCCATATCTGGGAAATTAAAAAGTAAATTAACAAAGCCATATCTGGGGGAATTGTAAAGTAAATTAAAAAAGCCAGATCTGGGGAGAATTGTAAAGTAAATTAAAAAAGCCAGGTCTTGGAGAATTGTAAAGTAGATTTAAAAAACCCAGATCTGGGGAATTGTAAAGTAAATTAAAAAAGCCAGATCTGGGAAATTGTAAAGTAAATTAAAAAGACCAAATCTGGGGGAATTGTAAAGTAGATTAAAAAAGCCAGATTTTTGTGGAATTGTAAAGTAAATTAAAAAAGCCAGATCTGGGAATAATTGTAAAGTAAATAAAAAGCCATATCTGGAAGAATTGTACAGCAAATTAAAACCTCTAGCTCTAGGGGAATTATAAGGTAAATTAAAAAAGCCAGCTCTGGGGAAATTGTAAATTTAAAAAAGCAAGATCTAGGAGGAATTGTAAAGTAAATTAAAAAAGCCAGATCTGGGGAGAATTATAAAGTAAATTAAAAATGCCAGATCTGGGGGAATTGAAAAGTAAATTAAAAAAGCCAAATCTGTGAAAATTGTAAAGTAAATTCAAAAAGCCAGATCTGGGTGGAATTGTAAAGTAAATTATCAAAGCCAGATCTGGGGGAACTGTAGAGTAAATTTAAAACAGCCAGATCTGGCAAATTGTAAAGTAAATTAAAAAACAAGTCTGGGGGAATTGTAAAGTAAATAAACAAAGCCAGATCTGGGGTAAATTTTAAAGTAAATTTACAAAAGCCAGATCTTGGGAATTGTAAAGTAAATTAAAAAAACCAGATCTGGGGGAATTGTAAAGTAAATTTACAAAAGCCATATCTGGGAAATTAAAAAGTAAATTAACAAAGCCATATCTGGGGGAATTGTAAAGTAAATTAAAAAAGCCAGATCTGGGGAGAATTGTAAAGTAAATTAAAAAAGCCAGGTCTTGGAGAATTGTAAAGTAGATTTAAAAAACCCAGATCTGGGGAATTGTAAAGTAAATTAAAAAAGCCAGATCTGGGAAATTGTAAAGTAAATTAAAAAGACCAAATCTGGGGGAATTGTAAAGTAGATTAAAAAAGCCAGATTTTTGTGGAATTGTAAAGTAAATTAAAAAAGCCAGATCTGGGAATAATTGTAAAGTAAATAAAAAGCCATATCTGGAAGAATTGTACAGCAAATTAAAACCTCTAGCTCTAGGGGAATTATAAGGTAAATTAAAAAAGCCAGCTCTGGGGAAATTGTAAATTTAAAAAAGCAAGATCTAGGAGGAATTGTAAAGTAAATTAAAAAAGCCAGATCTGGGGAGAATAGTAAAGGAAAAATAAAAAAGCCAGATCTGGGGAATTGTAAAAGTAAATTTAAAAAGCCAAATCTGTGGGAATTGTAAAGTAAATTAAAAAGCCAGATAAAACTAATAAAACATTTTTTAAATAAAAGAAGAATACTCACAGAAACTGTACAAAGTGTAGGTAATTAGAACCCAAATAACTTTCTACTACTGAAACAAAACTGTTGGTAAAGTCAAGAAATATGAGAAAATGAAGGAAACTGGATCACTCACAAATGTAACAAGTATGGATAAAAATAGGCGCATAGCCATAACATGAACTCATCTGACATTATGTCCATACAAATTTCTCAATTTTTGTACTTTGCATTTTTATATTTCAGGACAGATTGTACATGCATTTCAATTGTTGATGGATCAAACATACTGAAAAAGATACATGCCAGTCAGGGTTTTAGGCAGCTGCAAAAGGAATAAGCAGCAAGGAAACCAGTTATAGGTACAGATTGTTTCCTTTGCAATTTCAGATAATGATGGAATGTCATAGTTTTGAAATCATACTAACATATTGTAAACCTTCTAAGATAATCATCTTTGCTCCAAAATGTTGTAAGTTAATAATGCAGAAGGTCAAATCTTTGAAATATTCATGTTTTTCCTGAATTTTACTTTTCATATGTTTGACTCCAATTTCAAGGTGTGGCAGTAATGATAAAGGTGCCTAATTGTTACAATCATGTGCAATAATTAAAGACAATGGCATCCAAGGATGTGTAAAAATTGTGAAGCTTTGTGGGTTAAAAGAAATGTGATTGGATTGATAGATGGACAGAATGACAGAGTTTGTGATTATAGGGTTCCCACATCTCAATATTGGTTTCAATAATAAATACATCAAATTCAATATGTATATTGCAAATGAATAACTGTGGCATGTTTGACAGCCAATTTTAAGTCTAAAAATGTCCATAACTCAAAATTTATTTTCATCATAGGAAAATTAAGTCAAGATGTCTAAATATGAAAATGAGTAATTCAGCAAATTAGCACAATTGAAAGGAAATATTTTATGATTTGGTTCATTGTCCAAAATTCACAGTATTAAAATGATATTAACATTTGAGCAGAAAGCAGCCAGGTTTCAGTCAATCACAGTGAAGACATAATGGTGCCTCAATTACACAAATATCAATAAATCCTATATCTAAATGAAGACTGGGTATAACATGTGGCCTATTTGATTACATTAAACTTATTTCTGGAATTCCCTCCTCACATAAAGTCTCTAATGGCATGTGTGCACCAACAAATTCCAAGACTTGTTCTCTACTGCAAAAGGCTGTATTCACAAGATGAGTTTTTGAAGTGGGATCAGCAGGGTGGGTACATTGGATATATATATATATATATATATATATATATATATATATATATATATATATATATATATATATATATATATATATATATATGACTGAGACAAATCTTGCTAGGGTAGCTGGCAGTACATTAATGCTTTTGCTGATGCTGGGTTTTTCTAGTAGCTTATGCTGTAATAAATTTCATCCATTTCTTACCTTCCAGTTTATTAGATTTAGGCCCTAGCATAAGAGATAGAAATAATAATTTCAATTTCAATTATGAAATGACACATTTTTGTACCATGGGGATTAGCACACTTGGGAGAAATTGGTATGCATCAAATTCTAAATCTGGTATTTTAAAAAAGTATATTTTTGGGAAAACATCGAATTCATGAAAGGAGTTAAATATTTAACTTTTATACAAGAGTGTAAGAAACAGTATCATTACAGAAATCTTTTTTCTTTAACCTGAACAATTTTTGGTACAGAGATGTCATGCAATTTCCATTTTCTTTTCTAACAGCAGTGACTGTTCATTTGACATTCAAAAAGTATAATTACTCCTTGGGGGCTAGGGCATGATCTTAAATGTAGCTATATCCATGGAAAAAAAATAATTATAGAGTGACCTCCTTTTGAGGTTAAAATTTGTGAAATACAATAAAGAAAAAAGAGTGTTTTTAATGGCAGAAAGTCATGAACAAGGAGTGTTTTTATTATAAAAAAAAAACTGAATAAGCATAAGCATCAATTTCTAACAAGGGTTTCTTCTCCAGGAATGGTACAGTCAGTACAAGGGCATTGATAGCAAAGTGGTCCACATTCTATTCTGCATTTCATCTTTTCAAATAACAGGTAATACAGACAGCTCTATCAATATAACAAAGTATGTTGTTTTATTCTTGAATAGGAAGATGATTCTAATACAAAAGTCAATGAATGGCATTTTTTTGCTGTGCTCATAATTTCTGAAAGCATGCTCTGTACTTGTGCAGTCATTCCTGGAGACTGCATGTGCAAGAGAAAGTGGGTGCCAATAGAGTTTCTTGTCATCTTCACCTTCACATAGTGCCTTTACCATAAAGGAGTCCTTTATACAAAACTATAGAATTTTTGTTACACTGAAGTAAAACAATCATTCTGTCGAATGAGGTGTCTCAACTGTGAATCACATCATGAGTCTATAGATGCTAATAAGACAAAGAACTTCCAGAATATGAGGGTATAAAATGAGCATGTATTGTAATGGTATATGAAAGTTACAGCTAAAATATAGTTACTGATGTTAGAAATATATGACTTCTATACATTTTAACATAGCAACTTACTATGCTGACACTATGATTACTGCTGCCAATGCTGCTGTCAGAAAAGTGACATCTATGTGACACCAGTCACTGACAAGACACTGAGGTTTAAATTTAGAAATATACAACAGCAAGTACTCTGGAATGGGTTCAGTGCTCTTTACATTCACTTCTAAACCCAAAATCTGTTGTGTTAGCATGTGCTGTTAACAATAAATGTAAAAACCTAATTTTGAAAAACATTTTTAACACTTATTTTGGATAGCTGGGTAAACTATTTCGCCTCAATGAGGACAAATTTGACTGTAGTGCCTGATTCTCGCTATGAGGGTGAAACATAAGAGCACTGTACCTAAGCTTAAACGAAAAGCACTCTAAGGGAACGTGAGACAAGGATCAAGATGGTGTGATTCAACAGCCCATGTACATACAGCAAGAAGCAGAAAGAGGATGACCAGAGTAATTTACTATAAATAAGAAAACTACTGGTAATTCAGGAAAATTTTGTTCATGTTTTTACCATAACAGACTGTATCAACTGCAGGCTGACAAATTCTCAATTCTTTAATTTGTATCAGACATGCTAAATTTCCTTACTTTCATTACAGAAATTTCATGGAATACAAAGACCAGTCTACATTATGAAAATAGTTTTGAAGACAAGATCTTCTTGTGATTATGTTGAAGTTAAGTTTTGAGGTCAAGACCTTGAGATCACATCAAAGTGACGTTTTGAGGTCAAGACCTTCTTGAGATCATATTAAAGTGAAGTTTTGAGGTCAAGACCTTTTTGAGATCACATCAGAGTGAAGTTTTGAGGACAAGATCATGAGATCACATCAGAGTGAAGTTTTGAGGACAAGATCATCATGAGATCACATCAGAGTGAAGTTTTGAGGATAAGATCATCATGAGATCACATCAGAGTGAAGTTTTGAGGACAAGATCATCATGAGATCACATCAGAGTGAAGTTTTGAGGACAAGATCATCATGAGATCACATCAATTTTTCTTTTAGCTGTGATGACCTTGACCTTTCATGTTTTGACCAACAAATTAAGAGGCTTCTTTCCTACTAAACACTTAAGTCAACAACAAACTTTGGTGAAGATACAGGTTAATAATTGAAGTGTCTTTGCAAAAGACCCATCTTCTTTCAGTTGCAGTAACAACAATCTTTGACCTTTTTATCCCCAAAATAATTATTCTTCCTTAAACCAGTGCAAGCTATCCACAAAGTAAGGCAACTTTCAATTGTGGATAATATAAATTGTTGTTCAGAAACCATTTTTCTTTCCTTCATTTAGTGGCCCTGAACTTTGACCTTTTGACTGTATAATCGCTATGATTCTTCTGTACCCTAAGTACAACACAGCTTCAATGCATGGCGCAGGTCTGTGATGTTATTGTTAATGTTACTGTGCAAAAATCACTAAAATAGTATTTCCTAAACATTTTTCTTGTGATAATATCACCAATATGATGTTCCCAGCAATTACCTGCTAGATAGTAAATTTGTAAATTGTTTTGTTCAAAAAATAATTATAAAAGTTGTTTAGTTGTTTGTTTTCTAGAACACTTTGAAAAGATTCTGAGCCCTCAACTTGACCTTTGGGTTTAAAAGCTTCTCCAAGTACATTCCTAGTGGCATGGTGACAAGTTTTTGTCTTAAAATAGATATATTGTATCCAGATTAAAGTTACTAGTAAGCACTGGTTACGTCTATCAAAGTTAAGAAAGAAAACTGTGTAGGGCATTCTACATAACTTACAGGGGAGTTGGAAAGAATGTTTTTCTCTTACCTTAGGTTGAATGGGAGCAACCATATTCCTGGTAAGAAGTCCTTCCCAGTCAAAACCTTGGAACCATCTTGAAATATATCATATGTCTTTTGTATATCTTTAATATATATTATATATTTTTTAAATAGACAGTATATATATATATATATATATATATATATATATATATATATATATATATATATATATACACACACACACACATATAAACTTATGCATTTTTAATATAAGCATATCTGAAATCTTTAATATCAATATGACTTTAATATAAACATTTATATATTTTTAATATAGATTTTTTATATATTATAACATTTGAAGTACATTTACTATAAAGCAGTCGGATAAGAAAAATGAGACCATACAGGAAAAGCCATAATATTTTACATCCTGCAGCATTATATTTTCACAGTGAATTCATCATGTTATGGAGAGACAAATTTTGTGAATAACTGATATTCAATAAGTGTTTATATAGAGGATTTCAAATGGGTATTGATTTAATATTGAATTTATGAAATGAGTTAAATAGTGTTCAGCTTTTGCCAGCCTTGGCAAGCAAAAGCAGACATTATTAAATGAGTTTTATAAATCGAATATTAAGTCTTTACCCATTTGAGATTCTTTTTATCACATAGTTTTTATTTCAGTGGAGATTATTTAGATAGAAAGAAGAATGAATAATTTTGATTCTGTTTATTCTGAGAGCCAGTGCACCTTTCATTTATTGTGCATAAAATATAGTCCCAAATAAAGTTGAACTTGTAAAATTAGATTGTACTTTTATACAAACTATAAATCAAAGAAAAGGTTTCCATTTGAATAAACAAAACATTTTATAATGACAAAATCATTTTTCAAAACATAATGGTCAATGCAATGTGATGCTGTCACATTGTTTAATACAGTACACAGTACAGTAGTTCTAGAGTACATGTTTACCCTAAAATGTCAGTTTCAGAACTAAATGTTACAGTGTTGTGATTTTCATGTGAAATAGAATTACTGGATGCAAAATTCCCACATTTACTGCAATATATTTGTCACTGGATATTTGCAGTATTTGATTTGGAACAACAGACTGTACAGAAGATGTAAACAAATTTTTATTTGAGTCAGATTTGTATCCCATTTATACTGCACAAAGATGCTGTGGTTGGATAAAGTTCTGCCAATTAGGAGATTCATTTATGTCCAAAATCTTCTGTGAAAAGAGGTGATTTTATATTTACTTCTTTAAGGTAACATTAAAACTGCACTTGTATATATGGTGGATTGTACACATATATATATATATATATATATATATATATATATATATATATATATATATATATATATATGTATATATAGATGCAATAAACTGACAACAAACAGTATCCAGTATGATTCCTTTTATTTCCTGGATACGCCGCCTTAGAACATTGAAACCAAGTGGTTTAAACCAAGAAGACTAGAAAATGAAAACTATGCACTAGTAGAATTTTACATTTTCTAAATCTTCTTAGTATCCTTCAATTTTTACTATAAGAATAACCGGTATAGAATCAAATATCCGGGATATAATCTGCGTTACATATGTACAAAAAGTAAAATAGATGTCACTTTGGCTTGTAGACTTTTAGGGAATTATTCACCGTTTTCAGTATCCGCAACTAGTCTATACAAGCTGGTTATATTTATAGTTTTAACCCATGTGGAGACCGCCATGTAGAGGTTTACAAACACAACGTTTTTTGTGTTTATTTGTTTGTCGTATATATGTTTTGTATTTACCTTTGAAAAAGATTCATTAAGAGTCGAAAGTGCTCAGGCTAGTTAGTTACTAGTTTCGCACTGTTCGTTGTCAGTTTAATGCATCTATTTTAATCAATCCCTGACACACGTGATCCCTTGGTGGATCCAGTGCACTTGAAAGGGTTGTTATTCACCATATGATTTGTATTCTTGATATATATATATATATATATATATATATATATATATATATATATATATATATATATATATACATATTGCCCCTTCCACGGGCTATCAAATAAGCAATACCCTTAGTTTTACTTCTTATTGTTGTTCTTGTCTTGCAGTATTATGCCATTTTTCTTATGATGATATTGTTAAACATGACATAATAAACCCTTGTGGGGGGTAACATATCCATAATATTCAGACAGCTGAGATAATTTTTCCTCAATTTCCTTTCACAAATTGAGTTAAAATATGGCCACCAAAAAAATGTCCATTCAAAACTAAACATTCCAGAAGGCAGGCTTAAAAATGTTTTCCCATGATCCCAGCCAAAAGTTTCATGGGCTTATTTGGACCAATCAGAATCACATAAAGTGATTTGTTCACATATATAATATCAAAAATATGAAACTGCACTTACTGTAGGTGACTATGTGATAGAACTGTTTAACACAAGATACTTGAGCAAAATACCTTCCTCACCAATATGCTAAATAGCAATGTTGCAGTTAAATTTGTAAACAAAAGTGTACATATGCAGTAAAAATTCAAATATTGATCATCTTACACTTGATGTCAGAGAGGTGCGCTAAGGGTATCCAGGGCCAGTGAAATAAATGTCAATGATGATGGCCAAATGGGTCAGAATGTGAGGCCTGAAGGGCTGGAGCCTGGAGAGGGTTCTTGGGAAGGGACTAGAATACACACCATCACTACCATCTAGTAGATTTGAGGGAGCATTTTGTGCTCCCCGTACTCAGGCAGAGCCCTGGCTGCCAGCCACATCCCTGCAATTTAATTCCATTTGGTGGTTTTTCTTGCTTTTTATCAGCTGTTTTGGTGGCCCAAGATCTCTGGCGCCTGGGGCAGCTGCCACATCATTCTCACAGTTAATACACTTCCGATCATTCAGACCCATGAAAATAATTTTTCAAGTGATAATAAAAACTCTAAAACTCCAAAATAATATTGAACAAACAATTTGGCCACAGCATCTGTGAGTTATTTTGTGTTAAAAAAGGACTACACAGTACACAATTTTATATGTATCTCAACAATACAGGCAAAACTCAGAATCTGTTTGAATTTCCATTACTTAGTTACTCTGTTGATTAATATTTGTGATGAAATGTTAAATTTGAAACTACCAGTACTATCCTATTACCAATTCAGCAATGTTCATGAAAACAGCATAGCAAAGAAACCTCTGCATAAGCTCAAGTAGTGATGGGCATTATAAAAAGTATAATGTTCCAATTCTTAAACCCTTTTCAAACTTTTTTCTTCTTAATTTATATAATTAATAATATTTTTTTTTTATTATTATTATTATTATTATTATTATTATTATTATTATTATTATTATTATTATTATAGTAAATAAACTTACTTGTTCTTCTTAATATCCACAATGCCATTCTTGCCATAGCCAAGTCTTTCTGAAGGGTTGTCCCGACACAACTTCTTTATCAAAATGTGAGCATTCCTACTGATTTTCTTTGGAAATTCTATCACATCAATGCCTTTGAGTATGATATTGTATGTCCGCATTGGGTCGGACCCTGAGAAAGGTGGACTGCAATAGAAACATTACAGTCATAAATCACATTTCTGCACACATTTTTCTTCATACTTTAAACATACTTCAAAATCATTTATTTTTGTGGTCTGACCAAAACTTGCTATCTTGTGGGGATTTAATTCATGAGTAAATGACATAAACTGAAGTACAACTGTACTGAGTTTTCAGATTTGATTTGTTGAATGGTGGCAATAATATTCTAAAGTTTTGTTTTTTTGCAAAAACATTAGAAATGTTGTTTTCACCTTAACTCTCTATGTCTCTCTATTAATAAGAGAGGATATTTCATTAGTGGGTCGAAAAAAAACCCAAAGAGTGATTGTATAGTAATGTAATTAACTGGACTGCATCATATTAGGCTACCACAAAAATATCTGTGTAACAGTTGTGACCTGAATGGATGCCTGAACTTAATAACAACACAAACACAATGTGATGAAAGATGGAAGTTTATGAAATGAACTAATAAAAAATATGTATATCCTCTTTAACACACAGTGTTATCCATTCAAGATAATTAGTTATAAAATTTTTAATATGTTAAATGTGGCAGTTGAGGTCAGAATGGCACCATTTTCTTATGGGACCAACCAGTTATCAGAATGTCTTCTGATGAAAAGCCATATTGAATATGACATTCCAGTCTGGAGGAGTGCAAGAAGCAAGATTTTCAAGATGGTGGTCATATTGGACATCAGTATAGTATCAACAACACATTATAATAAACATCTGGTGAAAACCTCATGTGGATATGACTGTATGTTTTGGAGATGAAACAATTAGATTTTCAAGATGGCTGTTGTGGTGTCCATATCTATTGTAATATAGACACAATTTGTATTGAAGCTAAAGTAGATCCCATATTAGTATTCTGTTGAAAACCTCATGTTAATATGAATTTATTTCCAGAAGGTGTACCAAATAAACACACTTTCAAGATGGCCGCTCTGGTGGCCATAATGGTAAGTTGGTACCATCAGGACCAACTATATATTACAAGAAATCTTCAATGAAAACTACATGTTAATGTGACCATCTATTCAGCTAAGGTATACCATATGGATACCATAATGGCAATCCACATTCAGGTGGAGTACAGATAACAAGCTGGTCAAGATTTTTGCTGTGGTGGCCATATTGGATGTATGAGAAACAACATTATCATTTAAGACCAGCTAGATCTTAAATTGAATGTGTGTATAAGTTTGCACCAATTTTCAAAGTAGTTTAGTGGCAATAACAAATTTGTGTTAATGAATGGCTGGAGAAAAGATAACAGGTCCTAAGTTTTTCTGGTCTATGAATGGTAGAGGTAAAAATGAACACTTATTTACATGTTGTAAGTGTTAACATAAAATTCTCTGATTATATATAATGTGGAATGCAAAAGATTTGGCACAGTGATCTCTGCTCTAGCAACAATGATTAATAAAATAATTTAAATTCTTTCATCTCACACTGAATCAATAAAACAAGTGATTCTAATTTCTTTCTAAGCATACTACAGGCAATTAAATTACATGAACCCTTCATCATAGTGAAATAATGCATTAGACACATCATTTAGGCAGAAAATAAGAGAGCCATTGATCAAGAAATCAAAGGAGAGAAAAATACACAGAAAAACAGAAAAAAATATAGCAATTCACTTTCATATGGCACATTGATTTGTTGTGTAATCACATAGCTTCATTTAACTGTTTACTTCATTGATTTATCATGGAGAATCTATTACAGGTTATAAAATAAACAGTGACCCTCAGCCTGGAAAGTTTTGAAACTGAAATGATTAAAATTACAGTTCTGGTCAGTTATGGTTATGGTCAGTATAGTCATCCATCAATTGAGAGAAATTTTTAAAAAACCCAAATTATTAAAATTATTGGATAGAATTACAAATTTACATTTATTGAGTGTGATCTCTGCATATTTTCAAAATTTTATTGCATGCCAGATAAGCCACATCAAATTCCTTTTTTAGGTCAAAAATATCATAAACTGTAATTCTTTTTGTTCTACATATATTTGTTGTTCTTGATTCTCTACCCAATAATCTATACTTTGGCAAGTTCCTTCTTCAACTGATAAATCAGTGCTAACTTTTGTGTGGTCATAAATTTTAATGAAATTATCCATAAATGATGAAATATATACTAACAATAAAAACAAAAGCATTCTTTATTCAAATATAGAACATCCAACATACATGTAAATGAAAGCATGGGATAAATGGATCCATGGGATAAATGGAAACATGGGATAAATGGATCCATGGGATAAATAGAAACATGGGATAAATGGATCCATGGGATAAATGGATCCATTGGATAAATGGATCCATGGGATAAATGGAAAAATGGAATAAACGGATCCATGGGATAAATGGAAACATGGGATAAATGGAAACATGGGATAAATGGATCCATTGGATAAATGGATCCATGGGATAAGTGGAAAAATGGAATAAACGGATCCATGGGATAAATGGAAACATGGGATAAATGAAAACATGGGATAAATGGAAACATGGGATAAATGGATCCATTGGATAAATGGATCCATGGGATAAATGGAAAAATGGAATAAATGGATCCATGGGATAAATGGAAACATGGGATAAATGGAAACATGGGATAAATGGATCCATGGGATAAATGGATCCATGGGATAAATGGAAAAATGGGATAAATGGATCCATGGGATAAATGGAAACATGGGATAAATTGATCCATGGGATAAATGGATCCATTGGATAAATGGATCCATGGGATAAATGGATCCAGGGGATAAATGGAAACATGGGATAAATGGAAACATGGGATAAATGTATCCATGGGATAATTGGAAACATGGGATAAATGGAACCATGGGATAAATGGATCCACTGGATAAATGGATCCATGGGATAAATGGATCCATGGGATAATTGGAAACATGGGATAAATGGAACCATGGGATAAATGGATCCATTGGATAAATGGATCCATGGGATAAATGGAAAAATGGGATAAATGGATCCATGGGATAAATGGATCCATGGGATAAATGGAAACATGGGATGCATTATTATATCTTCCTCATAAAAGGAATTATTTTAATAAAGGATCTTAAAGTGAGACCATGCTGAATCATAGCCAGAGCTTGTAGTAACAGAGCAGTCCTGAAGATAAGATGACTTTAACTTAATCATTTTACATTTTAAAGTTCATATTTTATGGTAGAAAAACTTTTATTAACAGAAATTACTTTTAATGACATCATCTGGGTTCTAATGTCATTAAATAAAATGAAACTCCATAATTTAATTCCATTTTTATGGAGTAATATTTCCCCAGTAATGTCAAATTGCAAAAACAACCCACATGTACTAAAAAGATCTTTGCTAAAGTCCAAAAGATGCTGCAATAAATTTCCCAGTAGTATGACTTGATTAGGTGACAGGGTCAAAGCAAGGAAAAAGAAAAGTATTCCAAAACTTTTGAAACTCAACATTCCATATCATGAGCATATATTTCCTCTCTCTCTGTCTTTATCTCTCACACTCAAGATAACTTACACCACTTTCCAAACTCCATTTAGCTTAGTCCAATTGTACATAGAATATTGTCCAGAATTACACATGGGACTGCTTAGAAAGCAATGCATAGTCCACATCATCTAGCTAAGCATAATGGTTTTAATGCATAGTCCACATCATTTGGCTTAGCCTGAAGGACTTCAATTAACTGACAAGGATACCCTTTAGGGCAGCTCCTGGATGCAATGACAATGAGTCTAGACTACTTATGCTACAAGAGTTATACATGATCGATTACAAGTACAAAAAAGATGTATATAGAACCCATTCACTGCAATTAGGCAGACTGCTGCAGCTGTAGGTCTGCAGATCAAAAGGATAGATGATGTGAAAAAAGTACATATTTATGGACAAAATGACAGATGATGTGAAACAAGTACACAATTATGGATATAAGGGCATAAAACAAGCACACATTTATGGATGAAATCTATAGATGATGTAAAACAAGAACACATTTATATATGAAATCTATAGATGATGTGAAACAAGTACACATTTATGGACAAATTAACAGATAAAACAAGAACACATTTATAGAGAAAAGGACATAAGAGATGAAACAAGTACACATTTATGGACAAAGGCATAAAACAATGCAAATTTATGTACAAAATGGACAGAATATTTGAAAATACACATATATGGACAAAATAGCATGAAAGAAATACACATTTACGGAAAAAAGGGCATGAAACAAGTACATATTTATGGTCAAAAGGGCATGAAACTAGTACACATTTATGGACAAAAAGGCATGAAACCAGTACACATTTATGGTCAAAAGGGCATGAAACTAGTACACATTTATGGTCAAAAGGGCATGAAACTAGTACACATTTATGGACAAAAAGGCATGAAACCAGTACACATTTATGGTCAAAAGGGCATGAAACTAGTACACATTTATGGTCAAAAAGGCATGAAACCAGTACACATTTATGGTCAAAAGGGCATGAAACTAGTACACATTTATGGACAAAAAGGCATGAAACCAGTACACATTTATGGACAAAAAGTCAAATCTAGGGTTTGATAATTACTTGTAAATTAAGTGATTAAATGTAGTTTGAATAATACATAGTACATCCTTCTCTACCCTCTTTTTGGACCCTTATTTGTCTGCCAGGTTTATTGCTACCAGACATGATGTCATTAATATTAATGGGCTAGTAGCTGAATTTGGATGTGATGTCATGGTTTAGCCAGTCAGATGGCTGAGTTTGGAGCATGTTGGTGTCATTCATGTGGATACAGGATGCGCGTGGAGATGTGTTCTTTTCAGTAAACTGTCGATTGCGACATCTAACTTAAAACATTTATCAGTGGAAAGAACCACCTGCCTCCCCACCTTCCACCTTGTAATTTTTTTTTAGCATCCTCAGGATAGGACTTGTCGAGTTTCAGTTGGTGTCGGACACTCTTCACAACCCTACATACTCCAACATGTCTCCTGTTATGAGTTCCACCATGTCATTTATTTGGGGCTTTTCTTGCATAGCATACTGTTCCAATTCTGTTCTTGTGTGCATTGCCCAACTTCAAGCATTCATGACTCAACTTTTGAACAAGGTTTTCAACACTTTCAAAAACTGCAGCATTTCCAAGTTTTCATGCATTCAAAAAACTTTACATAGAAATGAATTTTGATCAGTTCTTAAATACTTGTACTATTATACCCAGATGTTTCATACCTGCTTTCTACAGTGCATGTATGGCCATTGCCATTTTTCATTCATTCAAAAAACTTTGCTTTGAACCCCAATTTGTGTCAGTACTTAAATGTATTCCACTATTATGCCCATATACTTCATACCTGCTTCCTGCAGTGCATGTATGGAGTATCGGCTGATGTTTGTTATCATGGCATCCTCGGATCAGACTTGTTGTGTTTCGGTTGTCATTGTCCCTATATACCTCCTGTCAGCCCCTTGCCGACCAACACTTGCAGGTATCGGACAATTTTAACAACCCTACAAACTCCAACATGCTTCCTGTCCTGAGGTATCCTTTAAAACAATTCAGAGCTGGGCTGGTGCAATGTGCTGTGACAGGATTTGCCCCCATTATGCCAAAAAGATTATTTTATATGTACAATAAAGTGTCTATTGAACCTGGTGTATTATGTGTTATTTAAAATACAGTATATAACTGATCACAACATGATACATTGTTTAAGAGTTACATGCTGTATAAAAACACTGACTTCTTTACATCAAAACTTTCTTATACAGGTTTATTTTTTGATTCAGTAATGATTATTTTTAATTCATATCTGAAATGGACATCATGTGAAACTATTTTTTAAAGATTAAGCCTCTGCACACATCCTATTGTCAAAGAAGTTCCATCTTCATGAGGTAAATTACCATATTTACAAAGAATAGCGATCTCTCACTATGGTGCTATTCATGGAAGCCATACCAATGTATTGTGCAATAGGAAAAATGGAATTATACTCGAGTACATTACATGGAATAAAAGAATTCAATTAGTATAATGGGAACCATAATATATACATGTATTATATCAGGACAGTGTTATATCAGAGACCATGTTGTATCAGAGACTTGATTATATCAGACCATGCGGGTCTGGGGTTGTCGAATTGGCCTGATGTGTCCTCCCTATGTGTCGTAAGAGGAGACTAAGTAGAGGCATCCTGTTTGCCATGGGTTCCATCCCATGTTGGGGGAGGAAAGGATCCTGGTAGTTGAGCAGAGGCCTTCCAATGCAATACACTGCTTAGCCTCTACTTCTAAACCAGTGGTCAAGATGGCCCAGTCTTGACAAATCAGCTGGTCAAGCAGAACCCTAGGAAAGCTTGATTTACTCACTTTCTTTTACTTTCTCCTTGTACCTCTCTTGATACCACCATTGCCCTACAGTCTATCCCTTTAGCTTTCCCTTTCCCAAGTCTTAGAAGACTTTCTTGAAGGAGGTGGCTTAATGGGTCAATTCAGAGGTAATTTTACCAACTGAGTATAACATCTGTGTATCCCTGGCAATTGAAACATGTCTTCTTGTTGGGCTCTATGGTGAGTGGGGAGCACAGGTGCTGAATTTTAACAAACTAAAAAGGATAATTTCAAAATAATACAAAAATATGAACAAAAACTGTATCTGATTTGGGTGATGAACCATGTAGTGTGGGGTCACTCCCACAATTCATGGTTTTACAATCTAAAGATGCTTCAAAACTGCTTGCCGCTGTCTCTCCATTTGTGAATGAAAAGACAATTATGGGATCAATTGGCACACCAAAAAGTTAAAAAGCTGAATCAAACTGCCTTTTTGCTGAGTATGAGTGACAATATCACACAGAAAATGCTGAGCAAATGAAAACTTCAATATTCATATTCACTCACATAAAATTCAATGCATCCAAAGTTGTGATTCACTGTCATGACTTGGCTTGAGTCAGCAACACAGATATCACTGAAGAGATGCAAAAGAAAGGTGTCACTGCAGTTCATAGAATACATATTAAATGCAGCAACAATCTGCAGGACACCAACACCATTGTACTCACCTTTAACAAACCAACAGTACCCAGAGTGGTCAAAGTTGGCTTTTGCAAGTAAAGGTTAAGATTTACATACTGAACCCCCTTTGATTCTATAAGTGTCAGAAATATGGCCATCATGAAGACTGATGCGTAAATAGCCAAATATGTGGCCAATGTGGATACCAATTTCATCAGGAATCTTAGTGTAGAGCAAGCCAAATATGTGGCCAATGTGGATACCAATCTCATCAGGAATCTGAGTGTAGAGCAAGTCTGCATTGCATCAAATGTGGAAGGAGCACCATACCAATTCATAGGATTGTGATACCAGGAAACAGGAGAAGGAAATTCAGAGGGTAAAGTTTACTTCTAACATTCCCTATCCAGAGGCCAGAAAACTTGTACTGGCAACAACATCCCTTCCTGGTCCAGTACTCTTCACTGTAGTGAACAACAATCCAGCTCTAACACCTCTCCATTACCAAGCACAGAAAAACACAGCATGTACTCAAACAACTTTAAATAATACCACACCAGTAAAATTACCAAAGAATAAATAATCTCAAGGAAAAGGCAGCAAAAGAGTTCAAATGATCCCATTAAATGATATAATAGGTGTGGAGACATTGTGAGCAATGATGCAGAAGAAACTGCTCCATGTACTCAAGGTGACACCAGATCTACAAAACAATCATCCCCATAGTTCCTCCAGACAAATAACCACAGATTGTCCCCGAAAAAGGTCTAACCTAGATCCACAATCTCAACTTTAAACTTATAATGAGGAACATCATCATACAATGAAACTGTCAAGCCATCTACAAATGATGTTCTTCTGCTTTTAAATGATCCAGCAATACTATGCCTTCAGGAAACATTCTTGAAAGATACAGATAACATCACCCTTAAAATCTACTCCCTGTTTAACACCTACTTTCAAAATGTTGACAGGGCCTCAGGAAAAGTTTCTGTTGTTGTGAACAATACAGCCCATCATAGGGTCATCCCTTTCAACACAAATTTGCAAGCCACTGCTATAAGAATCGTTCTACATTAAGTGATTATTCTATTAAAATACCACCAAACACCAACCTAATGAATTAGACAGCCTTGTTCAACAATTGCTTGAACCATTTGTTATACTTGGTAATTTTAATGCCAATAACATTTTATGAGGATCAAACTACATAAGCAACAGGAGCAAAAGGAAGAAGATTTTATTTCTAGGCATGTCTTGTCACTATATTACACCAAATCATCAACATATATACACCCAGGAATAGATATGTACACATGTATCAATTTGACAATTTGTTCTCCTTTATTACTTTGGATAATAATTGGAAGGTCACTGATGACTTTAAGCAGTGACTACTTTCCAATCTCTCTTAAGATCACCAATGTTACAATCTATGAAGCAATTCCACAATGGAATTTTAAGATGGATAACTGGACCAAGTTTGAAACACTTTGTACAGCTAGGCTTAACAGGGATATCATTTTACTTCTGTTGTAACTGAGATTGCAGAAGAATCCATTCCCAAGTCCTCACTGAACTATAAAATAACCCAAAGACCATGGTTCACCAAAAGAATATAAAGAGACCATTAGACAATGCCAAGAAGTACTGAAAATATTTAATAATTGTCCAATGCCCAAAAATTTAACCAAGACCCTTATTGTTTGGGCCAAAACTCACTGCATGATTAACAAAAGTAAAATAGTGCCATGTCATGGAAAAAATATGTTTCAACTTTAAATTGTTACATGTATTCCTCTATAAAGAATATTTGGGACATGATCCCAAAATAAATGTAATGGGGAAAACAATTATTTCCGACATCTGAAACTAAACAACAAGAATTTCAATTCCAAACACAACATAGTTAATATACTTGCTGATAGTTTCTCTAAAAACTCCTCATAATCGATTTATTCAAAAGCCTTCTGAAAATTAAAAACTAAAAGAAAAGACATGGCTGAAATTCACATCAATTAACATAGAAAGTTATAATCAACCATTTTCACTGATGGGGCTTATGGAATCTTTGAATTATAGACCACAATACATCTGCTGGGCCTGACAAAATACATTACCAGTTTTTGAAATGTTTACCAGAACCATCAATAACAGTTCTTCTAGAAATCTTCAATGATTTGTGGATTATTGGTAAGGTACCAAAAATGTGGAAAGAATCAATGGTAATACCAATTCCAAAACCAGATAATGCTGATTCTACTAACTTTTGACACATTGCACTGAGGAGCTGTGTGTGCAAAACTGTGGAATGAATGATCAATTCTTGGTTGGTATGGTAATTGGAAACTAACAATTTAATATCTCATTTCCAAAGTGGCTTTCACAATGACTGTAGCACCAATGATCATCTGGTCAGATTGGAAATATTTATTTGTTATGTGTTTATCAAGAAGAAACATTTCATAACAGTTTTCTTTGATTTAGAAAAGGCCTATGACATGACATGGAATTATGGGGTACTGAATGTCCTGCATGATCTGGGTCTAAAAGGACATCTGCCATTTTTCATATCAAACTTTCTCTCAGAGAATTCAAGTGGGCTCCACCCTCTATGATCTGCATGAGCAAGAGAGATTGGTGTGCCCCAGGGCAGTGTTTTATCTGTGATGCATTTCATCATCAAAATCAATAGCATCGCCAAGTGTCTGGCTCCTGGTGTGGATTGCTCCTTATATGTTGAAGACTTTCTAATATGTTATCGATCAAAGCACATGCATACATTTGAAAGACGACATTAACAAAATATCAACAAGATTCAAAACTGGGCCAGTACTAATGGTTTCGACTTCTTTAAATCAAAAAAGGTATCTTTGACAGAAAACTAACTATTATTCCACACCTAAATGCTTGAAATTTCTAGATCTTCTTAAAAGAAGTAGTGCACACTAACTGGGATGATGATAGAAAAGTCATCTGCAATTTATATAGAACATTTATTAGCTCCAAATAGGTTGGGTTGTTTATGGTTTAGCTAGAAAGTCATATACATAGATGCTTGATCCAATTCGTCATCAAGAAATAAGACTTGCTCTACGAGCATTTAAGACATCCCTATGTGAAGCCTTCTCGCTAAAGGAAATCACATCATAGAGAAATGCTTTCCACACAGTGTGCTCTCGTACCCTGCTTTTTTTTGGCCACTTTTCAACCCAAATACAAAACCCAATACGAAAATAAACTAAACACCATTTGGCATTAGAATATCTCCCAGCCTTGACAGTACCAAAACTGATCTTTCATCCATCTCTGAAACACCTCAGTGGCTACTGAAACAACCAAAAGTAATTTTATATGTTACATGATGAAAAAAAAAAATTGGAGACAAACCCTTCCATCTTCCACAACTCTTATCATGAACTCCTCACTGAATTTGAAAACTACACAAGAATTTATACTGATGGATCAAAGGAAGAGGAAAAATCTGTGGCAGCCTTCATTAGTGGAAAACACACAACAAACGTTCGCTTACCAAATGGTGCATCAATTTTTTCAGCCAAAATCAGAGCAATAGACCTTGCTCTGTAATATATTAAAAATAAATGTATTTTAAACAGCAGCATTTTTCGGACTCGCTATCAGTACTTCAGTCACTTCACAACAGAAAACTGGAAAACCCATTATTAACCAATATTCTCATAAAATACCGAGCTTAGTACCTCCCACAAAATAGTATACTGCTGCCTTGTAACCAGCCATATTGGTATTAAAGGTAATGAAAAAGCAGATCATGCTGCTAAAATAGCCCTATCCCTAGAACCATCTGATCTTAAAATACTGTATACTGATTTTAAACCTAGTATTAAAGAGCCTTTATGCTAGAAGTGGCAAGTATCATGCCATCAATCCAGTCCTAAAATAATGGACTCCTTCCTGTAACAACCATCTGCAGGGAGGAGGAAGTCATTACAAGAATTAGAATTGGTCATATATAAGCCACTCTCACATGATAAAAGGCCAGGACCCACTGGAGTGTGTTTCTTGCTTTGAACAATTCACTGTTGAGCTCTTATTGATAATGTGTTTTGACTGACAATCTACATGTGATCAGTACTATAATGTGAAAGACATGAAGAACTGTATCATTCAATAAACATCACATGTATTATAAAATTCCTGAAAGAAGTAAACATTTATTCTAAGCTATAACTTTTATGTAATGTTATAGGGTCCCTTATTTTCAATAACTTTTCATCTGTCTTCATTAACATACACCATTTACACTCCTTGTTAATCAGGAAGCTTTGTAAATTACCCTTACCATCTTATCATTTTACTTTCAGCTATTTGGTTTTGATATTGCTGGTTGATATGAAACCTTTTATCATTTTTAAATGATCATACATCTAACCTTTTGTAGGGCACTAAATAGCTTAACAATGCTTGTATGCAATAAAAATACACCCAATCAATTAATCAGTCATATTAGACCATGCAATATCAGCGACTGTGTAATATCATAGACCATGATATATCAAGGACTATGTCATATCAGGGAGTATATTATATTAGAGACAACATCATAGATCATTTATATGTTATCTGCTTAATAGTGATTTGTTTTGTTTAACAGCACTTTTAGCACATTACTGACTTTATTATGTCAGCTAAATAACTTTCTCATGAACACAATGAGATAGCCAACCTGGACTGATCTGGGTGGATATCGAACCCACAACCCACAGATATAATACCAGATGAAATACTGCAGACCCTGCTTAATAGTGAAGGGGCACTGCATACTGCACATATAAATCAACACAGATATCTTGATCTGCAATTACAAAATGCACCATCAGATTAGAGCCTACATGGTATTAAAAAAAATCATAAGAAGTGACCCCATAGAACATATCAAAGAGTCTTTATGTTAGAAATGGTAAGTATCATGGAATATCAAAGTAACGATCCTTGCATAACTTGGAATCCACATGGCATCTCTTTTTTGATCATTTCCCAGAATCATATGACTTTAACTGTAAATTACAAGTCTGTTAATAAAGAGCAAAGAACACCAAACAGACATATATCTTGAGGGTCTTTATTTACTTATTTGCTGAGGGCTTACTTTAAGGTTTCTGATACCACAGAACTGTTCCACAAGCTGCAGTAATTCATATAAATTCATATTAAACAAAATGAGACCACATGAATAATAAAATCTGAGTTAATTTATCAATAATTGTTAAGATCACTTTTACAACTTCATAGATCTGACATATTTATTTGTTCAGTTATGTTCAGTATTTGTAGTGAAATGAAACTACCATATATGCTAACTCATAAGTCCAACTACAACTTCGGAGCCCCACATCTACCATTGCATAATGTGCCGGCATATCTGATCTATGTAGTTTGTTAGGAATAATCAGCAGAAGAACAACATAGACCCTGATCTGCCATTACATAATACAAAGGCAGATCAAGGTGTTTTCTCTGCAGTTGGACTTAACTTACAGGCAAGTGAATATGCTACCAAAAATTAATGTAAAAATATAAAACATGTTAAAAAGCAAAGAAAAAAATTAGAAAATTGTCTTTATTTCATAAATTGGTCATAACAATTAAAAACAAAGCAGACCATAATTATTTTCTGTATTTTAAAATGCATATGTTTTACAATCAAATATTTTTCCTGTCTATCAAAATTATTTAATTTCTCACTTTGTTTGATCAGTCAACATGGCAGTGAAAAAAAAAAACAACCTCATGGCTAATAATCACAGGTTTGCATGAATTTTTCAGAAAGCATAGAGGGCCATGATTTTTAAATAATATGGTCAAATTAGATCAAAATCTGTTTATTGGAGAATTTCTTGTGTTGTACATTGATAAAGTTTATATGTTAAGCCAATTTTTGGCAGAATTGAACCTGTGGGCAAAGTTATTTCTGCCAAAATGATTTGTCAGTTTAAACATTTTAGAATCCCAACAAACAATCAATCTTTAAGGAATGTGATTACGTTTATTCAGAATGGATTATGAATTCTACAATGGAAAAGAGCACTCCCACAGTTGATAGAATATGTAACCTGAAGCTTAATTTTATCACTTTGTAAAGTCAATCTTGATTTGAAAATCAACCAAAAATAACAAATTGAAATTGAAAAGGCAATTTTTGAGAAAATGCTGTCCATGAGGGTAATAATTCTAAGCTGACAAATTTATGTGTCTTAGAAATGAAAGTTTAAAATTTGCTACTGATTTTGTTCAGATATTGAAAATCTGGGTCATATAATGTTACATAATTTTTATTTGGAGTGACTCTACAAAACAGCATTCTATTCAGCCCAAGGATGTACTTCAAAACATTAGTCATGTGCTATCTCCCATTCAGAATAATTAAGAAATTTGCATACTCAGTCCATTTATGATTAAGAGATAGTATACTAATTGCAATGGCATTATTTGGTAACAGTAATGAGGATTTCCACTTATCAGCTTGTAACCATATAATTATCTTCAGATGTGTTTATTTCTGTATAAATGCATTTATTTCTGTATAAACTGGGCAGAAATACTTTTATAAGCCTATCTATGGTACTTCTAAAATTAATGTCACCTGCAAAGCAAAACATCAACACTGCATATAAAAGCAGACAAAATATATAAAAAAAGAAAATACAAAAATACACATTTTTGTTGGGTTTTTTTTTTGCTTTTTGAATTTGAAGAAACTGATTCTGAAAAACTAAGACAATATATGTTTCAATATTTTTCCATAAAAAATAGAATTTTATTACTTTATTGCCTAATCTGGCTAAAAAATATTGCAAATATGCTTTGTCAAGACCAGCGGTTGCCGGTATTCACCATCCATTAGCTGTGTCAAATAAGACTGAATTGAGAGAATTTTCACTAAATATGACAGAGCAAATAGATTTCCTGCATGATGACATTGAAAACATTGATCCATCAATATTTGATGAATGAAATATCACAAGTGGAGTTATCAAATGTACGGAATGAACCAACACCAGTTTGATTCCCAGCTGAATAGCACGATGACAACAGACAAAAATGCCTTAAATCTCACAAAAATCTATTGTATATCTCAGCAGTACCCAGAATCTACCAAGAAAAACACTCAATGGGGTTACAACTCTTCTTTTGGTGGATTCATTCATTCATTCATTCATTCATTCATTCATTCGTTCGTTCGTTCGTTCATTCATTCATTCATTCATTCATTCATTCATTCATTCATTCATTCATTCATTCATTTAAGAATTAAAATAAAATAGAAATTAGTCTTCTCGGTTGCTGAATTATCTTTAATCTTGGCTTAATTAATATCAATTGATACTCAATTTGCTGTTTACTGTCATCTTCACAAAGTAAAGATAATAAATATGGTATTTAAATGTATATATCAAAAATGAAAAATTTCAAAATTCATTCTTTTTTATTTGCAAGAACTGCTTTATAAGCAATGTTTGAAGTAATATGCATAGGTACAAATAATATACAATGGACAATGCCAAAAAGTAAATATGTTATACAAAAAATACATTTAGGGAAAGGACACATTATTAAATGATTTTCCACAAAAATTGAAATATTTAACACATACTGTTAAGCTCAAAACCATATGAATTTCAGCACAGTGCAACATGAAGAGCCTAGAGGTATATTTGAAGACAGCAGTGAAGCATATGTTATGACCCAGAAGCAGGTCAAACTTTATGCTAAAGCTACAGCATCCTAGATCAACAATCACAAAACCTCTTTAAAAATGCCAGGGGTGCTATTAATCATTACCTTAATTTTAATTATGGTTGTTCAGTCATTCTGTTACAGACAACAATATGTCGATTGGGTATATTAATTACCAAGCTTGGCTCATCAAAATCAACTGAACACAAATTTATTATTACACATATCAATCAGGACTTGATCCTACCCAGATACTGGGTTTGTCTACTACAATACCTATGGAACAGAAAATCTGATCCAGTTACCAAAACTACTCCTGTATAGGTCTAGTTAGACTTCTAAGAACAATTAACCTGGTTGGTTGTTGCATAATGCATTTGCTGATCTGGGTCTATGCCATTTGTTCCACAGACTACTCATAACAAAGACCCAGATCTGCCATCACATTATGTGCTAGGGGATCTGGGTCTGTGCTGTTTGTAGTTGGACTTGACTTTTAAGTGAGTCTATGTGGTAACACTTACCATCACAGGCCTCTGTGGTGTTCAAATGACCCCTACTGACCCAATCAGTACCTCCAGGTAACTTTCCCTTCACCTGCACAAACTACCCAACAAGCACTATCAAAATTTAAATTAATTCTTTGACAGGTCTCATGACAAATGTCATTTCAATAACAGCACCTAAGTAAATAGTTCATTTCAAGTTAAGTACCCTATGTTAACTATCTGTTGTATGGACAACATATATGATTTAACTCTAATTTTTCAAGTCTAAGGTCCCATTGATTAGAATCAAAGACATTTGCTGTGTCATTGGTCTAAAACATACAAGCTGAATCTTTACTCACACCTGAACATCCCAACTCTGTGGACATTAAAAATCCTTTGTTTTACAGGCTGAGCTTGTTAGTTTCTAGAAACATGTGCTTGCCTGTAAATTTATGGCTATTTTCAATACTCACTATAAACTTTAGAAGTTGAAGTTGCCAATGGTATAAGAGACACAATTGAAAATTATTTGGCTTAAATTAGCAACAGTAATTTACATCTAGTTTTGAAAACAAATTAGAGATTTTATACTTAAACTTTGGTAATATTTGCCTGGTCTCTACACCTAAAACCAATTTGTTTCACATTTATATTTTCTGTTGTAATGACTGAAAGTGTATATCAATGTGATCAGCAGCTACAAGGAAACAAATCATCTAGACAAATCTATGGATAAATTAATTGTTTTACTTCTATACAAATTGCAGTATTAGAAACAATCAAGACAGAAAATTATGGTATCAGGATGTCTGCTGTGATGTCTGCTAGCTTGATTTGTTGAAGAAAGCATTATAGATTATCATCATTTAATTGTCATTATGTTACAGAAATGATGTGATTGCCTGGACTCATAAAAAAGAATTCACATAATCTATTTTACCATGTGCTTTATAAAACAGGATTCAAGATAATATGTGACTGAAATTCGGTGGGGGTGGGAGTAGTCCAGTGGATCTACTTTCAACATGATTGGACATTTTTTGAACGTTAGTACTAAATATTTAGGAACAACTACGGACACAAACTAATTCTCTGATACTTGTTTTGGAATGCGGCAAATGATTTAAATTTGGTTTGGAACTGGAATAGGAAAATTTAAAATTCTTTGGGGATAATTAACTAGTCAACAATCTTCATGGCAATAAAATAAAATGTAGATTTCAAGAACAGCACTCAGTTTCTGAATATAATGACAGAAGTCATAGCAACCCATTAAAATACAACTGATTGGTAAAGAGATCCCTCCCAAGAGATCCACAAAAGGCCTATGCCAGGGATCACACCAGTCAGTACTTCCAGAGGACGCATCTTAAGAGTTAAGGCAACACTGGGGAACAGCAGTAAAAGTATACAAAAGTGTACAATTGACTTTTTTTGATTGGGAACTTTCCTTTTAACAATTTAATACAGCTGCACACATGACCCTTCCTTAGCCTTAGCCTGTTTCAACACATGAAAATTAGTTTTTATAAACAAAAACAGGTTATTTATGACTAAAGACAGCAATAAACCTACCATATCGTTTTCAATCAGTCCATGAAAACATCAAATTTTAGAGTACCTTTTACATCAATGACTAAGCTTATACTCAGAATTCATATATATGTACATTTAGATAAAATATAAAGAACATGCTATGAGTGTTCAAACGCATAGTTTGGCTGCCATTAGTTGAAGTAATTTTTAGATGGTTATTACACCTATGCTGGAAAATTCCCAATTCTTTAAATAGCTATATACCAGTAAACCCCAAATCCTATATGCTAAATAAACAATAAGGAAAGATATAAGTATTAAATACAAGCAAAATGAGAAGAAAAAAAAACCAATGAATATTATCAATTATAAATTTAAGAGTCTGGCCTCCAGCAATGTGTTTAATACATCCATATATTGGCTCTAATGGTTTTTTTTTGTGTTAATTTGTGAATAAAAGTTAATTTGAATCCAAATCTTTTGTATGGTGATGATCTAATGTTTTGGGTGAAATCCTTTTGTATTCAATTAAGGAGCAAGACATGAAAATTTTATCATGCTCAGTCAAATGAAATAAAGTGGTATGGCAGCTGACTTGAGACGAACAAGCTATAAGTCTCTAATGCTGTACAATTCAAATTTTAGGTACGGCACTTGAACCACAAATTCAAAACCACTCCTGGACTAATGAGCTATCGGTTTTGTTTTGCTGGTTTTAATGACACTTTTACAACTTTAATGGCCACATTGTGTCCTAGGAGAACAACCAGCAGCCAAACTGGGCTGGCCTGGGAAGGTATCAAACCTGCAAACTATTGGATTACAAATCCAATGCTCTACCAACAAAGCTACCATGGCTCCTAGGACTTGGACTATACTTTCTACATGCATACAGTGTATATGATAGCATGTATACAAATTTGTCCTATAAACAATTCTAGTTTATCATTCATACAAGGCCTATATCAATGATATTAGATCTGTAAGTGGCCAAATCTTATTCCATATCTTCCTTCTTTGATAACCCTATAATGCTGTGCACTCATTTACCTGATGATGTTTAGTCAACAAGGTGCATCTATAAGTATTAGTGTATATATTTTGATACTGAACTATCACATTGTGATAAGACTATTTATGTACGTCACAAGAGTCCTTTGATATCTTACTCTAGAAAGATAAATGAAATGAAGGTTAAATGGATAGAAGATAATTACACACACACAGTATATATATATATATATATATATATATATATATATATATATATATATATATATATATATATATATATATATATATATATATAAAACAACATGAATAAAACTGAACTGAAGCTTGCCGAATAGCACTTCAATGTCAAGATCTTTACCAATCCTGAAGAATTACAAGACAAGCTAATATTTTGTAAAACTGACTACTGCATCATTTCCAACTTGTCTTATACCTCAGTAATTTCAGCCCTGTCTTATGCCTCAATAATTTCAGCCTTGTCTTATGCCTCAGTAATTTCAGCCTTGTCTTATGCCTCAGTAATTTCAGCCTTGTCTTATGCCTCAGTAATTTCAGCCTTGTTTTATACCTCAGTAATTTCAGCCTGGTCTTATGCCTCAGTAATTTCAGCATTTCTATCACATAGATATGGTTATAGATGTACCAAACCGCCAACAGCATTTAGTTAAAATGATGCTATTACTGTCTATGTGTATCTAGAAACAAATTACCATTTATACATTAATTAATGCCCATTATAAAATAATTAACATTATTTACATATCAATGAAAATACTTTACATGTTAATTAACACAGTTCACATAGTAAATAATATCATTCATAAATCAAATAATATTTAATAACCCTTTATATGTTAATTTATACCATTTACATAAAACTTAACACTTTTACATATCAATTAAATTTAAATAACCCTATATATGTTAATTAACACCCTTTGCATAGTAATTAATGCCCGTTACATACTGAATAATAATAATTGTTTTAAAAATTTAACTTTTGCATAAAAGTTCATAGCTAAGCAAATGCATTTCAAGCAAAGATGGAAATGCTGATAACCCAAAGCTTAGGAGACAGAGTTTTGTTGGATAAATAACTGACAAGATAAATGATCACCAAGACAAAAGATATTAATTTATTATATGTTAGGCCATGAATTGCTGGGTTTTCCAGGCAAAATAATTGTGATTATTCACTGGAATGAAATATAATTTAACTGCCACATCAATAAAATAGATAAACATGAAAACTGAAGGTATTCTTAGATGCTTACATGGCCATGTGGTAAGTATGACTTGTTCCAGTAAAAGATGGCTGGAGTTAAATCCATGAATTATTTTCTTTTATATTTTCTATGTGAATAATCAATCAAGACAGCAAAACATAAACTTTTAACATCTTGCATGATCCAGTAATAAATCTGTTGCTTCAATCTGTTTTTCAGGACATCTTGCATGATCCAGTAATAAATCTGTTGCTTCAATCTTTTTTTTACAGGACATCTTGCATAATCTAGTAATAAATCTGTTGCTTCAATCTTTTATACAGGACATCTTGCATGATCTAGTAATAAATCTGTTGCTTCAATCTTTTTTTTACAGGACATCTTGCATAAACTAGTAATAAATCTGTTGCTTAAATCTTTTATACAGGACATCTCACATAATCCAGTTATAAATCTGTTGTTTCAATCTGTTATACAGGACATTTTGGTAGCCAACATTTTTTAGCATAAAATAAACAGAAAATGTGCTTGCTATGATCAAATGGTTATATTTCATCTTATGGGTGAAGAACTTAAATATATTAACCCACTCTATGAAATATAGGCATGTTTCAAGCATATATAACTTGGGTAATCAAAGTTGCTTAAATGTTTGAAAGTGATACAATGTCACACAAGAAAGGAACAACATAATGTCAGATATATTTATCTTTTTGTTCATTTTCTTATCATAGTCAGAATGCAATAAATATTGTTAATAATGTTCCAAATTTTGTTTCCTTTAGGTATTATATTTATATTACCATCTGAGATATTATTTGAGGAATTACTGTGATTTCATTTTAAAAGCAGTTCTTACTTTGTTTCAAGTATTACTTTCTGTGACAAAATCCCATGAGAGATAAGAACTATAAGGTCTAATCATTTAGCAAATTTTAGCTGCCTCTCTTGATATATAAATTTGACCTGCAAAGATAATAACCTATTACCTATTACATTATCCTGACACCTATTACATTATCCTGACACCAGGCCAACCAGTCCAAACACAAACCTCTTAATGCTGAGTGCCAATTGAGGCAGCTGTTAGTACCATTTCTGTAAGTCTTTGGTATGACTCAACTGGGGATCAAACCTGTAACCTCCTGCATCTGAGGTAGATGCTCTAACCACTAGGCCACCTGTCTGTTACTATTAATAGTAATAAAAACTATTTTTAGAAAAAGAGTATGGACAATAGCCATAGAAGTAAACAACCCATTTGTAGTTCCAGATTCGAATAGTTCATTGTTGTGGATAAGCATAAAGTTGATGTTTGGTCATCACTTCACTAATTGCAACATAACTGGTCTGATCCATCTACACAGCAAATAAAAGGGTCACTTTAATTTAATTCCTAAAAGTACACTTTGTTAACATTTCTGAGTTTATTGAGAAAGTTTAATGTGTCGGATAACAGATATTTTCTCCTTATGAACTTAGATCTTTTATTGAACCAATTACACATAAGTGTTACTGTTCCTAATAAAATTTATGAATAACAACAATATAAATTAAGCCAAGGAATTCTGACATATTGCCATTCAAACAAAAACAGAGGATTAAATACTGACCTTATTCTCAAATCAACAGTTACACAGCCAGAAAAGTGTGTGTGTGTGTGTGTGTGTGTGTGTGTGTGTGTGTGTGTGTGTGAGTGTGTGTGTGTGTGATATTCCTATAAAAATGCTGACAAATATTCATCATAAGTGAAATATCTCCTACCTGCACTCTATGTTATTTATGCACTGGCTCATGAACTAAAACAATGAAATGCCAGTGTCATTATTCAATATACATCACAATTTTGTTTTTTGTACTAGAAGATATGAAATTATTCGGAGATGAAGCTTAGACTGAGAACTGTCTAGGTCAGACCTACATTTGTAGACACATTAATCATCTTGGTAAAATTATTATAACAGAAACTGGGAAAAACAACTATGCCAGCTGTGTCTTGCTTGGTTTCACATGCAACTGTACATACATCTAATGCCAGCAACATTTTGTCAGAATAGAGGAGCAAATATACATATACCTATGCCTAGGGCATCATGTTTGACTTCACATGCAACTATACATAATCTATGCCAAGAGCATATTGATTGACTTAATATGGAACTATACGTATACTTCATATTGAATGACTTCACATGCAACTATACACAACCTATGCCAGCAGCATATTGAATGAATTCACATGGAACTATACATATACTTATGCCAACAGCATCTTGTCTGACTTCACATGCGATTATACATACACCTAAGCCAACAACATCTTGTCTGACTTCACATGCAACTATACACAACCTATGCCAGCAGCATATTGATTGACTTAATATGGAACTATACGTATACTTCATATTGAATGACTTCACATGCAACTATACACAACCTATGCCAGCAGCATATTGAATGAATTCACATGGAACTATACATATACTTATGCCAACAGCATCTTGTCTGACTTCACATGCATCTATACATATACCTAAGCCAGCAGCATCTTGTCTGACTTAACATACATATACCTATGCTAGTAGCATAATGTCTGACTTCACACTTGATAAATCCTATTATACATGTGCAGACAATGACGGAATGGTAAATGGCCCAGTCAAACTGTTACAGAAAAACAAAATCATGATAAGCCAAACAGAGATTACCTAAGACAGGTGCAAATTCGGGACAATTGGAACAACCTTTTCAAAGATTTTACTAAAACATTAAAAGTGCAATTGCCAGTTTGATAAAACAAACAGAATTTGTTTTTGCCTCCAAAACCACTTTAATATCAAATATGACAAACCTTGGTCATATAATAACAATACATCAAAACAAGAAACATCACATTATTCATGTTTTTATATCACCTCTTTGTTACACTCAGACATATTACTTTTAAAGCTTTCCATTAACAAAAATAATCAATCTTTACATTTAACACAATCTCCCCATTTATGCAAAGGGATTTTTCTAATAAAATGAATGCAAATATGTCATGTTGACTCCAGATCACTAAAAATATAAAGTTGATTCCAGAACACTAGGGTGTTACATTAGCTAGTTCAGAAAATGTTAGATACATAATCCAAGAGACCGAAGTTTGATACCTTTCAAAGTCAGCCTGAGCTGGCTGTAATGGCGCTTCTCAAAGGCACTTAACTCCCTTGGCATTAAATAGCCTATAATGTCTTGAAATGACATAAAAATAAACAAACCAAGCAAACAATTATGTACTGTTTATTCTTGGTAGGGTGCTGATGATTGCTTTTCAGGGCAGGTATTGATGACTGTTAGGGCAGGAGCTCTTGACTGTCTGTCAGGGCAGGTGTTGATGACTGTTAGGGCAGGTGCTCATGATTGCCTGTTAGGGCAGGTGTTGATGACTGTTAGGGCATGAGCTCATGACTGTCTATCAGGGCAGGTGTTGATGACTGTTAGGGCATGAGCTCATGACTGTCTATCAGGGCAGGTGTTGATGACTGTTAGGGCAGGTGCTCATGATTGCCTGTTAGGGCAGGTGTTGATGACTGTCAGGACAGGGTGCTGATGATTGCCTGTCAGGGCAATGTACTAGTAAAGTCTCTTATGAGGGCACAATCTCTACAACATTTTTCATTTACTCCTCTTCTACATTTATAACAATATTTGCACTTCACATGAAAAATAGGGATAAATGAATGTAAGTTGGTATCCTAAATGCACATGGAGAATATTACAATATGCAGAGTATAAAAACCTCTGGAGATTTAAGACAAGGTAGTTCCAAACAGGGCAAGTTGCACCCAAGGGAAGGCAGGAAACCAACCAAGAACGAAGGCAGGTTGCAGCAACCTCTACCTCTTAAAACTGGCTTGAGACAACACTAACACATTAGGTATAAGTACAAATTCGTACCTTCCTGTGAGCAACTCAAACATAAGAATGCCCAATGACCAGTAGTCTGCGGCAAAATCATGGCCTTTGTTCAGAATGACCTCTGGAGCCACATATTCAGGAGTACCACAGAAAGTCCAGGTCTTACGACCAAATCCAATTTTCTTGGCAAAACCAAAGTCAACCTGGAATAGATTTTAAAAAAGCATGTTAAAATTATATTCTTCAAGCAAGAACCCCACCAGCCAATGAAAAATTAGATCAAAGTTGTCATTAAAACTCTTATTAGTACTGGTCACCACATATGTGAGATCCTATGCAATTTTTACAGTCATAATAACTCTAAAAGAGATGTTGGTCATTTAGGCAAAATCTAAGTAAAGATAATGAGAAATTATGATAATTTGCAGTCATAAATAAAATTTATAAAATTAGATAAAAATCATTTGCTAAGAGTTACAAAAATAGAGATATACATAACACCAGCACAATGGTAATATGGCTTGTAGCAATATCCTGGATATTAACCAACACACCTGTAAGTTTCTTTCATACAAAATAATTATTTTCTGACTAAAAGCAAATGCATAATTAGAAAGAGGGGCAGTAACATAATGCATGTACCTTAAAGATATGTATGCATTCAGTGAGAAAATACCATTATTAACCATATTTTGAGAATATGAAGTTTTCACAAATCTACTGAGCAACTGGATCAAATATTTTTCACATTAAAGAATTTTATGCAGGGTCAATCATTAATTTCTCACTGTTTTATGACATGCACAAGTTGTTTTTTTTTAAACTAAATTTGTGATGCAAAAACAGTGATCAATTACAGTATGTTAAAAAGTGTGTTACCAGTTTAATAAATCCCTGACTATCCAGCAGTAGGTTTTCTGGCTTTAAGTCTCTGTATATAATCCCTTTGGAATGTAAATACTGGAATGCTTCTAGAACACAGGCTAAACAGAATCTTGTCATCTGCTCATCAAAGCTTCCTCTGTCTCTCAAAATTGTCCAAAGTTCCCCACCAAGACACACCTCCATCAGCATATACACAAACTTTCTGTCCTTGAAGGTTTTAAACAGCCTGAAGGAAAACAAGAGAGGTCAATTACCATACATACTTGCTTATAAGTCAAGTTCAACTGCAAATAATAAAGACCCTGAGTGCCGTTGCTTTACACACCAGCAGGTCAGGATCAATGTGGTTTGCTCTACTGATTACTCCTAACAAACAGCACAGGTCTGCCAGTGCATTATGTGAAGGCAGTTCGGATTCTGTGCAGCTGGCAGTTGGATTTTACTTATCAGAGAATATATACACTAAATCAAAGACAAACATATCACAGGTCATGGTATAGTTTTATCTGCCATTCCAGAATAAGTTGATAATTTTGCTAAGCCATATATAAATAAACTTCAAGTCCTTACAATCTTATAAGACTAGAATGAAGATGAGACTTCAATAAAATCTGAGACAAACACATGGTAGGTTGGAAAACGTTCTGCTTCTGTCAGCTCATAATATGTTGAAACATTTGCACAACAATTACATACATTAACTTTCTGTGCTTAAATGTTAGAGGTCAATTATAAAGCATGTCATTTGAAGGTCATTGGAAGGTCATCATCCTATCATCTCAAAATGCTATATATTTATAGACTGGAAAGGAAAGAAAGACTTTAAAATAATGAGCTGTAACCTTGACCTTGCAGATTATACCCAATACATGTTTCTAGTAATAATGAATAACCATATAAAGTTATCAAGTTTCATCTCTTAAAATCATGGAGCAGGAGAAAGGGTGCTGAAAAATGTAACTCTTTAATATGAAGGAATTTACTGTGAATACTGTTCACTTAAAAATCTTGATGCCAAAACTCCCTTGCATGCAATTTTTAGTTTGGAGAGTATCTTGTTTACTATTGCTCACCTTTTTCACTTTAAATAAGATGTGATCAAGTACCATCATAAAACATTCAAGTAAATGTGTACATGTACATGCCTTGACAATTAAATAAATAGACATGAATTTTTTAAATATATGTATCAGTGATAACAATGATATCAATAACAAGTAACATGAATATCTGTGACAAGTAACATGGTTATCAGTGATGGATAATATGGATGTAAGTGATAAGTAACATGAATATCAGTAATAAGTAACATAGATATCAGTGATAAGTAACATGTACATCAATGATAAGTAACATGAATATAAGTAATAACATGGATGTAAGTGATAAGTAACATGAATATCAGTAATAAGTAACATAGATATCAGTGATAAGTAACATGTACAACAATGATAAGTAACATGAATATAAGTAATAACATGGATATAAGTGATAAGAAACATAAATATCAGTGATAATGATCAAAATATCAGTGATTGGTTACATAGATATCAGTGATAATGATCAAAATATCAGTGATTGGTTACATAAATATCAGTGACAATGATCAAAATATCAGTGATTGGTTACATAGATATCAGTGATAATTAAGATTTCACTGCATATGTATATATTGATACACTCTGAATGACCTTAATTATTTTAAAGACTATTTACGGTCATGTACCTTGTTACATTTTTGTAAATGGGATTTATTGAGCCCTGTTTAGGCCAAAATTTTATACTGGTTTCCAAAGAAAATGAATTTTGGTTAACATAGGTAAAGGTTTTTTAACATTTAGTTGAAAGGACAGAAAGTTTGCATGTTATTTTCTATGCAGAACATTACCAAACAATAAAGATTCAATTGTGAAAGTAGAAGGGAGAGTGTGTAAGATATGATCTCTAAGACTGGAATATTTCAGACAGTCTATAAGAAAGTGCTTTGCATTTCTTATTTCAGTACATAAGCAGTTAAAGTCAGTCTATTGAAACTATCAAATATAGGGAGATGGGCATATATCACAGAAAGATATCTTTGTAAATGTTTGCCTTTTCTGATGGATAAATGGTGGTAGGCTTTAAGTATGGGCTTTTCAATGGATGCATACAGCATGCTTGTGCAACTACATATAGCAGACTCATAATAAAATATAATGATCAAAATCTCTGTTCACCTAAGCTTGCCAGTCCATTATGCTGGGTCCATGTGTTTTTGCCTGCTTTAGATATTCAAAACTGTGCATAGATCAATCCAGGATTACTGATATGTAGGATAAATAATGTAATAAAAAGCTTCCTTAAATCGAAGAATAACTGGCTCTATCAGTAATAGTTTGATAAATAAATCAATTGATTTAAGCATGTGGTGACCCATTATTAACAAGTGACATTCTAATAGTAATGTATTTCCACATGTAATCAGCATTTACTTATAGGAGTGTTTCCTTTATGGTAACCAGTGTTTCCTCATAGTAATCTTTTTCCTTGTCATAAGCAGTGTTTCTTCATGTAATAAGTGTAGTAGCCAGGGTTTTACACAGGTAATCAGTGTTTTCTGTTGTAATAAAACTTTCCATGCAGTAGTTTGTGTTTCCACATCACAATCTGTGTTTTCCACATGGCAGTTAGTGTTTTCCACATGGCAGTCAGTGTTTTCCACATGGCAGTGTTTTCTTCATGGCAATTAGTGTTTTCCATATTGCAATCTGTGTTTTCCACATGGCAATCTGTGTTTTCCACATTGAAATCAGAGTTTTCCACATGGCAATCAGTGTTTATTCTTGGCAAACAGCAATTTCTGATGTTAAACATATTTTGATGGCAATCAGTGTTTAGTCTTGAAAACCTGAGACTCCTGGTGTTAAATCAGTTTTTCATGGTAATAAGTGTTTCCTCATCTAAATAATGCTTTCCTAATGTAATCAGCACAAATGTTTCATTGTAAGCATCATTTCTTCATGGTAGTCAGCATTTGTTCCCCATTGCAACAAGCATTTCCTCATGATAATCAGTGTTTCCCCATTGCAACAATCATTTCCTCATGATAATCAGTGTTTCCTCATGGTAATCAGTGTTTCCCCATTGCAACAAGCATTTCCTCATGATAATCAGTGTTTCCTCATGGTAACAAGCATTTCCTCATGATAATCAGTGTTTCCCCATTGCAACAAGCATTTCCTCATGATAATCAGTGTTTCCCCATGGTAATCAGTGTTTCATTATACACAAGAGTTAATCTAGCTTCATGTTCTAGAATACTATTCAACTATTATCTTTGCTTGTTTTTAAAATTTGCTGAATAATTAAAGCTGAGCTGTCCATAAAGTAAAGGACCAATACTATATTAATCTGATGACATGCTTAATGATAAACCCACCTCACCCCCACTTCTGCATAACTTTTAGCATGAATAAAGCTGAAAATTTTTTTGGATAAGAAGCCCACAACATAACTTATTTAAAAATTGTTTCCGGACTTATCATCTCTGGTTATCATAAGAGAAAGACTTAATATCATTAGTGAATTTTAACATTTGGTAACAAAATAACATTTTTATGATTCTAACAATTACATTTCTGAAGACCTTGATTTCTTATAATTTTAACCTTTTGTTAAATAGCATAACAAATCATGTGACATGACCACATGCTAACCTCTGAGAAACATGCAGTACCTGGCAAAGAAATGTGTTTCCGTTTAAAGTGATGTTTATTAAAAATGATTTATATTATTTTTAAGATTGTAAGATATCAAAGTTGTATAAATTATACTGCAGCAGACAATATTTATATGTTTAGTTCAAGTTTTTATAGTAAGTATTTTATTTCAGTAAATAATAAAAATCAATTTTGAAGGTGCTCAAGAACTTATTCATGTAAATGGAAATTCATTGCAAAAGATGCTAATGTATTTAGTACATAATATTTTCTTATTAATTTTATCTGGCTTATGTTTATGCTGCCTTGAAAGTAAATGAATTAAAAATTAATAACAAAATTGTAAATAATTTCTGTTTATAAGTATACTGTTGTACATAATAATTAGACAAAATTTTGATCAGTGATGTTTGCTAATGTAAATATGTAAATGCATGCTTAATATATCAGACAATAATTATCTGAAATCATTGTTGTTTGTATTTCTTTATTATTACATTTTTGTATCCCCACTTCTCCATCAGCCCAATGAGAAAGTAAAGAGTCACTCAAGCGTCTGAAAGATTGAGACAATATATTGTTATTTTTGGGACAATTAAACATTAAAATGTAAATTCTCAAACTTTAAAATAATACAAGTCTGGGATTGTTCAGTCCTTACTTTCTATGGATTTTTTTGCAAAAAGTCATGTTGTAAATGCCATCAATTGTTTCCATATTCAGCTAATTGTACATGCGACCACAAAAAAGGCCTTTAACAATCAAAGTTTTGTCTATGTTTTGGGAAAGGAATGAATCTAATTCCTCCATTTAGCCCATCTGGGTATTGACTGTCAGAATTGCAAGGCTCCCACTAACTTCTTTTCACCCATATCAATGGAGAAATAAATAAATCATTGCAAAATTTGTAAATACTTATCATAATTGATACATTATTGCCACAAGTCATAGAAAAATAATGGGCAAAAGCAATATCTGTAGGTCTGTCAAATTTAGGCTCACTCATTGGTTAATTGATAAGATGATTGTTCAGTGGCAAAAGGTCATCTACTCTATTAGCCATGAGGATGCAGACTGACACATTTTTGGCTAGAAGATTGTACAAGACTGATAGCCACTTTACCCCATCTATGTGTGATATATTCTCTGGAATAATTATTTTATAAAAAAAAATTCATAGCAATCATGTTATCTTTATCCTTGTCATTTCAAAGAATTCCATCCTTCTTGCTCTATTTTTTAGCTTGAAAATTTAACTATACAGTATCTGGTTTACATTTTAAATTGAGAAATCTGAGTGAAAATAAGTAAAGACAAATAACTTATCTTACAATTTTCATTATTTACAAATTGGAGTACATGATATGACAATGGTGAGAGGCTATTTAGTGAACACTAAATGACAGATGGTATCAGCTATTTATTTTTTTCTTTTATAATAAATCTTTTATATTACATTAATATTAATTTCTTACACATATTACATGTATTTGTCAAAAAATAGTAATGAGGTTAAATGATATGCCATATCCACATTTAATTAACCATTCTAGCAATCAAAGTATTCCAGGAGCTGTCATGGCACAGTGCGCAATTACTATTTCCATTATCAGATCAGCTTCAATAAGCTAATGTGGCATGTCCTTAGACAATCTACATTAACCTTTTTTAGACTAGCTAGATTAACCTTTTAGGAACAAGCTAGATGAACCTCCTAGGGACAAGCTACATTAGCCTTTTTGAGACAAGCTAGATTAACCTTTTAGGGACAAGCTACATTAACCTTTTGGGGACAAGCTAGATGAACCTTTTAGGGACAAGCTAGATGAACCTCCTAGGGACAAGCTACATTTACCTTTTTGAGACAAGCTAATATTAACCTTTTCCGGACAAGCTAGACTAACCTTTTGGGAACAAGCTAATATTTACCTTTATGGGAAAAGCATCATTAATCTTTAAAGGACAAGCTACATTAACCTTTTTGGTACAAGCTACTTTAACCTTTAAGGGACAAGCTACATTAACCTTCTAGGGACAAACTATATTAAACTTTTGGGGACAAGCTACATGAAACTTTAAGGGACATGCTACATTAACCTTTTGGGGACAAGCTACATTAACCTTTTAGGGACAAGCTACATTAACCTATAAGGGACAGGCTATTTTAACCTTTCAGGGATAAGCTACATTAACCTTTTTGGGGACAAGCTACATTAACCTTTTAGGGACAAGCTACATTAACCTATAAGGGACAAGCTATTTTAACCTTTCAGGGACAAGCTACATTAACCTTTTTGGGGACAAGCTACATTAATCTTTTGGGGACAAGCTACATTAACCTTTTAGGAAAAAGCTATGTTACCCTTTTAGGGACAAGCTACATTAACTGTTTAGGGACAACCTACATTAACCTTTTGGGAAAAACTACATTAACCTTTCGGGGACAAGCTATGTTAACCTTTTTGGGACAAGCTTGATTAACCTTTTAGTGACAAGCTACATTAACCTTTTAGGGACAAGCTACATTAACCTTTGGGGACAAGCTACATTAACCTTTTAGGGACAAGTTACATGAAACTTTAAGGGACAATTTACCATAACCTATTCAGGACAAGCTATAATAACCTTTTTTGGACAAGCTAATAGTTTTCTTTTCGGGACAAGCTACATTAACCTTTTATGGACAAGCTACATTAACCCTTTGTGGACAAGCTACATTATTCTTTTGGGGACAAGCTATATTGACCTTTAGGGGACAAGCTACATTAACCTTTTATGGACAAGCTACATTAACCTTCTGGGGTCAAGCTATAATTAATCTTTTAGGGACCAGCTACATTAACCTTTTGGGGACAAGCTACATTAACCTTTTGGGGACAAGCTACATTAACCTTTAGGGATAAGCTACATTAACCTTGTGGGGACAACACAACCTCAAACATACCACTCTGCTGTACCACACCTAATACCAAACCAAGTCTTCCTTATCAGTAACTTTTACACCCATTTGTCCTATAGACCTTTTGGGTAACCTTAACCTAGCTATCTTCCTCTTGTATTTACTACTTCCAGTAATTAAAGCACTGGACAAACTATCATCACTAAGGAATCTGTCTTTGCCAAGTTATGTTACTCATTACACAGGATAAATTTCTAGCCCCTCTCACAGTATACAATAACTATGGGGAAAGGAATCTCTCTCCTCCCCCTCTCTCTCTCTCTCTCTCTCTCTCTCTCTCTCTCTCTATCTTTCTCTCTCTCTCTCTCTCTCTCTCTCTCTCTCTCTCTCTATATATATATATATATATATATATATATATATATATATATATATATATATATATATATATATATATATATACATATATACACATATATATAATACTTTGTACAAAAACATTAAAAAAATTGAAAATAATTATGTGACGAAACCAGAGAATTATCATAACAAGTAATTTTATAAAATTATTATACCTTGCATTCCTTTTTCTTTTTGGTGTGCAAATAAACAAAGTAGATTAAAAAAATGTAATGCAAATTAAAATATATAAAATGGTCATTCCTAGCACAAACAGGATATCACATGATTAAAGCAATATAGCATTCACATATAACCCATACAATACAATAGACTGATCCTTGGTCAAGATCACTAAAATTAAGGGACCATGATATAGAAGCCAGTTGCAAGACCTAGTGGCTGAGGAAGGAAGTATGTCATAAAGAAATAAATTGGGAAGGAAAACAAAAGGACCAGCTCTGTGAACATTGTGAATACAATACATGGTAAAGTAATAAAATGCAAATAGCAATGATAAACCCTAAACAAGAAAAAAAATACTTTGTTTCTTCAAAATTCTTTTTTGTTATTTTGCATAAAAGCAAACAGCCATGCAATGGAAAATAACAAAGCTCATTAAAGTGCCAACAAATGAAACAGTATACAGCTCACCATTCCTAAAACTAAAATAACTCTGATAAACAGTCCAGCTTTTGTAGAATGTGATTGCTGGATTTTTGATAGGTATGACTAAAATATGCAATAAAAAATGGAATGAATGGAAATAAAATATGCAATAGAAATTAATTTTGTATAACGTTTTAATTAGAAAAAAATCAAGAGAAACTTTTAATCATTATATGCTTGCATATGTTTGAAATGCACATCAGAAAACAGAATCAATTTTCAAAAACTGACAATAATAACTGTATGAAACATGCCCTTTTAAGAAATTATGCAATTATTGTAAGTAAATGGAAAATATTACATTAAATAGTGTTCATTGCAGAATTTTTGGATTGTATAAAAGGAAATGATGTATTTTTTAAAAGATTTGCTTAATTAAGGTAGGTTAACTAATGGATTTCATCATCAGGTTCAAATTCTAAGCATTTTGCATAATGTAGACATCATCATGGATGAAGGCTCATAATTTACTTACTTAAATAATATGCTACTTTAAATAGTTAGTTTAACTGAGATAGGGTTTTTTTGTTTTTATGTTTTTGTTGTTACTGCCATTGATTTGACAAGGAATTGTGTGTTAACTATTTATATTATTTCTAAATTATCGTCTACATTTTTTAAAAACTTTTAATTACAAGTAACTGTACAGGTTTTCTACATACCCATTGATATATGATTTTATCCACTGTGCCTACCAATTAGTTGTTTATTTTTTTTATCATGCATTTATTTAGGGCATTTAATTGGAAAGTTTGCCCATGGCACAAAATATAATTTCATTCACTTCGTTCTTTTTGCAATGAGTGAATGTCAACCAGCAGAAATACCTACCAGAAATGCTTCTAGCACAACCTCCATACACTAAAGAGCTCAAAAAGAAAGGGCAGATAATGAGATTACCGAAAGAGGTTATAGAAGTCCCCATCCCATTTAAGACTTTTTCAAAGCAATGGTTGATTGACTATGTAGTGCTTAAAGATACATCAGTACACAAAAGGCTATTTAGTGTTTAAGTGAAGGGAGTAAAGTTTCTTGCCCTGGTCTGGGTAGGATTTGAACCCAAAACTCAATGATTCTGAGTCAAGCACTCTAATCATGGAGCCACCACAGTCATTCAAAATGACAGAATTGGTTTGGTACCTTGTTATAAAGACTGATCGACATTCCATCATGATCTTCTTCTCTGAGTATATGTGTTCTTGCTGGCGTGTATCGACAATATGCTTCTTCTTCAGGCACTTCAAGGCAAATGTTTTGCTTCTGTCCGCAGACAGCTGTACCTGAAATACATTAAAAAATCAGTTGTCAACCCAATTTAATTTTCAAGGAAACAAATTTGTGGAAAATTAATTGTGAACAATTTTATTAGAGCCACAGAAAACCTAGAAAGTAGCATTGACTTCATAAGATATTTATCTGATTAAGGCCTATGCATGATAAGCCCAAACTAATCTATAAAATTAAGAATGGCCTATGCATGATAAGCCTACAATAATCTATACAATTAATAAAGGACCATGCATGATAATAAGCCTATAAAATTTATGATAGGCCAAAGCCCAAACTAATCCATAATTAAATTATGTACCAGTTCATCCATGTGCCTTCCAAGTGTCAACTTCACCAACAAACACAGAATTACTAGACACTGAAAAGTTTTAATTTTTCACATTTTACAGCCATTTGGCAATTAACATTGTTGTCAGTTATAGATCATAACTACTGAAGTATTGTGAAGTTTTTTTAACCAGGACACACTGATTATTATTACCACAGCCCCATACCTTCTGATAAATTTACTAGACTGGTCTCCTAGTCTTATCATAGGAGAAATACAGTACATGGGATAATTATTTACATGTTACTGCATGACGTAGTTTTTCCCATATTAATATTCTTGGCTCTATATGGTACTACAATATGTATTGGTATTAACATAATCATGTTAATCTGATATAATATCATAAGCCCAATCAAACAAGGGCAACAGATTTTCCAGATTACTAGTGGCTGCAACATGATGATAAATTATCAGTTTTTCTGGTAGTTTACAATTAAATACAGTAATACAGTATGGGGTAATTCAAATGAAAAGTACCTGAGCTAATAGCCAGAAAAAAGCAAGACAAATTTAGCTGGTAAGGTGAAAATATTACCTGTTAAAGACAGAATTTGCTTGAGAAAAGCCAAATTAATGTACAGGATATCCAATAATAGTACTCCTAAATATTTACAATCACAATTCCAGTATAGGCTACCTAGCAATACTCCTCACCTGTGATCCATTGTCTACCAAACAGGATAAAATTCCCAAACCAAAAAAGGAATTATTCAAAAAAAGTTTCAGTACTCTGGAACTTTGTTCTGGAATAATATTCCAGTTGAAATTAGAAATGCCCACTCTATTTCCATTTTCAAAACCCAATATATCCAGTGGCTTCAGAGATGCAGATAAATTAAATAAATTATTTTGTATGAGGGTTTCAAAGTAGATTAGTTATTAGCTAATTGTGTTACCCTCTTTAAATAAAGTCATTATTATTATTATTATTATTATTATTATTATTATTATTATTATTAAATTGTTGTTAGTCAAATTTATTGATCTGACTCTTGTAATCTCATTTTATCAGGAACGAAACATATACTTGTAGCTCAGAAAAAAAAAATAAAACAAAACTCTACAGTCACTAATTTTCCTCAGAATTCAGAAAAATTTAATATGCTCCAATACTACTTTATGTCCATGTAACTCAAGCTTAATTTGGGGTTCAAGGACTTTTATAAACAAGTCAGAATTGCAGAAGTTTCAGGACTTTTTTAAAAAAATTTCTCTGCTAAAGTCATGTCAAATTAAATAGTACCAATATCACATACTACACTTTTTAAGAGTGCACATGATTTTCATTTTAAGAAATAGTGCCAGGCCAAATTACTTGTTCATTTTACTTCGATGTAAATGTTGTTCTCTGGCATCACTGAAGTATTAAGTCTATTCTCTGTCAATAAGTATTCTTGTTTTTTTTATTTTAAAAAAACTAATCGGTACCAATCTTTGTCAATAAACATACTTTCTAAAAATAATCTAAAATGCAAATAAACAAACAATTTTAGTTTCCCAATTATTAATCAGTCTTCATTTTCAAAGTCATACTCTTGCTTAAGCATATTCTTGATTCTTGTTTGCATGGTTTTCCTTGTCTATTATGATGTATCCCGTCATGCTACATTTTCATTGTTTTAAAATGATCATCTTCATTAAATATCATGAACTATTTTTAATTCATTTCAACATTATTGGTAGAAAAATCTGTCTGTATGAATGAAATGCAATTCTAACTCTTGAGCTCTTTTGGTGTTGATATTAATCCAAACAATTATGTCCTCTCCAGCTGATGAATATCAATGGCTCTCACAGCTATGGTATTTCCTGTCAAGGACATTTCATCTGCTACTGATATCAATCATTGGTTTAACTCAGCTATGTATTCCAAACACTCCTGTTAATGACCACTTCCAATCAATAAAACATGGTCTACTAAAAAGACACCAATAAATTTGCTATTCCCTGTCAATTAAGATATAATCTGTTAAACTCAGCACAATTTTTGTCACCTATCCTTTACATTACAAAATAGACCATATTAATGAACCTCTAAAAGGGATCATCAATATATGTACAATGACCATTCCCTGTGAAGCATTTTATGTTATTTGAACCCTATTGTGTACAAGACTTTTCAGAATAAAGAATACTTCAACTCATCACTAATGAATAATTGATGTCTCCACTAATATTTTATCTCCCACCAATGAATATATATCTCCTGCTAATGAATAATTGATCCCCTAAATATACAGTTTGTGTCATCTATTCTGTATTAAAAAGCCTAATTGTGGAAAGAGTTATGGTTATTTGCTGTCATGTTAATATGCATTTACAAGAATTGGGTTCTGCATGATGAGTGAAATCATTCTGCCACCATTACAGACTTTAAAATCAGCTTTACAGGAAGATCAGATTGCATATTTATGTCTCTTTGAATCACTGAACTTCTCTTTTTCAACCATCATTGGATTTGATGTGATATTTTACTTGCTTTGATTTTGGTGGTTTGGCATTGGCACACTTTGACTGACCCAGTTTTATGCCATTTGAGCTCTTTAGTAATCCAGCCATAATCAATTGACATCTTTATTCCTGTCCCAATTTTTTTTCATCATGCATTATACAGACTCTAATCGATGTCAGCAGTTTTAAGCACTAAAACATTGTAAAGAGAAAACAAATCAGTCTTATTGTTAATATTTATTGTTTTTTAGTAACCCAACAATAATCAGCTAACATTTTTAATCCTTTCAGAATCATTTTTGCTCACAAACAGTATCCATCTTGGCAAACTTCAAACAGTGAAGCCAGGTAACCATGCCAACAGGATCAAAGGTTGAAATTAGCAAATACACTCTCTTGTCTTTCTTAATCCAGCTCAGTCATGTGATCACAGGCGGTATTGATGTAAATATACTACACTGTGACAAAAATGTGCAAAAATAAAAAAAATTATACTGTGATAATCACAAAGCATAGCAACTGTGAATTGTAACTGATGCACATTTCATATTAATGAATGCCTGAACATACTGACAACCTCCATATTTGTTTGATAACTAATTAAAATTTTAATCCTTTTGTTTCTTTTCTAAAACAAATTGGATAATAGGTGTTCTATGGCATTTAAGCTAATGCTGGCGACAATCTACCATATATACTTGCTTATAAGTCAATTGTAACTGTAACTGTAAACAACATAGACCCTGATCTGCCATCTGCCATGAAGGGCTTTAAATGCTGGCAGAACTGGATTTTTGTTATTGGTTGTACTAATTATGCACAACAAACTGCAAACACCCAGACTGGAAGTACATGATACAGTTGTACTCCACTTCTAAGTAAATGAAGTATACTAGCACATAAAAAGCCTAGAATAAAAATGAACACCAAACAAAATATGCGTGATATTAGTCAAATTTACAGTATATTGTTTACTATGAAAATTTTAAAATTAAAGCAAATAATTTGTCATTATTTATTGATGACAAGCTTATACTCAATTTTTAAAAGAAAGCAAATATGTACAAGAAATATCTTTGATATGAAATTAAGCCCAAAACTTATTTTGTTTACAAAACATGGGCTGGCCCTATGGTCTTGTCATGTGAGATATAGTATAACTGAACTACTTACATATCACACACACACACACACACACACACACACACACACACACACACACACACACACTCACACACACACACATGTGTGTGTGTGTGTGAGTATACAAAATTCAATTTTTATTCAAAAATAGTGCATTGTGAATTATATTCCAACCCTGTATTTAATACACATGAGATTAATGACCAGCAGGCCCTCCAAGTTTTATTGACCTTTACTTGTCTTGAACTCAACTAACTATGCAGAAAACATGATCTTCTCATATGACTTACCATCAATTCAATCTTTGATCCCAAAATCTATATATTCTTTCTTGTCCTAAGTGCAAGCCATCCACAAAGTTTCTCAAGGAAAGTTATTGTGCAAAAAAAGCTCAGTTATTTAACCAAAATGACTAGAATCATTGACCTCTTGACCCGAAAATTAGTTGGCCTCCTGATCAATTTAAGCACACATAATCTACAAACTTTTACCAGGGTATATTGTCTAAAACTAAGGTCATTATGCAAAAGCCATTTTTTGTCTTTCAGCTAATCTTTCTCAACCCAAAATTAATATGCATTATCTTGCCCTTTAAGTTACCTCCAAAGTTTAGTAACGGGATATGTTCTAGAGCTTATTTTTTGTGTATAGATCAATTTTTAATTTCCAGTCTTAGTGACCTTGACTTTTGACCATTTGACCCCCAAATCAATTGATCTTTCCCTAAGTGCAAACCAGACACAAATTTAGGTATGTGAGTATAAAAATAATGTTGTTTTACATTAACCATTTTTGTCAGACACAGTGACTGCAATCTTTGATTTTTCTTTTACTTCATAATCAATTGGCTTCAATATTATTGTATGTGCAAGCCATCCACAGAGGTTGCTTTAGGTCCATGATTTTGTGTTGAAACCATTTTTCTTCTTACAGCCACTGTGGCCTTGATCTTTAAACTTTAAGACTCCAAATCAATAGTTATGTCTTGCTATAAGTACAAGTCCTCCATTAAGATGGTGTAAAACAAAAGTTACTATGTGGACATTGAAAGATAATAGACAGGCAATGTCATAACAATATACATGTACTCTCTGCCTTCTGATTTAAAATTAGATGAATACTATTTTTAAATTTTATCCTTTTATATGAAAAATTTATTATAATAGGATGCCCAAGTGAGCCTCACATCACTGTGTTGAACTGACATATGTAAGCTTGTGAAACATAATTCATACATTAGTTTAAACAGCAAACTGGATGAAAGGTCTGGAGTGTTGAGCAGCCACATTGTCTATTGGTCTTAAACCCCTCCCCCAAATGCATATTTCTGACTTCATGCAAAAATAAAACTGGTCAGTTGGAACATGATTAACTATTTACTAATTTCTTCACTCTATCAATTGACTGTAACAATGATTACAAGACCTATTTGTATTCTAGTCAAGAAAATACCACTCAGAACATGTGGATATACAGTAGTTAGATATACACTGTCTATACAATTACCTAAATTTGATACAACATGCTGTAAATTTGAACAAACCATGATCAGCAAACAGCAAGCAAAGGCAGCCATTTATTACTGACTCATTCTTTCAAGCTGGGAAAAATAGTTGATGAGTGTGGTGTCTAAAATTGTTAAGTAATAATTAGATTAAAATGCAATCATGTCACAGCATTCCAGAATTATGGAATTTGTTTCTTTGTTGTTGTAAATTCTTTCTTTATGGATGGAAAATGTTAGGGTAAGAAAATGGAGGTTCTAGATAATTGGAATAATAATGGAATTAAATTTATTAGTTTTTCAGATGAAAAGCATATTAGGTCCTTGTTTTTTAAAATAAAAATCAAAAGCTTCAAACTATAAATAAAAAATAATTGGAGTAGGCCACAATACAGCAAATATTTATATTTTTAGATTCATTTTTTTGAAGGCATAATTTATTTTATGAGCTTATAATGTTTGTAATATTTCTATTTTATATTCCTTTTCAATTTCAAAGTATAATAAATTTAAATAATTCACCAAAGTCTATTCATTTGTTAATTTAAATAATAATGACATTTATTAATTCACTACATGCATTTTGTAATAAGCTTCATCATAGGTTACTTCCCTTGCTTTAGTAGGCAAGTTAGAACAGTGTGTTGTTGATGGGTGCACAATGGACATTGCATGGGTTAATGCCAAAAGCTCACCTGGCCTTTTGACTAGATGATGTATATATGCAAGAATTTTTTTATTATAAACAAATCATTTCTTTATATCAAAACTTTAAGTCACCTATAATGAAATTTATATAAAAGAACACAAAAGCCATTAGTACAATTTTCTGAGTAATTAAAATAGATCTGATGCCTGACTCATTATGTATGTAAAAAATGCTTTCAACACAATTTTAAATTTACATTTCTTTTAAGATATAAAAAAGTTTTAAAAGGCTTTATTTCAAATTGTTTGATCAAAGATGTTCAAACACAACTGAACTAGGTAGCACAATTTATTAATTACACATCTGAACATAATAATATTTGATTATGTTACAAAAGGAAAGATGTAATAATAATTTACAATTTTAGTAATAGAACTTATCTTGTTGACAACCTAGATTTTTCTGGAAATGAATGTCTGACCCTCATCCTGATTGTATTTTGTGTCTAGGTTTTTAGGAAAATATTGTTTGCTTGAGAAATTATTCATTATTCTCAAGAAGCAGAAGCAGCCTTTTTGATGTCTTCAGATTTTTTAAAAAATTGGGTGGAATTATTTCTTCAAATTATTATTTACTAGAAATACAAAGTGCTCATCAACGATATTCTTGGACTGGAATTTCAGAATTTAGAATCATATCAAATTCAGACAAAAGCATTTTTGGATTATATTATTGTGATACATCAAAAGACTTAGCACATAATCACAATTCAGGCTACTGGCACATTGCCATGTTTGAGACTATGATTACATCAATACATCCAATATAGGAACTTCTATGGAATACAACTGGAATTAAATTGGAACCATATACATACAATTGGAATAGTGATAATACTTTTAGGACTATTTGGGATTTAATTCACAATACTGCAAGTTCTTGTTATATTTCCACTTTGTATTCTAGTGAAATAAATTTGCAGAATTTTACAAAACTTGTTCGTTTCACTCTTTTCTTTCAATTAGTTTAAGACAATAGAGTCATAACACATCCTTCAAGAATTAATCCAACAAACAGCAGGAAAGTAAAATGAATCAATAAGTAAGACTGGCAGTTTGTCAAATTTACATTCCCAAATTCTTGACTCAAATATAATCAACTGGGAGCTTGACACATAGTTACACCAAATAGGCCTACTGTTGTTTCTTTGCCATTATAAAGCTACATAGTCAAAATCAAGATTACCATTTTATAGCAAGAATTGCCAAATGTCTGTTGTTTTGAGATGAATTATCACTTTTCAATTACATGCATGGCTGAATATAACTGTTAGATAATGCCATATATTTTGATAAGCTTTTCTCTTTTTTTGATATCTCATTCTTATTTCTCAGACCTGGTCTATCAGCTATTCTGGCTAAAAAATGCCAAGGTTTTCTCTTTAATTTTGGCATTTCCTTATACATTGCTTGATTATTAGCAATTTAAGTTTTGCAATAATTCTAAATAATGCTACCTCTACCCAGCATAAAATGTCTTGGTCACAAATGGCATTTTTATCAGACATAACCACAAATGTTATGTCTCAACACAAAGAGACTGCTTGTCAGATTCATAATTCCTCTGAGAAACTGCTTTTCTGAACTTTTAAAATTAGATGGATATGTATTTTGTGATTATATTCAAGTTTCTATCAAATCTGTCCTTATACATTGTCTCCCTGGAGGTTCATTCAAGTTTTCAGACATAACACCTATCAATATATTTCTTAGCCAGAAGAGTTGATATACCAGGCCTGAGAAAAAGGTCTGAAATATCAATAAAACCAGGACTGAGAAAAAAGTCTGAGATATCAATAAAACTTCTGGGTAAAAAAAGGTCACATATATCATTATGAAATCTCTGAACAAAAAGTCCTATATACAAGTCCCGTTAAGTGTTCTCTAAAACATTATGTCTTAAGTTTCTAGATCAGCAACACAGGTTACTGGGGCCAAAGCATAGAGCAAGGAAACAATGTGGTCAACCTGCATTGATCCAATGGTAAGATTCAAATCTGCACACTTTTGATCATAAGTTCAGTACACAAATTTGGTAATTCATTTTTTAAAGTGTGTATTTATACTTTTCCATTGTAACCACTTGCACCAGCATCCAGGTTTATGATTTTTATAAGTATTTTATTACTGTTGGAGAGATAGTGCTCTAATAAACTCATGTTTTCTACTGAATCTCCCAAAATATATTCTTATTGAATTTGACAAAGTTTCTGAAAATAAATATGCTTTAAAACAAATTTCATTGTCAAAGTTTAAAATTTGATAATCTTAAAAGAATAGATGTATTTGATTTCATTTTTGTTTTTGATGGAGATGAGAATATACAATCCTTATTATCAATCACTGTTCTGAAATCAATAGAAATCAAGAATAATTAGAAACTTGTATTTTAATGTGAATTTTGCAGTGTAGTGTACTTCTTTTCTGTACCTAACTGTTGAAAATAAAATTTTTTTTTTTTACAAATGCTGTCTGATCATAAAGTATATCATTTCATTTTAATGCTTTTCAATAACTGTACTTCTTTACTGACTGCATTTAAAATTATGATTTCTCTGAGATAGTGCTTTCTGGAGCATTGAAAAAGTTGATGGTTTCATTTTCATTTTAGTATCAAAGATGTGCACATGAATACACTTTTCATGGGAACCCTGGAAATTTCACCAATCTGTATTCAGCTCAAAGAAATTTATTTTGTCAAACTTAAGAAAAGTCTTATATACAGCACACAACATCTGCAAACAAAATGTCTCATGCATTATTTATTACATTTTAACTTCTCAGAAATGTTAAAATCTGATACTCTCCAAAACTTTCTATATTAGTTAAATGTCCACAAGGGGATCACAACTTTTGATCTTGGTTAAATGCTCCCAAAGGGTTCATAATTTTCTGTCTTGTTTAAATTGCCTCAAAAGTTATAAAATGAAATATGATGGATCCTAAAGACAAATACCAATGGCAAAATTTGCTCTTCACAACTGATGCTGTACATACTCATTTGGAAGTTAAGTCCAAATGATAACATAAACCCTGATCTGCCATTGCATCTGGTAGCTTGGGAATTTATTGTTCATTCTACTGATTACTCTTTACAAACTGCCTAGACCCAGATCTACTGGCACATTAGGTGATGGCATATCTGGGTCTATGCAGTCTACAGTTGAATTAGACTTGTAAGCAAGTATAGTTCAGACTGACTTTGTTACCAGTGCTATATTCTTTGAGCTTGTAAGTAAGGATTTTGAGTTCCTTCCATTTCTCCACAGAGACGTACTTTGCATAAATTCTATATGGGCATAACTAGGAACAAGGCCATTTTTTTATGTATGCATTCATGGAACATGGGGTTGAAGGATGTATGGCTCTTGGTGAATGTAGCCTTGAAATGCAAACTATGGTATATGTATCATCTCTTTTGTGACATGCCACAAATATGTGCACATGCTTGTCTATACCACAGCCTCAAAGACCGACCAGACAAAATGTCAAACTGCCACTGTTTATGGGCACAAACTTTATAATCTACCCTTGGTACTATAATTTTCCAAATGGTTTCACACACCATTTAATGGGCCATCATTAACGTGATAAACCTCAATTTTAAGACATGCTATTGCATCAGTTTGTCTCAGAGTGAAATATTTATCCATGTTTTCTGTGAAAATAAAAATTTACAGGATGCCATTACTTTAATATCCTTAATCTTGTCTTTCAATCCTTAAATTAAATGTTGCCAACAATTAAGATGATAAAATTGTTTGATTAAATATTAATGATTTTAGCTTAGATAAACCTCTTGGTTGCCATTCAGCAGAAAACACTGCTAATATCATCACCATATTTACTATATTTTTCCCATGATAAACTCAGGAGTCAGCCTAATAAAATCCTAAAAAACCATTAGGGTGGGTTAAATTCAAATATATCTCAAGTAAATTGTTTTCAAAATGTATGCACAGGTTACAGGTGGGCTTCTTTTGAAGTACGGATTTACCATTTGACAAGTATCTAACTACAAACAGCTCAGATTTCCCATCTGCTCAACTATAATGGCATATTACATCACTGTTCAATTTGCTAATGTTTTTAAATAATAGTACAGACCTTGACTAGCAGCTAGACAAAAATGGCAGATCTTGGTGTACATAAAAATTTTGTGTCCACTGTACACAAAGTCTTAATATTCCTTGCTTGAAAAAGAAAGAAAGGGTTTGATGTTTAATAAACTCTTTTAAACAAATGATTGATAAGACCTCTTTATTTTCCCTGCCATGGCATATCTCACATTTGCATGTCTGCAAATAATATATGATTCATGATGATGGCATTGAGAATATCAATTTGATATTGAATCAAAATCTTTGGGGTACTTAAAGTTTAACAAATGTTCATGTACATATCGGGAATGAATTTATTACAGGGTCTCCCCTGAGGATGTCATGCCTTAATACTCTGTTATATGCCTCAGAATGGGCATGTCTGCATAGTTCATCCTTAACCTTGAATATTTGAAGACAAGGCCAGAAAGACAAAAGAAGGAAGAAGAAAGGATTTATATTAAAATCATTACCATTAGCAAAAGAGGAAATAAAACTACAAAATCTGGTAAAAATGGAAGAACTCTTGGTTCAAGATTTTAGGTCAAACTTATATGCCATCATACAGAGGCCATACACAAATAAGAATTTCTTGGTAAGACTGATCATCTGCTGTCCAAAAAGAATTTCCAGAAATTCATAAAAAGACCATTTCATGTTTTTAACTGCTGAGTGAAAGAAGCATCTCTTATATTCCTGAGTGATAAGATTTTCAATATTATCCACTGTGGCAACTATATTGAAGGTAAGACTGGCATCAGTTTTTATTCATAACAAACTAGACAATATTAGAAGACTTTTGGTGAAATCCTTGTGATGATATCATCATTCATTTAGGAGAATATGTTGACTGGCAGCAATATCCTAAGGCAGACTGTCTCCTCAGGACAGTCTATATATATCATAATTAGTCATCAGTGAAATCCCATCTTGATATGGCTTCTCAGTTAAAGCTGCAACATGATTTAAAAAAAGCTGTTTTGGTGGCCATATTGGATGGATGTCAAATCAGTACAATTTTCATTTAGTATGAATTAACCATGACATCTTTATTCTGTGATTCATGTTCAGCACAGGATCTTGGGTTCCCCACAATTTATCTGCCTGTGTCCCCTGTTTTTTCATCAAATAAAAATGTCAACAAGTTACTTTAGTGGATGTCTATTCACATCATTGTTAGTGCTAGCAAAGGCTATTGTTGCTAAAGATGATCAAAAATGCAAGATGGCAAATGAATATCCATTTTAAAATGAAAGATCTGGATATGAATGCATTCAAGCTTTGTGGTAATTCTTTGATGGCCAAAAGTATAAAAAATTTTTGAGGCAAGAAAGATTTTGTTGATATTGAGGCTGAATTATTCACAAAAGAAACTAAATTGATGCAAATAAACAACTTGTCATTTAATTATTGATTTCCTAATTTGAAAAAAAATAAAATTAAGAAAACATTGGTATTTATTGTAATAAAGGCTGGTAGTAATGAGTGAACTCTTAAGTAAAAATGAGACCCTGAGCCGGAATGGAAAATTCCAAATCATTTTATGTTAATCAGATTTTCAAACATATCACTGCCTTTCTGAATTAATTGAGCACATCCTAAACTTCTAAGTTGCATTGGGCCAATAACTTAAATTTTGATGCAGAAAGGTGAAAAGTGATCCTGAGATGGGTCTCTTGGGCAATGAGTCATAAATTTAATGCAATTTTAACTGTGAAAGTGCTTCAGAAGCTATTGAACAGCAATAAAAAGAAATGTAATGATTCCAGTGCAAATGTCTAAAGCAATAGGCTGTCATAGGACTGTCACCCTGGGATGGAAGTTCAAACACAACTTTGGTCTCTTTGATAGACTAGATTTAATTTAAAGTCCATTAAGTACTTTAAAAAATACTGCTCAAAAACAAAATCTGGGATGTAAAGTACCCAAGGATGCCTCTACAAAATATGGTAAATGTAAAAAATGAAAACTTAGAAGATGATGTACAAACTGATGAAACCAAAATATCAATATAGGTCAGTCACATTGTAACATATCGAACATAGGTCAGTCAAACTAACATATCAACAATGGTCGGTCACACTGTAATATATTAACATATGTCAGTCAAACTGTAATATATGAACATAGGTCAGTCAAACTAACATATCAACATAGGTCAGTCAAACTGTTACATGCAAATAAATATGAAATGTTGATCAGCACTATGCTGGAAAGCTGTGAGATTTTATTAAACTATATACACATGGACTGCTTGTTGAAGCATTTATGTTAACTGTCACTACAAAAAATTAACTCATATGGTGATGACATATTCCAAAAATATTTCCTGTAGCAGCATATACTTAAATTCTGCAATAATTATTGGGGAACATGTCAAAAGACAAAATTCTGTATTAATTACTGGGAAATATGTCAAAATACAAAAATCTGTACTAAATACTGGAGAATATCAAAGATATATTTCTATATTAATTACTGGGGAATATGTCAAAAGACAAAATTCTGTATTAATTACTGGAGACATGTCATAAGATGAAATTCTGTATTAATTACCAAAGAATATGTCAAACAACAAAATTCTGAAATAATTACTGGGGAATATGTCAAAAGACAAATTTCTATAGTAATTATGAGGGAATATGTCAAAAGACAAATTTCTATAGTAATTATGAGGGAATATGTCAAAAGACAAATTTCAATAGTAATTATGAGGGGATATGTCAAAAGACAAATTTCTATAGTAATTATGAGGGAATATGTTAAAAGACAAATTAGGATTTTATATCAACTGCTCTGGCAGAAAGATAAAATCTGTAACACTTGTAACCTCCCTTCAACAGCATGTTTGCTAAATCATGCTAACTAAATGGGGCTAAGTGCCTTTATCAAGGTTACACAGAGGTCTGTGTGGGGGTTAAACCTATAACCCTTGGATTATCAGCCATACACAGCCAACTGTGGTACTGCAGTTTTCTGTCTGAAATGAATAAGAAACTTTAAAGATATTTATAACAAACTCCATCTTATACCATGATGCTTCTTCCAGGAGTCCTATTATTGCCTTTTTATGTATTTGAATCACACCCCTTTACAAGCTGCAGCTCTAAAAGTTTGATCTGCTGGGTTAAAAGAGCTTGGATCATACTTGAATAATTCTTGCAACTTCTCATCCTTACCAGCTCCACACGACCAAATCCGCCCATTCCAAGTGTGGCCACAATCTCAAGATCCTCAAGACGCACAAATGAAAACTCAGCTTCAGCCCTTTCTCTGCTGGGAGATATGGTACCATCTGTTGGTGTTCCTGTACTAGACCTGCATTTGTATAAGAGAAAAGAATTCTTGTATAAGTACTGAAAAAAGTCCTTAAACATTTTAATTTATTCAAATATTAAATGTTATTTCCAGACAAATTTTAAAAGCAATCCTCATGGTAAAAAAGCTAAACTTACACACCAGACACCAATATTTCAAAATCATGTCAGAATTCCCAATTATAGCAAATTACTTTTGAAAAAGATTGCTTTTAGTTTCTTTTAATTGAAATGGCAGGACAGGGATCCATCTTCAAATAGTCTATACTGTCTCTCAGATACTTGCTGATACAAATTATTTTTGTTCAAATGTTTAATAATGCATACAATTTACACAAGAATTAGCTTTGTTCTGTGATTGTATCTTTGAAGAAAAGCAAATACAGTTGTCAATACTGTACTGAAACTATAATACTCATGTGTCACTACAATCAACTTGGCAACATGTTAGTAAGTTACTGGTTGTAGAGAAAATCACATTTGTGAAAATATTTCCTTAAAGTGGCTTCATAAATCAATTAGCCAAAATTATGCTCTTTCAACATTTTTGGTAATTTATGATATTATTCATACACACTAACAATTCCCAATCTGAAAGAATCTTTATATAGAAACTATGAGTACTCATATAGAATACAGTTACTGTTCACAAAAATCCTCACAAGAAATATATGCTACAGTAGGTACACAAGAATAAAAACCTACATCAGTCCTCATGAAAGAAAAAGAACCTAAAGTATATATACATGTAAGTCCTCAAAATAAAAAGACTAGACTATGTAGAGTTCTCACATAAAAAAAAACACAGCATGTACAGGAGTTGTCATGATAAAAAAAATCTACACTATGTGCATGAGTCCTCACAATAAAAAATAAACTACACTATTTAAACAAAAGAGTTGTAAAAATAAAAAATAGCCCACAGTATATACACAAAAGAGTCCTTGCCTTATCATACTGCACTAAGTGCACAAAAGAGTCATACTAATATAAAATAACTTGGCATGGGTCAAATACTCTCTAGAGGTAATGGTTCACCTTTAAATCTCTGTGTGAATTCATATTATTTAACCCCCTATTTTCTTTTGCAGGATGGATAAAAAAAATAGGACAAGCTGAATTTGACCTGGAGCCTTGGGAAGAGCCATGTTATGGGAAGGGTCATGACCTTTATATGGACCTATGGCAATAGTTATGTCATTACAGGTATCATCACTATGGTGATGATGAATAAATCAAGATTTCTATGGTAGCCACACATTTGATGATTAACACATTTTAAAAATATTGAACAAATGTTATTTGCAAAAGTTATCTCCAATTATTAGGTGCCCTTTTTAAAAATGTACATAGCGATTCCCCACATATCCACTCACCCATAATGCATATCAAACCTTCATTCCTATGTATAATATGTCTTCTAACATATTCTATGGCATTTACTAGCATTTCCAAAACACCGATGTCATGCAACAGAAGGATACTGAGGCTACATTTTAAAACTTCACTCAATATCCAGAGCAATAAATGTTTCAGCAGACTAGGAATCTTACACTCTGATGTTTCAATATATTTTGAGGTAAGATTTTCAGCTGAGTGAAGGTTTGTCTTGAAGGGGCCTGATCACAAAGTTTCTATTAATAGAATGCACCACAATGAATATGCTGACAACAGTTAACTCAATACCTCAAAACGTTTACTTTTAATGCATTATAAAAAGTTAATTATGTCAATTTGATTTCATAAACTATGATTACATTTCTATCTAGAACTCTGTAGGTGACTTAGTTTCTTACCCCTGTGCTATCTAGAACTGTGTAGGTTGTTAGGTTCTTTTCTTGGGGAGCCAAGGTAACTCAGCTGGTAGAGTGGTGAACTTGAAATCCAAGGATTATAAGCTTACCCATCCGTGCCAGCCTGAGTCAGCTACCTTGGTGTGTTCTTGGGAAATGCAATTAGCTCCCATTTCCATGGCATTTACATAGCCAACAATGTGTTAAAAGTGCAGTTAAAAGCAACAGAAGAAAAAAGATGATTACCTCTGTGCTCCTCTGGCTTCATCACCATAGTCTTTCTCTTTCAACTCATTCAAGTTGCCAATCAGGGCATTGAAGGAACTACAATACAAAAGCAAATTATGAGATCCATATTGAAAGCTGTGTTAATGCATCAGAAAAATATATTATCCATGGTCCCATGGAGATAAGAAAGACGATAGGACAAATACAATTAAGTTACTTTGTATTAATTTATTAACTGTCATGGCTTTACTGAAATATAACAATATTGTCAGTGCTTAAATTTGAGAACTATTGGAAGTAATTTTTTCATTTTCAGATGGAATATTGCTGTGGTTTCAACTCACTGTTTCAAGCAGCAATAAAAAAGAAGAAAATTCAGGAAATAATAATTTGCAGTACATTAAATTTGCATGCCTGTGTGACAATTGCATTTGTATTTTATAGTCTAGTAATCCAAATGAATGAGATTTACAAAAATGAGCTTCTATGGTATAAAGAGAATGATAAAGAAACTATTATTATTTTTATTTATAATTTTTATTTTGGTGTACCCATTTTCATGGATTTTGTTAAAGACTAACTAACAATGCTATATCTATGCAGATGATAGGACCCCTTCTATAATCAACAAATTTAAGTTTTGGAAAAAAAGTCAATCATTTCAGATCTAAGAAAAGTGATACCTTTGAAAGTAAATGAAAGCAAAATATCTAAGCTGAATCACCATTTTCAACTGTTAAATTTTTATACTGCTTCGTCTCATATTAAATGGTGATCTTTATGACTTCTAAAATCAGCATTGAAAATATTGATTAAACATGGTAACTTGATGCAAACAACTGACATCATTATCTTAAAAATTGCAATTTTTTTTTGAATATATACAAATAAGTCAACAAAGTGACAAGTATATCACACTACTTTGTCCAAGAAAAAAAATCTGTAAATTCTGTAAATCCTTGTTCAACTTACAAGACTACAAAGTCTTGAATGAAACACACTCATAAAAAGGGTCATTATTCATGCATTTATTCTAATCTTTGATACATACTTTGCTATTTTTCCCAATTATTGAATTCCCCAAATTTACCCACAGAAAATCTCTCATGAAACATTCAAGATGTACCAAAACTCCCCTCTCAGAATCTATTATATCAATAAAACTGACTGACACTTGTTGCCAGAGTAGCTGTTCAGGGTTTAGTTTTTTATATTACAGCAGAGACATTGACTGCATATAATCTTCAATGAATGAAAGAACAAACTCACATTAGACCCACCCTTTGACTTTACAAATGATTAAACCATTTTCTTATGCCATTTCTTCACATCAGTTTACCTCTAGATATATTAAACAGATAGATACCTGTTCTGACTCCTGAGACAGGTGTTTTAATTTTGAAGTTTAATTTCATTCTTATTTTCTTACATTATTTCTATTCTTTGATTTTCTAATGGTGTTAATGTTTGTACTGGTTGTTATTTGTATCCAGTCAACATGAAAAATTCTGACATGGATGCTGATAATATTCTTCATTGGTTACCCATAGTTAAGTGTCTCTGGCTTTGAAAGAAAAGATTGCTGCAACAATTGGCAGAATGTAAGCAGTGGCTTCTTGCTAGAGAAATCAGTTTTAACATTCAAATTTGTTCACTTGACTGAAAACAAAACTGTACAGAATAGGTAAACACACTGTTGTGTTGTGGTTGATACATCCTTATCTATGTAGTTGATACTGGTGAGCCTATCCAGTAATTGTGGAATGGCAAAAATTGATTTTTAAGAAAAGTGGGTGATATGGCTTGTACAGTAAAACCTGTCTTGAATAACCACTTCAATATGAGATCATGTTATTCTCAATGCACAAATTTATTGATTATACATTGCTGTAACCTGTTTTAAAAGGCCATCTGTCTTGAGAGATCACAACTTTTTGGCACAAGGGTGTTCTTTTAAGACAGGTTCTGTTTCTGCTGTATTGAGAAACTGCTAAAGCATGAAAAGATAATGGAAAAACTGGAAAGAGAAGGGGATTAGCCTTATAACAGCAATTTGCATTACTTAATGGGCTATAGTGGTTTAAGAAAATAGGTTACAGCAGAGTGAACCTTTATAAGCATCTAAAATAAATTCTAGTATCCAATACAAATTATGACAAAGCAATCAATACTGGTGTCCAATATAAATTATGACAAAGCAATCAATACTGGTGTCCAATATAAATTATGACAAAGCAATCAATACTGGTGTCCAATATAAATTATGACAATGCAATTAATATTGATGTCCAATACAAATTATGACAAGGCAATCAGTATTGGTGTCCAATACAAATTATGACAATGCAATTAATATTGATGTCCAATATAAATTATGACAAAGCAATCAATACTGGTGTCCAATATAAATTATGACAATGCAATTAATATTGATGTCCAATACAAATTATGACAAGGCCATCAGTATTGGTGTCCAATACAAATTATGACAATGCAATTAATATTGATGTCCAATACAAATTATGACAAGGCAATCAATACTGGTGTCCAATATAAATTATGACAAGGCAATTAATATTGATGTCAAATACAAATTATGACAAGGCAATCAGTATTGGTGTCCAATATAAATTATGACGAGATATTTTAATATTAGCATCCAATACTAATTATGACAAGGCAATAATATTGGTGTCCAATACAAATTATGACAATGCAATCAATACTGGTATTCAACAAAAATAAGATAATGCAATCAATATTTGTGTACAGTACAAATTATGACAAGACAATCAATTTTAATGTCCAATATTTATGGCAAAAGCAATCAATATTGATATCAAATACAAATTATGACAAGGCAATCAATATTTGTGTCCAGTACAATATAAGACAAAGCAATTGATAATGATGTTTGGCACTGAATCTGATTATTAGTTAACAGAACCTAATGAGTTTCATTATAAGGAACTGCAGTTTCAGACTAACTTGATTCCAATCGGATTAAATCACCAAACTTTTCTACATAATACATGATTCTTGGTTGTAGAAAAAATGTTTCTTTTGACTAGAATACATCCTACAAGCATGACACAGTGTGGGTTTTAAAGCTGTATGGTCAAATTAGGATGAGTAGTTCATGACAAGCAGATTATTTTGTCACTGTCTTTCGGTAGCATCTGCAGCCTCAGTCATCATCTGGATTGTCAAATAAACTCTTCCAGCTATGTATGGCATTCAAATGATCACCCATCACATTCCATGTAGAAGTGTAATGATGGAATCAATCTCCCTGTGTGCCTACACAACTTTCACTAATCCAATACCCAGTTGTCCATTGTAAAGTCCAGTATATTTACATCTTGCTGGGAAAAAGTATTGATAAACAGAGAGACCTCATTATTGTATTATTACATAGATTTCATATACGGAGTATTGCTGATTGTTGTAGACAGTGGAGAGTATTAGAGTTTTATCAGGAATAATTATCTGATGGCCTGTATTATCTATCCTGATGATTTCCAAGCTGTAGGTTGTGGACCCCTGGGGGGTGTCTATTGGTAACTCTTCTTATTCCCTTTACCCTCTTCCCAAGGTCAGACAGTCCAATAATTAACCAACATGTATGACTAAGTATTCTGAGTTTCCTACATGACTGTTTCCATTCTAACAAAAATCTACCTAATAAACAGAACACTTAGCACCATTCATACACTTAAACATAACACTTAGCACCATTCATATACTTAAAAAAATACTTAGTACCATTCAAACACTTAAACATAACACTTAGCACCATTTATATACTTAAACATAACAATTAGCATCATTCATATACTTAAACATAACACTTATCACAAGCCATACACTTAAACATAATAAAATGGTCACATAGCACCATACATAAATTAAAACAAAATACTTAGCACCAAGCATAAATTTAAACAGAACACTTAGCACCATAAATAAATTTAAACATAACACTTAGCACTATACATAAATTTAAACACAATACTTAGCACCATGCATAAATTTAAACAGAACACTTAGCACCAAATTAAAAAACAATACTTGACACATTTCAAACACTTAAAGGAAAATGCAAAAGTTACATTCCTGAATGCTGTTGATGAGTTTACCTCCCATGTACTACTCAGAACTTAACACTTGCTGGTGAAATACATCAGTGACCAAGTGCAATGAATTATATGTGATCATTGATCAAAGTTGAATGTGACTGTATGTGGTTGTTAATATACCAATCATAATGACAGCAATGAAAAATGCAACATAACAGCTTTTAAATCTGCAGAACTAAACTCATAACTAAAATGAAAAAAAGATGAGCATATACTAGTGTCATTTCTATTTTTTTACTGAAAAATGTACATGTTACTGCATTTTGGAAACAAATTGTACAAGATTTCAGTTTCAATAAAATGACATTAATTAATCATATCCTTAATCAAAATTAGACAAAAATCTTAATCCATGGATTATAGGACAAAAATGTCAGCCATCTCAGTTAGAGTGGACAAAGATCTTCTATGGATTATAGGACAAAAATGTCAGCCTTCCATGTTAGAGTGGACAAATATCTTCCATGGATTATAAGACAAAAATGTCAGCCATCTGGCTTAGAGTGGACAAGATCTTCCATGGATAATAGGACAAAAATGTCAGCCTTCTGGGTTAGAGTGGACAAAGATCTTCCATGGATTATAAGACAAAAATGTCAGCCTTCTGGCTTAGAGTGGACAAGATCTTCCATGCATTAATGGACAAAAATGCCAGACTTCTGGGTTAGAGTGGACAAAGTAGTTATGTATTATTTATTCGTTGAGGCAAAATGCCCAATCATTCAGATACCTGTGTTAGGCTCTACCATTGTCAATGGATATTCTTGTACCTCCAAAGTGTTGCCATAAGTTATAGAATAATCAACCATCACCAGTATCCACTTATCCCATGACAATTGTTGGTACATAAATCTGCCATAATGATAGACACATCATTCTAATTTTGCCACATTCTCCATACAGTCAGTATTTAGCTCCAATTAATCTGACATACTGAGTGGCATACAATTATAAAGCCAACATACAATTACAGTTGTCCAGTGTATGAATAGCATACCAAAATATAAATATAAAATGGCATATAATTGGATAATGAGATTGAAAAATTATACTGGTGCATAGGGAGTACTTTAAAGGGATGCATTGAGCCACTCTTCCCTAATAAATAATGCACTGATGCACTGTTCCCCAATAAATAATTAATAGGGATCAATTAATACACTATTCCCTAATAAATAACTAATGTATTGATGCACTGTTCCCTAATAAATAATGCATTGATGCACTGTTCCCTAATAAATAATTAATAGGGATCAATTAATACACTATTCCCTAATAAATAACTAATCTATTGATGCACTGTTCCCTAATAAATAACTAATGCATTGATGCACTGTTCCCTAATAAATAACTATGCATTGATGCACTGTTCCCTAATAAATAATTATGCACTGATCCCTAATAAATAATTATGCATTGATGCACTGTTCCCTAAAAAATAATTATGCATTGATGCACTGTTCCCTAATAAATAATTATGCATTGATGCACTGTTCCCTAAAAAATAATTATGCATTGATGCACTGTTCCCTAATAAATAATTATGCATTGATGCACTGTTCCCTAATAAATAATTATGCATTGATGCACTGTTCCCTAATAAATAACTAATGCATTGATGCACTGTTCCTTAATAAATAACTAATGCATTGATGCACTGTTCCCTAATAAATAACTAATGCATTGATGCACTGTTCTCAAATAAATAACTAATGCATTGATGCACTATTCCCTAATAAATAACTAATGCATTGATGCACTGTTCCCTAATAAATAACTAATGCATTGATGCACTGTTCTCAAATAAATAACTAATGCATTGATGCACTGTTCCCTAATAAATAATTAATAGGGATCAATTAATACACTGTTCCCTAATAAATAACTAATGTATTGATGCACTGTTCTCTAATAAATAACTAAATGCATTGATGCACTGTCCTCTAATACATAACTAGTGCATTGATGCACTATTCCCTAATTACAAGATGATAGTTTTTTTTTATACAGTGTCTTTTGGAGTTAGCTATCTACCACCAGTAGGTAGTTTTCTATATACAGCAAACTGAGTGACTTTACTACTGGCAGCTAGTGGTTTTTAAATAAGATTGAATATGCCCAGTCTTTTCAACTTGAACATTTTTCATGTAATATTCATGAAATAATAAAGGACTAGAAAAAGTAACTAGTAGGTTGAACAATCTAAATCCTGTCCTTTTATTTTACAACACTAATTGAAAATTAAAACTTATTCGAATCCATGCTTACTTTTCACTGCATCTGTTTTTGTTATTGTTACATTTGTTATAAGTAAATGCTTACAATTTTTCACAAAAAAAATATTAAGAACTGTAATAATCATGCTTATTGAATGAATTACAAAGCCAGTTCAAATTCTCTCTTTCATCCATTATTGATTACTTTATCTCATAACTAGAATATGATTTACTGCTATTCTATGAAATGACAATGATCTTCCTACAGCTGATGATTTTCTGCATTACTATGGAAACAAAAGCATAGCTATCAACAAAATGGCTTCCATCTGATTACTATACTATTTTAGAGTTCAATGTCCATTTTAAGCAAATAAACTCCAGGTTCTTGTAATCTCAAACCATTTAAGAAAATATTATGTCCACCTGAGTTTTATTACTTTTGACTGTCTATAGACTTATTATGCATTATTATTATTATTATTATTATTATTATTATTATTATTATTATTATTATTATTATTATTATTATTATTACCACTGCATTTTCAAATTTTGAAATGATTCCAACTTATCTCTCTATGGCACAGTCAAAACTCTTTATATCTCTTTAAATATTATCCAAGAAACATAACTGAAATTACTTGCATCTATTATGATGCATTTTTAAGGACAAAAACTAAAACAATTCACATTGATTCCTTTCTGCAGGTGCACACTTCTTTGTCTTACCAATGCAGCAATAAAAACTATGAATGAAATTATATTATGAAATCATCAAAACATTTAGTTTTGGATTCAAAAGGTCACTCTTTTCTTTTCATACATTATTATCACATTATGCTATTCAATGACATCTTTAACTTTCTTATGTTTGAAAATATTTGAAGTAAGTTGAAAAGCTAAGCTTTCATTTCTTCACAAGATTTACAAAAATATGTTTACCTCAGCATTCCTTATTTTATAGTTGTACTTACTTCCTGTCCAGTGTCAAGCATTCCACACCTGGTGCAAGAGCAATCACATTAGCTGTTCGTCGGTCTTCACTGAAAAGGGAATTAGGAATGCAAACATGTAAATACAAAAAGGCTTGAAAAATATTCACATTCACTGGTATATAGTACATAGTATTCACATTCACTGGTATATAGTACTTACCAAGCTTCCAAGATTGCAGACCAAAATCTGTAGTCAAATTGATCTCATTCAAGTGGACTCTAGCATATCTCTATAAAGATCTATAAGATTCTAATAAACTGCTTTGCTGATCACTACTATGGACAGAGGGCACTTATGATCTCATTCAAGTGGACTCTAGCATATCTCTATAAAGATCTATAAGATTCTAATAAACTGCTTTGCTGATCACTACTATGGACAGAGGGCACTTATGATCTCATTCAAGTGGACTCTAGCATATCTCTATAAAGTTCTATAAGAGTCTAATAAAATGCTTTGCTGATCACTGCTACCAACAGAGGGCACTTTGGTTACTGTAATGATAATACATATTACTATCTCAAATTTCTTGTTAATTCAATAAATTGTTTCTTTTAATTTATATTACCTGAAATATTTGATGTGTGACAGTGTGAGGCAATATGGTAAGGATCAGAATTGACTTTAAAAACCAAAATATTACAAGACCTTCTAATATACAACATCTGAGTGTGAATAATATCAAAATGTTCAAACCATGATTCTTAGCAGATGGAAAATTAACAATACAGGGACTAATTTGATTTATAGCAGATGGAAAATTAACAATACAGGGCCTAATTTGATTGATAGCAGATGGAAAATTAACAATACAGGGCCTAATTTGATTTATACCAGATGGAAAATTAACAATACAGGGTCTAATTTGATTTAAAGCAGATGGAAAATTAACAATACAGGGCTTAATTTGATTTATAGCAGATGGAAAATTAACAATACAGGGCCTAATTTGATTTAAAGCAAATGGAAAATTAACAATACAGGGCCTAATTTGATTTATAGCAGATGGAAAATTAACAATACAAGGCCTAATTTGATTTATAGCAGATGGAAAATTAACAATACAGGGCCTAATTTGATTTATAGCAGATGGAAAATTAACAATACAGGGCTTAATTTAATTTGTAGCAGATGGAAAATTAACAATACAGGGCCTAATTTGATTTGTAGCAGATGGAAAATTAACAATACAGGGCCTAATTTGATTTGTAGCAGATGGAAAATTAACAATACAGTGCCTAATTTGATTTATAGCAGATGGAAAATTAACAATACTGGGACTAATCTGATTATAGCAGATGGAAAATTAACAATACAGGGCCTAATTTGATTTATAGCAGATGGAAAATTAACAATACAGGGCCTAATTTGATTTATAGCAGATGGAAAATTAACAATATAGGGCCTAATTTGATTTATAGCAGATGGAAAATTAACAATACAAGGCCTAATTTGATTTATAGCAGTTGGAAAATTAACAATATAGGGCCTAATTTGATTTATAGCAGATGGAAAATTAACAATACAGGGCCTAATTTGATTTGTAGCAGATGGAACATTAACAATACAGGGCCTAATTGGATTGATAGCAGATGGAAAATTAACAATACATGGCCTAATTTGATTTATAGCAGATGGAAAATTAATGATACTGGGCCTAATTTGATTTATAGCAGATGGAAAAATTAACAATACATGGCCTAATTTGATTTATAGCAGATGGAAAATTAATGATACTGGGCCTAATTTGATTTATAGCAGATGGAAAATTAACAATACATGGCCTAATTTGATTTATAGCAGATGGAAAATTAACAATACATGGCCTAATTTGATTTATAGCAGACGGAAAATTAACAATACAAGGCCTAATTTGATTTATAGCAGATGGAAAAATTAACAATACTGGGACTAATTTGATTTATAGCAGATGGAATATTAACAATACAGGGCCTAATTTGATTTATAGCAGATGGAAAATTAACAATACAGGGACTAATTATATTGAATCCTTGTTAGTGCAGTGTCTATTCTAGAAAACTGAATATTGGAAGAATTCATTGAAGATATAAAGATAGGGCTTGAAACTATAATATACAGATGAGTGCAATCAGCAGAAGTTTTGTCTCATTTCTGACTCAAAATGTTCGAATTACATAATTATTTGAATATTTTAATGCATCTTTGACATAGTTTTGGCTGGTTTTCAAGGTCTGAGTGGCCATCATATCAAACAACTAATAAAATTATCTCAAATTTTATAAAACTGACACTATTTTTAAAGTTAAAACTTTAAAGTGAATGTGTTTGAGGTATAACATTTAAATAAAGACAGCTGTTTTGAACTGCTGAACATTAATCAGGACCTACAGAAATCTTGATCTGCTGTAACAAATCACAGGTAAACAACATGGCCTCAAAATGATTTTGGCAAGATTGTAGCTGGTGAATACTAAAACTTGAGTGCCACAACAAAATTATCTCTATTACTTAAACTTAAATATTGTGACATCTAGTGCCACAACAAAATTATCTCTATTACTTAAACTTAAATATCGTAACATCTAGTGCAACAACAAAATTATATCTATTACATAAACTTAAATATTGTAACATTTAGTGCCACAATAAAATTATCTCTATTACATAAACTTAAATATTGTAACATCTAGTGCCACAACAAAATTATCTCTGTTACTTAAACTTAAATATTGTAACATCTTGTGCCACATGAAAATTATCTCTGTTACTTAAACTTAAATATTGTAACATTTAGTGCCACAATAAAATTATCTGTAACTTAAATTTAAATATTATAACATCTAGTGCCACAGCAAATTATGTGGTCGTTTATTTAAAAATTGTAATATATAGTCCCATAACAAATTATAAGATATAATATTTAAGAAATGTAAAATCTTTACTTTTGCATTTCCCACTCACATACCAATCTTTAACATAATAATTAAATTTCAGCACAAAATTAAATTTCTAATGATTTAAATCTAAATATTAAACATCTCAAATTAGTTTCTTTTTAAAAGCTCATCAGGTATAATGTAAATAGGAAGGATGTTTCTAAAATTAATATTGATGTAATATGAAAGGCATACCTAACTCATTTATTTTATTTGTGTTGCAATAACTGCATAATTAAATAATTACTAGTAACCTGCATTACTTAATTTTAATGAAGGACAAAAATGACAAAATTATGTCATTGTGAAAATTAAAGTTTGGTTTTTAAGAACTAGTTTACATTATGTTTACTACTGCATGAATTGTTAAAATAATACTTTTTGGGTTGCCTGTCAAACCATCTTAATGTACAAATACAATGGTAATGTGTAAGTATAAAAATATGTCAAAAACAAAAATATAAGACAAACCTATTTGAGGATAGAGTAGTTCATTCCATAAAACAACAAATTTTGAGTTTTACCAAATGCATGTATTTTAACTAGAACAACTCTCAATGTTTTTAAGTCCTATTTTATTTGAAACACCATACTTGAGTAATGTTTTTCCAAACACCATACCCAAGGAATGCTTTTTCAAACAACATACCTGAGTAATGCTTTTTCACCAAAGTAGTCTCCCCTCTTTAGTCTTCTAACTTCCTGAGGTTCCTCAAAACCAGATATTTTCTGTGTTACTTTCACCTTCAAAAGAAACACATATCACAATTTTAACCATGAAAATTACCTTTCATTGCCAAAATTGGGAATTACTAAAGCTGGGCAACAAAAATATGATCATATATTATCTGCAATTTACTCCTTAATACAATAATAGGGGTGGGGTGTAAACACTGACTGCATGACCTAATGATCTAAGAAAGAAGTGAATGTGTACATGTGCATGTGAAGTGTGATGGGGGTGGTGGTAGGGATAGGTTAAAAAGAAAAAAAAATACAACAAGAAATGGTCAATTAATCTTGCACATGAAAATACAGACAAATTGAGTACAAAATTGTTATGATGCATATTTACATCTTAAGATGGTCATTCAAAGTTGTACCACCTTAATTTTTATAATATGGTTCATACATAAATTTTGACACCAAATTTAAGCACCTTTCAAGTCCTTGTTTTAATTTTTTCAAATGTTTGCATTAATTATTTTGCACTTCTAAAGTTGAATTAAGAGACTTCTTTTACTGTATTTGTGTCAAATCCATCTTCCAAATTATAAAACAATGTGTGAAAGTTTATATTTTGAAATACAAACATCATCATTAATAGAATAATGGCATTATCAACACAAGTTACCTTTATTACTAATTTTCCAGTTGAAAATATAGTCTGTCAATGTATTCCATCTTCCAAGCCATGTCCAATCTCTACATTTTAGTTCTTCTGGGATTCTACCATCTCATTAATTTTCTTTAAGATTATTTCATTTCTAGGCTGTTACTTAGATCTTTTTCTAAGACAGTTTGACTGAATAGAAAATGTTTGTGGGTTCTGCTTCCTCATTGAGGCAGCTTTAATTGTTATTGACTGGATGGGAAACCTGTTCTAAAAATGGGTCTTGATCCACCAGCTATGTCAATAACAGCTGGTTGGGTAGGGGATAGGGGATTGTAACTGATTGACTGAATTCATGTTTCACTGGGGTAATCTTTGTATGACAAAGATTCTGGCAAGACCATATACACTGATAAACAGTTTCAAAGTGTGCATGTGAACACTTAGAGATAGGCAAGAGTTATTGTTCTTGAATTGCAAGTAAAAACTGGCATGTGTGCTGTGAAGCTTTAACTGTAGGAAGTCAAGTCATATATTTGATTAGGCAAATAAAAAAAATATAATAAAAAATATCTTTTTTCCAGTTGGAGCAATGTCCCTGTTTCTCACTGCCAACTCTTGACTTTTTCCCCTATAGTTTAAAAAAAATGTTTGGCTGAATTGATTTGTCTATCTAAGTGAGCCAGTTTTATGCAGTACTTTGAAGTGCTGGAAATATTTTATTTATATATAATGTTTATAAATTTTTTTTTAAGAACTGCCTAACCTAATTTTAAAACCAGTGAAATAGGAAACACAAATCTGATGGAAGCAAACATTTATCATAAGTTATAACTTTTATTTCATCACCTTAAACAGTTTTATGTGCTATATATACCATCGCTAGATTTTAAATACCTTTCATCTGTTGTTGTCATACATTATTTGCACTCCCTGTTGATCAGGAAACTATTAATCATTACCATTTTTTTCGTTTTTACCTTTAACTATTTGGTTTTGTATCACTGGTCAGTATGAAACCTTTTACCAATTTTAAATAATGAAAGAGATAACCTTTTGTATGGTGCTAAATACTCATTTTGCTGGTGCACTGTACACATTCAACCAACCAACCAACATTTTATGATTTATACATTGATTTTACAAGGACTAAGGACTGCCTATTCATATTGTAAAATATAAACAATGCCTAAAAATGCATAATTACCTATTTGCAACATTTTGAACTACATATTTCTTGCAAATATGTCACATATAAACTGGCATAAAACTACTTTGTACATAATTTAATGTCAATGACTTACATTTGCACTTCATTAATACACAAAACTATTAGTGATAATGAGACATAAAATGATCATTGACCAATCAAGAAAAGAGGGTAAAAATTGCAAGTCATGGAAACAAAACAGTATGGCACAACACCGTCCTAAAATGGCATGTGTGAAACACTATGCCAAAGCCCTTTTTGAGTCAAAACAATATTTTTTTTCAGAAGGCAAATTTTTTGTTACTAATTTATGTCTAAATAGCTTTTTTGAATAGCATTTAAAAATGAAATAAAAATTACTTTTATATATCATGAAAGTTGTTTGTTTTTATTTAGAACTACTGAAAGATCACAAGTTAACAACTTCTTATTTACAGGCATTTTATACAGAGCCTGGGAAGGTTGCTCATACATCTGGGCTCTATAAACTTAGCAAAATGACAGATTTGATGAAACTATTTGTCGGTATATTACAGGTGGTCTTTTAAGTGCAGTATCCACATGTACTTGCAATCCATATATATACTTTTTTGAAATCAGTTAATGGTTGATGGACATTATTTGTATGGGAGAGACATTATGCTTTTTATCTGATGACTGAAAAATGAACACTGTGTACATCTTAAAGTTTTGACTTTTAGCCTTTATTGAAAATAAATGACATATTTATGGGCTGATTCAGATCTCATGGAGGGTTAACTAATACATGTACATACGTCTTCTGGTTTTATATATATGTTAATCATGGCTTATAATATTTGATGACCTGCTGACTTTGGCACCTTTGATTTTTGTGCTGAAATTGCTGCTTGTAAGAAAAACAATAGCTGATACTCTTAGAATAGAACCAAGGATAATTAGAATATAAAAAAATTTGTAGCAACAAGTTTCAGCTATGAAAAACTTGAATCAAATAGGTTTGTAAAAATTTCATGCTAATGGAGATTACAATGGAGAGGTTTGGGTTTTTTTTGGAATGAGGTCTATGGTATGACCATCTTATAATCCAGAATAGTTTTATAAATAAGGGTTTAATAATCAATGTGTTTAGTAAAAAATAATTATGGGGAACAGTGATAAATTACTGACATGAATATAATTTAAGCTTACTAGATCATTTATACTTAATAAGTCAATGGCGTCCATTCATTCTAAATAAGCCTGTATTGAGGACATACCTCCCCTTTGTTGATGATGAAGAATGCATCACCTGTACTTCCTTCCCTGATAATACAATCTCCTTCATGGTAAAAGTCCTGAAAGTAAAGAAACACATTTTATTGCTTACAAACAATTACTTGAATATAAGAGTTATTTCCCTTTATTATTCACTGTGATGTAATGGTGATGGCTATGATATTGAAAAGTCACACAATCCTCAGTACCATATTTAATGTTATCTTTTGTACATGAAAAAATAATTATTAATTTCAGTGTAAAATTTTTTTATGTAAAATAAATAATTTTCATTTTGTGGTAATGACCATGTATGAAAAATAAAGTGATCATACCCACACAAGGTCAATGGAACACAGGACACTGGACAATCATACCTACAAAACTAATGCATTAATTCTGTCTCATTCTGCTCTCAGCTTAAGAATCTGATGTAAACACTACAAGGGCACTGTTATATTCCATTGGCAATTAAAACCTGAATAAATAAATTGTTTTTGTTGTAATTATGAGATCCAGTGTTAGTAGATTCATGGCTAAGCAGACTTAATATACTGGTTAATTAAATACAATAGGACTTTTAGCTTGATAATTTCCTGTAAATACTGGACTGAACGCCTGATTTCCCTCAATAGATCAAATTAAGGGGCCTCTGCATTGGGAAATGAGGTTACCAATGGGGTGTTGAATAATGTACAAGCCCATTAGCTTCAAAACAATATTAATCTACTGATACTTGAGCTGAAGCCATTCAAACAAAATGTCCAGTGGTCTGTAGTCTTCACTTCCTCCTCTGCTGAGATATTATTTTTACTGGATAAATAAACTCAAATGGCCTCAGAACTGATTTTCAAATGAGTGCATTTTTTTTGGTTACAGACTGAGGTTAAAAAGATTGCTCATCAATGACCTTGTCCAACTGTTAATGAACAGTGATACATATTGTAATGACAACAACAAAATAAAAATGTCAATCATTATATTTTCTTGCCATACAAAAGACATAGAAGGGCAATATGATGAATCTGAACAGATTCTCATTTTTTTTTAAAAAACAGCTGCTCTTTTTGAGTAATTTGAGCAAAGGGCTTTCTATGTACTTATAATTGGTGAATATTTCTTTAGTAGTTTATTTTCTTTTTCATTATTTGATGCCTCAGTTATGCATTTATGTGAAGATATGAGATAATAGGGTTTCTGTTTCAGGGAGGAAACAAATATTTATATTATCATGTGTGTTTATACCAAATATACTTGGCAAAGAATAAATTGGTTGTTTTGCATCTCTAAGTGATACATCATTATCTGTAAGATATATAACAGGTTCACCAAAAGAATGTGAAGTTTTATGTATGAAAAAATATCATAGCTTTAATTAATTACTATTTTTATGGCTTGATGGTGTAGGAAAAATTAAAGGGTATGAAAAATAACATTATATATGATAGTCCCACAGATTAGGCACCAATAGTCTCATTTGTTTCATACCTGGTTGACTTAAATGTCCATAGTTTAATTTATCTGATGACTGGTTTGTGGATATCACTGGTCAGAAAAGGATATATACTGATTCAAATTAACTTCAAATGGATCTGTATACATTTTTTAAAGAGATGTTTTTTATTGATTCTTTTGAATAGTACTATAAGTGTTTCTTGTCTCAGAAAGTACTTATTGTCTGAATGGATGCTCAATTTTATTTCCAAAATTTTAATTTAAGGTAGTTGAATTCATTGGAGTTTAAAGTATCAAAACAAACTTGGAGATCAAATCAAGTTCAGTAAAACTTTGATTATCTAGACCAGTATCTCAAACTCAAACCACCCTGAGGGTTTCATGAAGGCACTTTTTAATGGACCAAGGGCCACACCACCTTTGTTATATCTCATGGCACCTTATGAAGCCAAACAGTTTGCAGGCCACTGGATACAGCTTGGCAGGCTGCATGTTGCCCACAGGCCAGGTATTTGAGACCCCTGACCTAGACCCATTAGAAAGGCATAAATTTATCTGGATAAGTGACATATACAGAATAAATTTTGTATCAACTCATCTCATCTTTGTACTTAATATTTTAATATATCACAGAAACTCAGTTGTTAGATCATCTGACTTTATTCAACTTGGTGGTCAGTTTGATAACTCCCCAGGTCAGTTGACTTTATCCAACTTGGTGGTCAGTTTGATAACTCTCCAGATCAGCTGATATTAGCTGCCTCAACATGTCCCAGAGAAGGCCTTGACTTGGCTAACATTGCATTTGTATGATATAGCCAGCATGGTTTTGAAAATAATGATAAAACTCAACATTTTTCTGACTTTTTATAGGGTTCACTGGTATCACTATTCCTTGCAAGAATGTATCATTAATGTTTTGTTATTTTAATAATTATGAGTTTTATGATCACTATATTTGAAAATATTTCTGCAATACTAAATTACTGCAAACTTTTTTATTTTGAATCATTTGTGATTTTGCAGAATGTCTTACAAGTTTGTACTTTTAAAATTTGTTTAATCCATTTCATCTAGGCTAATTATCATGAGTTTTTAACCGATTGCTTAGATGAAATGATGTGTAGATTTGCCCATATAGTTTTGTTTGTATAAAATATGGAGCTTTCATTTTGATTATTTAATTACTTCCAGTTTAAAAATTTACTTTTGGGATTATATACGGTTTGTGGAGTCCAATATTCATATTCCAGAACTTGTAAAAAGACAAACCCATTGAACTTAGTGGCAAAGCCAGTTGGCAGTTATTTAACCATCCTCAGGGTGCTTTTAAAACATGCTGTATTCTTACACAATCTTTAACCATTCCCAGGAGGCTTGAAAAGAAAGCTGTATTCTTACATAATCTTTGACCATCATCAGGGTGTGTGTAAGCATGCTATTTGTAATTCACAGATGTTAACCACCTCATGGTGTGTGTGTGTGTGTGTGTGTGTGTGTGAGAGAGAGAGAGAGAGAGAGAGAGAGAGAGAGAGAGAGAGAGAGAGAGAGAGAGAGAGAGAGAGACTTGTGTATGCAGAATAGGCCCAATGTATCCTCTTACATCATGTAAGATGCAACCAGTAGACACTGTGGGTCTGTGACTAGATTTTTATTTTCAATTTTGTCATATATATATATATATATATATATATATATATATATATATATATATATATATATATATATATATATATATATATATATATATATATATTGTATGTGTCCCTCACATGAGTAGTAATGTGTATTTAGGTCAGCCCCTTGCTACAGTGTTGCAAGTGTCCATGTGACTGAATGGTTGCAGTTTTGAATCCTACTAACAAATCAGTCCAAGTCAGTTACATTGGTCCTTGGGCAATAAACTTCCACTGTCTAGACACTAAATTACCTACTTGTATTGCTGTGCTACAAAACACCAAACTAGACCAAATTAAAATATTTAACCAGTATTGCCCTTAAAATTAGCCCTCCCAAAACTCAGTTTTTATTTAGTGCTGATGCCTGAGATCAAAACCATTACAAATATTCCTTTAGTACTATGCATTTTTATATATACATAAAACTGGAACCTGTCTCACAACCATTTAAACAGAGTAAAATACCTTTCTTGTGGTATATCCCTAACAAGAATACATAAACCAGAATCACATGCAATTCATGTAATGGTCATATGCTTCAAGCCAGCTTTAATTAATTAGTAATTGTAGGAATGAATTATAAAGCTAAACTTCTCAACTTGACTGATTTTCTCATTAGATACATTTATCTACTAATTATGAACAATAAGGGTTCCTCTTTTTGTCTCTCATAAAAATTAATTTTAACACTAGATAAAATTATCTAAGTACAAGTAGTAATGGTTCCTCTTTATCTCTAACAAAAATTGATTTTCTCTCTTGAGAAAATATCAAGATATATACCAATAATAGTCCCTATTTATATCTCAAACAAGAATACTGTCCATAATTATTTAGCCAATCATAAAATTATAATTTTGCAAATTAAATGTTCATGTGAATAGCTAGCCCCTATGTCTATCAGATTGTCAATCTCTATTAAATTTTCTTAACTGTTAATCTCCATATTCATTCTCAGATTGTCTAAAACATAAAGTTTGGGACATATCTAAATAAAACAATGCTTGTGAATGATCTTGTCAAATAATGGATACTAAAAATCAAAAAGTATGATTTGGTTAAGAGATATTTAAAAATTTAAAAACAGTCAAAAAGAACCAAGAGATCTAGAGTCTTTTCTACATTTTTGTACGATGAAACTGTTTCTGTTAACATGCAAATGCAATCACACAATAGTGGATTTAAGTGATATGGGCTTAGCTCTACCATTAATATAGTGGGATTGAGTAATATGGGCTTTTAGCTCTACCATTAAAATAGTGGATTTGAGTGATACGGGCTTTTAGCTCTTCCATTAAAATAGTGGGTTTGAGTGATACGGGCTTTAAGCTCTTCCATTAAAATAGTGGGTTTGAGTGATATGGGCTTTTAACTCTTCCATTAAAATAGTGGGTTTGAGTGACATGGGCTTAGCTCTACTATTAAAATAGTGGGTTTAAGTGATATAGGCTTTTCAAGCTCTACCATTAAAATAGTGGGTTTGAGTGATATGGGCTTAGCTCTACCATTAAAATAGTGGATTCAAGTGATATGGGCTTTTAGCTCTACCATTAAAATAGTGGGATTGAATGATATGGGCTTTTAGCTCTACCATAAAAATAGTGGGTTTGAGTGATATGGGCTTAGCTCTACCATTAAAATAGTGGGTTTGAGTGATATGGGCTTAGCTCTACCATTAAAATAGTGGGTTCAAGTGATATGGGCTTTTAGCTCTACCATTAAAATAGTGGTTTTGAGTAATATGGGCTTAGCTCTACCATTAAAATAGTGGGTTCAAGTGATATGGGCTTTTAGCTCTACCATTAAAATAGTGGGTTTGAGTGATATGGTCTTAGCTCTACCATTAAAATAGTGGGTTTGAGTGATATGGGCTTAGCTCTACCATTAAATACATGTGACATGCACTTTTTATGAAAGATATCTGTTTTATGACTGACTATACTTTGTCTTTATACTGATTACAATCATCAATTACTGAGAAATTAAATATCCCCTGACAATAGCTACTGCTAAAAAATTTTAAAAATGTATAACATTCAGTAAAAACTATGTGTTTTTAATGTTTAAGACTGTGAAAGGCATTAACAAAAAAGACCAAAATTTAAAATAGCGAACACTAAGTGTGCTACATCAAGAACAAAACTATAGCTTAACAGCTGATATGGATAATCTAGATGTACACTGGTTAAATGTCAAAATTTCTACCTTGCTTAAATTTTAAAGCAATTTTTGAATATATAGATTTTACACCAGTTTTAACTTTATTCCTGTACATCGAATAACTAGTATTGAATTCTAACTCAAGGAAAATGTTGCACATGGCTGAAGGGCCAAATGTGACATTAATTCATGATTAATCAATCAAACTGAAGGTACTGCACTTGTAGTGTTGTTTGGAGAAATTTAGTGCCACCATACAATTTAGTCTTGACAAAAGGAGTTGAGAAATCCATGGAATTTCAGGAAATTTTCAACATTTCCTCATGGATAATACAAGAAACTTATCAGGAAAGTTGAATATAATCTGACTGTACTTGAATGCTGCATGCCTACTAACTGGTTAGTGATTAACCAGCACGTTTATGTGAAAACACATCAAGGTCCATAGTATCTGCAACTAGATTTGACTTGTACTTGAGTATATATGGCATGTTCTGCTCTTTTATGAATGATGGATGCTTAGTATTCATCCATGGACAGATTTATCAATATTCTGAGTCAAGCAAGTCACAAAGCAATCTTCAGCCCCATGGATTTACTTTATTCATTAGCAACTTAAGTACATGTGTATTTACATGTAGATGCACATAAGTTTCTCCCCAGGCTGCTCGTCTGTCAATATCAAATAAGGAGACATTTAGGACTGCAAGAAGAAGCCTGCCCATCCTAAAGTTCATGCTAAATGACAATTAATATAAACAATTATTTCAATTAGACAAGGCATGTTGTTTCTTTGTCTTTGCATTCACTTCAAAAACCTACCTATAAACCCCTCCCCCCCACACTACAGTCCTACAACAAAAACAACATGAAAACAATGTGGTGGCATGATAAGTCATGGGGCCCCATGGGTGCTGTGAATAAAATTACATAAACCATGTTTAAACTGTCTAATACCTAGCCTAATATAGCTATAATAATTCTACATATATAAAGGTCAGTTTTAGAACTCCTTTCCATATGTATTTAATGATTTATAAGGGCACTCCTACTTTAAGTGGGTACTCCAAAGCCCTAATCCTGCATCATGTTATAGTCACTGTCTCTTAATACACAAAAAAGTAGAAATCATGTTTCAGTCACAACAATCTTAATATTACATAGCACAATAAAGTATACACAATGTTACATTGTCCTAATGTTACATGGTACATTAAAGTATACATTATGTTTTCAGTCACTAGTGTCTTAATGTTGCATGTTACATTACAGTGTATATCATGTTACTGTGAACCAATGTTATATAGCACCATAAAGTATACATCTTTTTACAGCCAGTTTCCTAATGTTACATGGCACAGTACAGTACACCTCATGTTGCAGTCACTGTATCCTAATGTTACCTAGTACAATACAGTATACAACATGTTACAGTCTGTGTCCTAATGTTACAATAAAGAATACATCATGTTACAGTCACTGTGTCCTAATGTTACATAGTACAATAAAGCATATATTATGTTACAGTCACTCTAAACCATTGTTACATTGCATTATAAATTATACATCATGTTACAGTCACTAGTATCTTAAATCACATTGTATAATACAGTATATATCATGTTACAGTCATGGTGCCTTCATGTTACATGGTACAATACAGTAATCAATGGCTCATACAGGGTTGTGTTCTAGCACCAACACTGTTCAGTCTTTTTTTCTCTGCCATGCTGACTAATGCTTTCAGAGATGGAGATGTTGGAGTCAGCATCAAGTACCGTACAGATGGAAAACTGTTCAACCCCAGGGGGCTACAAGCGAAAACCAAGGTTATGACAGACAACATCAGGGAGTTCTTATTTGCCGATGATTGAGCCCTTAATGCTGGCTTAGAAGCAGACCTGCAATGCAGCGTTGACAAGTTCTCCAGTACCTGCACAAGCTTTGGTCTCACTATCAATAATAACAAGACTTATGAACTGCATCAGCCAGCCCCGGGTAAGCCCTATGCTGAGCTCAACATCACCGTCAACAGCCAAAACTCAATGTAGTGAACAACTTCACCTACCTTGGCAGCACACTTTCACAGTGTCACCATTGATGATGAGGTGAACCTCCACATTGCCAGAGCCAGCGCAACTTTTGGCAGATTGTATGCAAATGTCTGGAATAGAAGAGGCATCAGCATCATGACCAAACTAAAGGTCTACAGGGCAGTTGTACTCCCCACATAACTCTACGCATGTGAAATGTGGGTGGTGTATCAATGCCATGCCAGGAAGCTGAACCACTTTCACACCACAAGCCTCAGGAAAAAATAATAAATATCAATAGGCAGGACAAAGTCCTAGACACTGAGGTACTCGCCAAAGCAGGTCTCTCCAGCATTCATACCATCCTGATGCAGTCCCAGCTATGCTGGGCAGGATATGTTGTACGCATGCCAGACCACCGGCTGCCCAAGAGACTCTTCTATGGCGAGCTACAGCAAGGACAGAGATCCTATGGAGGTCAGAAGAAATGCTTCAAAGACAATTTGAAAGCTGCATTGAAAGTGTTCAACATAAACCCTGACTCATGGGAGCAAACTGCTAGCGATTGAGTCACTTGGCGCTCCTATCTGCACCAAGGCTCTAAGCTGTGTGAATCTAGCAGGAGGACATCAGCTGCAGAGATGAAGAGGTAAGTCAGAAAAGCATGTGTCAGCAACCCTCTGAAGATGTCCCACTCATCCCGTGTCCCTTTTTGCAACCGAACTTTCTGTGCAAGGATTGGCCTTATCAGCCACCTTCGAACAGACAGAATAGAACCAGCCCCTCCAACTCATGGGTGACTTAGAGTGGTCTTCGTCAACTCGACGGATGAACAACAACAACAATACAGTAGACTGTATGTTAAAGTCTCTGTTCTAATGTTACAATAATGTATACATCATGTTACAATCACTAGTGTCATAATGTTTTAATATACAATAAATTATACATCATGTTACATTCACTAGTGTTGTCATGTTATATAGTACAACAATGTATACATCATGTTACAGTCACTAGTGTCATAATGTTATAATATACAATAAATTATACATCATGTTACAGTCACTAGTGTCATAATGTTATATAGTACAATAATGTATACATCATGTTACAGTCACTAGTGTCGTAATGTTATATAGTACAATAATGTATTCATCATGTTACAGTCACTAGTGTCGTAATGTTATATAGTACAATAATGTATACATCATGTTACAGTCACTAGTGTCATGTTATAATATACAATAAATTATACATCATGCTACAGTCACTAGTGTCGTAATGTTATATAGTACAATAATGTATACATCATGTTACAGTCACTAGTGTCGTAATGTTATATAGTACAATAATGTATACATCATGTTACAGTCACTAGTGTCGTAATGTTATATAGTACAACAATGTATACATCATGTTACAGTCACTAGTGTCATAATGTTATAATATACAATAAAATATACATCATGCTACAGTCACTAGTGTCGTAATGTTATATAGTACAATAATGTATACATCATGTTACAGTCACTAGTGTCGTAATGTTATATAGTACAATAATGTATACATCATGTTACAGTCATTAGTGTCATGTTATAATATACAATAAATTATACATCATATTACAGTCACTAGTGTCCTAATGATATGTGGTACATGTTACAGTAACCAGTACCTTATCTACAAAAAGTAAACTAACCCTCTGGAGATATGTACTTGTTTTACTGGGGTTTATTTCTATTGTAATCTGGTGATAGGAACCTTAAAATTATAGTCATTGAAGATCAGTGATTGGTTTTATAAAGGTGATCCTTTAAGACAGGTTTGACTGTAAAGGTTATCCTTTAAGACAGGTTTGACTGTAAAGGTGATCCTTTAAGACAGGTTTGACTGTAAATTCTTTACATCAAAATTCCATGATTCAGAGAAAGACAAATTTCTGGACTAAGAAGGAATTTGTATCATGCTTTAAACTACTTTTATTTTCAAAATATAGAAACACTTTCTCACCGTGACACAGTTCATGTTATTAGGGGAGTATAGTAATAGATCACATTACATTATTCAGTTCTATATTATATTCATCATGTACTTCATGATAATAGCTTCCATGAATAGTTTTACTTTGAAGGACTACTGTAAAAGGATAATGAAAGTTAGGAATTTTTTTTAAAGACACAGATGCCTCTTCCAGTATCACAATAATGAAGAAATTTCATCATTTAAAATGTAAGTGCAAACTTCAGAGAGGAGACATGATACAATTAAATTGACATTCATATGATCTTAGTCATATAGTATCAATCCTAATATAATTATGGTTTGACTGGAACAAGTCATTAAAAGATTGTAATTAATGGTGGTCCTAGCTGATGATGGATCAGCTCCATTGGTACAAATGTTATGGAGTCATTTCAATTTTTATTTTAGACTGTACTAATGGTGGCCACATTTGATGGGGATTGGAATCAACTGTATGAATTTTAACATTATGTCAAATTAGCTACAATTTTGTTCAGTGGATTTTCCACTTTTAGTAACAGTAAGCCATAATTGATGGCAGATTTGCATCATGCCAGGATCCTTTAATCTGACCTAATTCTCAAGAGTCATTTAAAATTTATTTATGGTATCAGAATGCAGCCATATCTTATGGTAGATCAGCAACATTTATATCAAACCTGAGAGAGACTTACATGACAATGCCCCCTTTAGATATTTGGTAAAATTCTGTTCAGAAGATAAAATATTGTGACAAACTTGCATAATGGACAAAAGACCATAACTTGGCCATAAGCTAATAAAGTACATTTATCTTTTAAAAAACGAAAATATTCTTTACCAATAGTAATGACAATTAGCTCCTCTTCAGTTGCCTTGTAAGTATGCATTATACTCCACAGATGGGTGATTTTATGTTCAGTTTGTCTATCATTTCATGCTTTGATAAGGTCAATATAAAAATGCTAACTCTGTATGAAATTCTTCCTGTTAGGTATCTTCATTTTCATGAACCACATACAATGGAAACATACATGAAAACAAATTGATTTTTAGAAGCAAATATATGCTACTGTGGGTGGTTTATTGTCAAAAAGAGGCTATACACTTTATTTCATTGACAACTGCAAGCTCTATTCTATGGCAATACTTAACAATGGTTAGCCTAAGGCTCTATTCTATGACAGTAAATGACAAGGCAGCCTTTATTCTATGGCAATGCTTAACAATGGTTAGTCTAAGGCTCTATTCTATGACAATAAATGACAAGGCAGCCTTTATTCTATGGCAATGCTTAACAATGGTAGGTTCTATTCAATGACAATAATTGACAAAGCAGGCTCTTTTCTATGATACCATTTGACAATGGCAGGCTCTATTATATAACACTATTTGACAATGGCAGGTTCTATTCTATGAAACTACTTGACAATGGCAGGCTCTATTCTATGACACTAACTGACAATGGCAGGCTCTAATCTGTAACACTACTTGACAAAGGCAGGTTCTATTCTATGATATAACTGACAATAGCAGGCTCTATTCTATGGCACTATTTGACAATGGCAGGTTATATTCTATAACACTATTTGACAATGGCAGGCTCTATTCTATAACACTACTTGACAAAGGCAGGCTTTATTCTATGATACTAACTCACAATGGCAGGATCTATTCTATGACGCTACTTGACAAAGGATGGCTCTATTATATGATACTAACTGACAATGGCAGGCTCTATTCTAGGACACTACTTGACAAAGGTAGGCTCTATTCTATAACACCAATTGACAATGGCAGGCTCTATTCTACAACACTAAATGACAATGGCAGGCTCTATTCTATGATATCACTTGACAATGACAGGCTCTATTCTATGACACTATTTGCCAGTGGCAAGCTCTAGTTTATGACACTACTTGACAATGGTAGGCTCAATTTTATAACACCACTTAACAATGGCAGACTCTATCCTATGACTCTACTTGACAATGGAGACCAATTTCTACTGAGTGTAGTGATGAACACTAATGTCATCTGCACTACATTTAAACCCCCAATTGATGTAATGAGAGTAGCAAAGACTGTGTCTAACTGAGCCTATATTTGCCATCTAATGAATTTTAAAGACAGAAACTCTGTGTACATTTTTATTTATTGTCAATGTGGTTGTGATTATGTAAGTGTTTGCACATATGTATATAGTGATGATATTTGACAATACTATGTCTACCATCTATTTTTTCCTTGTATGTGTAATAAATGCTTTGAACAAGACAGACAAGTTATTTTCAGATGTGAATTTTCAAAATAGCTGATTTTTAATTGGATAACATCGACTTTGTTGGTCACATGCACTGACACTCTTTGGAACCTCAATAAGCACTTTCTGAGTCTCAGAAAACCCCAACACTGTCTGGTGGTATGTATATGTAATCGAACTGCTTGTGTCTTAATTTTCAATTCATTTTTTTCTATTTGTTTCATAACATTTTATTGTAATGATTAATTTTATGGGATTCAATTTTTTTTCAAGTAAATTCTGTTTTTATAGAATGTAAAAAGTATTTCATTAGCATTTTTTTTAGCTCATCTTGTTTGATGTATTTTGTAAACATTGATCAATAATGACTGGCTATTTCCAAGGCCATGTCAGCCCACATGTTACCCATGTGTAAACAGATATTTGTTTTCATTTCTAGTGTGAGAATCTGATGTTTTAGATAGGGCTAAGCTATGTGACAGATGACATTATTTTGTTGTGATGTTCAAGTTAGTATCCATTATTTTAATTATAAAAAATACATTTAGGAACTCAGATGTATTTTCTGTTGTTGCCAATTTTGAGTTATTTGTTATTTAAGATCAATTTATATTCACTGGAAAAAAAGTGCCTCTTCTTCAAAGCTTTGGAAAAAGACCTTCAGTGAAAATCATTTGGAATTCTAAAGCCAGAGTATTATTCTTGATTCACAAAATTCAAAGAGGAACTGTTGACGTTAGTACAACTACCTCATCTAACGTCATTGCTTCCATATTGGAACTTCATCGAGATTCAAACCCCGGATTCAATTAAAACTGTTTAGTGATAGGACTTCTTTTTTTTCAATTCTAGGATTAATTTTTTGATTATTTTCACAAACCAGAAGTCCTATTTTCTATTTTTTCATGTTTTCCAGGGAAATAAATTATTTTTGTTAAAATTTACAAAGCTTGTTGACTTCACTTTTTTCTTTTTTTACATTTGTATGAGCCTACACATAACACTTGGAAAATGGCAGGTATGATAGTCTTCTATCATAAATGAAAACACTAACACTAATAATTATATCATAAATGACAACACTAGCATGGTCAGTCCTGCATCATAGATGAAAACATTAGCACATGCATATTGTATCATATATGAAAACACTACCATGGACAGTCTTGTATCGCTGATGAAAACACAAGCATGAACAATCTTGTATCAGCTTAGGCAGTATTCTATCATAGAATAAAAACACACTAGCACTGGCAGTCCTGTATCATTGGCATAGATTATTTTATATCATAGAAGAACATACTAGCATGGATTGCACTATATCATAGACAAAAACACTATCATGATCAATCTTGCTAATTATCACAGGCACAAACACTAACATAGATTCCCTGTATCATTAGACAAAAACACTAACATAGATTGCACTGTATCATAGACAAAATCACTAACATAGATTGCCCTGTATGATAGAAAAAAAACACTATTATGGTCATTCTTGCCCTGTATCATAGACAAAAACACTAACATAGATTGCCCTGTATCATAGACAAAAACACTATTATGGCCATTCCTGCCCTGTATCATAGACAAAAACACTAACATAGATTACCCTGTATCATAGACAAAAACACTAACATAGATTGCCCTGTTATCATAGACAAAAACACTAACATAGATTGCCCTGTATGATAGACAAAAACACTATCATGGTCATTCTTGCCCTGTATCATAGACAAAAACACTAACATAGATTGCCATCTATCATAGACAAAAACACTAACATAGATTGCCATGTATCATAGACAAAAACACTAACATAGATTGCCCTGTTATCATAGACAAAAACACTAACATAGATTGCACTGTATCATAGACAAAAACACTAACATAGATTGCCCTGTATGATAGACAAAAACACTATCATGGTCATTCCTGCCCTGTATCATAGACAAAAACACCACATAGATTGCCATGTATCATAGACAAAAACACTAACATAGATTGCCCTGTTATCATAGACAAAAACACTAACATAGATTGCACTGTATCATAGACAAAAACACTAACATAAATTGCCCTGTATGATAGACAAAAACACTATCATGGTCATTCTTGCCCTGTATCATAGACAAAAACACTAACATAGATTGCCCTGTATCATAGACAAAAACACTAACATAAATTGCCCTGTTATCATAGGCAAAAACACTAACATAGATTGCACTGTATCATATACAAAAACACTAACATAGATTGCCCTGAATGATAGACAAAAACACTATCATGGTCATTCTTGCCCTGTATCATAGACAAAAACACTAACATAGATTGCCCTGTATCATAGACAAAAACACTAACATAAATTGCCCTGTTATCATAGGCAAAAACACTAACATAGATTGCACTGTATCATAGACAAAAACACTAACATAGATTGCCCTGTATGATAGACAAAAACACTATCATGGTCATTCTTGCCCTGTATCATAGACAAAAACACTAACATAGATTGCCCTGTATGATAGACAAAAACACTATCATGGTCATTCTTGCCCTGTATCATAGACAAAAACACTAACATAGATTGCCATGTATCATAGACAAAAACACTAACATAGATTGCCCTGTTATCATAGACAAAAACACTATCATGGTCATTCTTGCCCTGTATCATAGACAAAAACACTAACATAGATTGCCATGTATCATAGACAAAAACACTAACATAGATTGCCCTGTTATCATAGACAAAAACATTAACATGGTCTGTCTTGTATCATAGATACATACACTAGCATGGACAGTATTGTATTGTAAATGAAAACGCTAGTAAGGTGAGTCCTGTGTCACAGACAAAAACATTAGGATGGACATTTTGTATCATAGACAAAAAAATGGGCCTTTGTATTAAAATTAACTACAGTAACACTTATGCTGATATATTTGTGATTGGTCATGTCTGTCCATCTTTCATTTTCTTGCATTCATCAGTTTTTTTGTTAGTCTTAACTTCACCTACACTATACATAGAAGGATGGTTATATTTTGCAAAATGATGACAAGGGTTTCAGATTCTGGATCCAATGCCCAGGAGAGGAGAGTGGTGATCATGGAGTATGTGTCAAAGATCACATTTTGATAAATAGTTGAGACTCTCCTAAACTCCATCTTCACCGACAACAAAATGGGAATGATCTTGTCTGGGTAGTCTGAGTACACGATAATGATCGTTTCATAATCTTGGCATTTGAGTCTTTGAAATGGGGATTGGGGTTGTTAAATGAATTGGAGGAAAATGAGAATTTAAAAAAAACAAACTTTTTCATTGCTTTTATCTTTAGTTTCTAATAAAGTGCATTACAGTATTTATTATTTTTTAAAAAGTTAAACAGTATATACTTACCAGGTCCAGTACATCAGCTAATTTAGACAACTTTTCTGGTGGAAGAGATTTCAATAAAGGCACACTGCAATGGGAGAAAGAGATTTCAAATCAGTTTTCCAAACAATATTGAGATCAGGAACATATTCATTTGTGTGCTACATTATTACCACCTATATTCTGTTCACAATTTTGTATGAATTAATGGTGAAAAGAGTGTAAACCTCTAGATATCAATATGATTAATTTAAAAATCTGGGTGTCAGTTAACGGCAAAAGCTCATGATTTTATTAAAAAAATCTATAAAATCTGGAATTCTTAACTTGGAAACCAATTTGCAAATGCTGAGCATTAAGATGCAATCAGCCGACATGATTTCCCATCATAATCCTCATGTTCTGAAAGTCAGATAAAGATTTTAATCAGTCTGATTTCATCCATCTCAATCAGATACAAGTTATGTGTATACACTACAGATTTGGTAGCACTAGTACTGTACAATCTTTCATCCTGATTGTGTTTGGGGTTAAAATTATTTTGCCATTTCATGAATTGCAGTAGTTTGAAGCATAGCAGTGTCAATTCCTCAGAGATAAATACAGATTTTATTAGCCTCAACTTTCTTAAACTGTCATACAGTATGAAAAAAAGAACAATACCTGTAACAAAATCACATGTGCACTGTAATTTATCAAGACCGATATCTTCAAATGAGGGCCAAAATATTCACTAGTTTCACATTGAACAAATACTGTAGGCTAGCCCTGTGCAAGGTGTTTTTCTTGTGTGTACGATGAATGTTTGTTGCATTTCCAAAAGAATTTTTCAAATATACTGTGAATAAAATGAACAGTAAATGAAAAGGCGCCTGTGTGCAATGGGCACCTCCCAAACACAACCAGCCAGGTCTGGCTATAGGACAAGTTGCATTCACAAAATTTTGTCATAGACTGCATTCAGAAGTCAGGGAGGGTTACACTACCCCTTATATACATGGATATTTACCCTGTTGATTAGAAAGAGTCGTCATTTTTTAGGGTAGTTGCTTTTACAAAATTTTGTAATACACTGCATCCAGCTGTAATTCAGTTAAGACAAAATTTACAGGAGCATGTGATTAGTCAGTATGGGTGATGACCATTTGTCAATTTCATGTCAATCAATCAAAACTGGTTTCTGTGCCAGATGGAAGGATGGACAGAGGAATAGACAAGATTCAAGCAGACACAAGGATTCCTTGCGAGTACTACATCACTATATACTGTATCTACTAACTTATAAGTCAATTCAAACTGCAGACAAACAAATATCCTGATCTGCAGTAACATAATGTGCCTGCAGATCAGGGTCTATATTGTTTGCTCTACTGAGTATTCCTAAGGAACTGCATTGACCCAGCTCTGCTGGTGCAATATACAACAACAGTTAAGGGAGTGTGCAGTTTGCAGTTAAACTGATTTTATGTTGTTGTTGGGCTTAACACCCATTTTTCAGCACACGATAGGCTTTTCATTGCGGCCAGTATTAATGGTGGAAGAAGAAACCGGGAAATCACCAGAAAGAACCACCGACCCACAAGAAGCTACTGGCAAGACTGATTTTATAATGAGTATATGTGCAAAGCAGGCCTTTGCCCTCTTATGTTAGTACTAAAGGGTCTTTTGGAACTCACCAGTTGTATAAAAAAACTCTTTTGAAACTGAAAAGCAAGAAAATAAAAACATTATGGAACTGCAAGCATCAAAAACTGGACTGTCAATCAGTGCATGTCAAACAGGTAGGTGGATAGAGAATGGTTCAGGTTACAAAATCAGGGTTTTTTGGGGGAAAGGTAATATTGCATGAAAGGGATAGACATTACCACAGCACATACTCATACTGTTGTCCAAGGCAGTTCTGTCCACAAAATGACAATGGAAATGTTCATTCATGACCAAGACATGGTCAGTAATACATATAACTGCAAATTAAATTTGGAGGCAAGTGAAGTAGCCATTTGCTTGAAGTGTGAATCAATACAAGCTGTGTGATACTAGCTAGTAATTCAATTTTCAAGCTTTGTGTTGGTCAAGTAACAGTGAGACAAAGTTTATTGAGAAGGAAGTCTAGTGTACTTGAGAAGGCTGCCAGATTCATCCTTAATGACACAAGAGCTGAAAGAATATTAGTTCAGGAACTCATTTAATCAACTTATTCCAATCATAGGAGCCATGCAATTTAATCCATACATCAGATCTTTTACATTTGCCTGATATCACCATTATCAACGTCTGCTGTACTGGAACAAATTGAGACTGAAATGGATACACTACAGCCAACCTTGTCTCTACAGGATAATCATTTGAGCACACAAGTTTGTTCCTTTCTTGACTGGTGTCCTTAAAAATGTGGTCAAAATTTCAAAAGAATTTAAGAACTAAGAGTACTTGTTTTCTGTATAAACAGGGTGTCATATAAGGCATGTTTTTTAAAAAGTTATGGATTGATATGTATCTCACGCACCTTACACAATTCATACTCTGGATGGAAATGTCCCATTTTACAAATCATTACAATGACCTTAACTTTCATTTTGACAATACACATGGAAATGTCCCACTTTACAAATCATCACAATGCCCCTAACATTCATTTTGACATTACACATGGAAATGTCCCACTTTACAAATCATCACAATGCCCCTAACTTTCATTTTTGACAATAGAAATGTCCCACATTACAAATCATTACAATGCCCCATACTTTCATTTTTGACAATACACATAGAAATGTCCCACTTTACAAATCATCACAATGCCCCTAACTTTCATTTTTGACAATAGAAATGTCCCACTTTACAAATCATCACAATGCCCCTAACATTCATTTTTGACAATAGAAATGTCCCACTTTACAAATCATTACAATGCCCCATACTTTCATTTTTGACAATAGAAATGTCCCACTTTACAAATCATTACAATGCCCCATACTTTCATTTTTGACAATAGAAATGTCCCACTTTACAAATCATCACAATGCCCCTAACTTTCATTTTTGACAATACACATGGAAATGTCCCACATTACAAATCATTACAATGCCCCTAACTTTCATTTTTGACAATACACATAGAAATGTCCCACTTTACAAATCATTACAATGCCCCATACTTTCATTTTTGACAATACACATGGAAATATGCCACTTTACAAATCATTACAATGCCCCATACTTTCATTTTTGACAATACACATGGAAATATGCCACTTTACAAATCATTACAATGCCCCATACTTTCATTTTTGACAATACACATGGAAATATGCCACTTTACAAATCATTACAATGCCCCATACTTTCATTTTTGACAATACACATGGAAATATGCCACTTTACAAATCATTACAATGCCCCTAAATTTCATTTTGACATTACACACATATCTGAGTACATCAGCACCTTTTCTACAAAAGGCTTTTACACTTCGATATTTTTACCAAATTTGGTCAAATTCTGTTCAGTAGTTATTTTTAGAAAAAGTCATCTGAATGCTGTTAATGGCAGCCATGATATTCAACGATGGATTGGAGTTCCTTGTATAAAGCTAATAGTCGTTTATTTCAGGATACTTTCCACCAAATTTGGTCTTACTCTGTTTCTGAGAACAGATCATTTAAAAATTCTACTTTTAGTAATTGGAGCCATATTTGATGGCAGATCAGAATATCAATATATTTTAAATGGCTTTTTGCCAGACTGTTTCTGTCAAATTTGATTGCATTCTGTAAATTGACTTCTAACAAAGTTACTGCCAAACTGTAAAAAGACATCTTGGATGAACCCATTCTCCAAGCACTGGTATCTCATGTTTTCTTCCTGTCATTGTAATCCTGTCTTCATCATTATGTCTGAGTGACATTGGCCATGAGAAGTACTGAATGCTGAACTCACCACAGGTTCATAGTCTCCAAGTTCAAGATGTGGATTCAGTCTAGCATACAACCACAAGGTAAAAAATTGCTCAAAAAGCCTAATGTCAGCAAATTGAAACAGGAGAATGTGAAACAAGCATTTGCCAAAGAACCATGCAGCCAACTGGATACAATGATACAAACTCCAAGAATGATGAGGAAAACCAGTGTACTCAACTGCATCCAAAACCCTCAGTTCCACCAAATATAAACATCAAAACTGGTTTGATAAGAACAATGTTGCAATTCAGATACATCTGAATGAGAAACATCAGCTACGGAAGGCTTATTTAGAAGACAGTATCTCATCATCTAAGAAGGCAGCCTTCAACATTAAACACAACAGTCTTCAACATAAAAAACAACAGCCTTCACCATGAAAAACAATAGCCTTCAACATCAAATACAACAGCCTTCAACATTAAACACAACAACCTTCAACATGAAAAACAACAGCCTTCAACATCAAACACAATAGCCTTCAACATTATACACAACAGCCTTCAACATGAAAAACAACATCATTAAAAATGAAAAACAACAGCCATCAACATGAAAAACAACAGCCTTCAACATGAAACACAACAGCCTTCAACATTAATCACAACAGCCTACAACATTGAAATGACTATGTAATGCAAACTCAGACAGCTGCAAGAATTATGGCTAAGCAGTAAGGCAGACGAGATTCGGTCCTATGCAAACAGAAATGAAATGAAGCAATTCTACTGAGGATTTAAGACAATCTAGGGGCAACGGTAATCAGGAACACTTCCAATACAGAGTGCTGACAGTGCCATGCTACTCACTAACAGAGAAAACATACTACAAACATGGATAGAACACTTCAACAACATCTTTAGTCAACTGTCATGTATCAGTGATGATTGCCTGCCCAGCAACAGACAATCCTGTGGCAACTAATAAAGAATCTTATTGTTTTCAATGGCCAGCAAAATCCTTGCTAGAATTCAGCTGAATCATCTTGGTCAGATTGATCAAGGGCTTCTGTCTGAGTCAGAATGACTCAGGAAGGGATGTGTGACCACATACATGTTGTTTGCAACTCATCAACTCCCGAAAAATGCCAGGAACAAAACCCCAACCAGTCAACAACATTCACTGAAATGATAAAACCTTTGGCACAGTTAACAATGGAGGGCTATGAAAGATCATGGCAAATTTTGGTTGCCAAGAGAACTTCAATATCATGGTTCATCAATCCAAATGGCAGGCTCACTCATGTCATGGATGACAGTGAGTCATTTGAGTCATCTGAACCATTCTCGATCACCAATGGAGTCAAGCTAGACTGCATGTCAGCCCCAACCCTCTTCAGCATGATGTTCTTTGCCATGTTTACTGATGACTATGACTATGATACTGGGATTTACATCACATACCAGACTGATGTCAAGCTCTTCAACTGAGGGGAGTACAGGTGAAGACAAAGTTTGAGGATATGACTTTGTGATATCATATTTGCAGACCATTCAACATGTTATGGGCCACTTCTCTTCAGCTTGTGCCAATTTTGATCCCTTCATCAGTATCAAGAAAATCTTATGATGCACCAACCTGCACCAAGAAAGCTTTACATACAGCTGACCATCACAGTAAATGGCCAAACATCAGCAGTGGACAAGTTCACCTATTTTGAATGGAGGATTGCAGAGGCTATGCATCGTGCCTGAGAAACATAAATCTCAGTATTGCTGCATGTCCTCTATTAATCAATCAAACCCAAGCAGCATCTCCTGTCAAGAGTTTCTCAGATTGATCTAATTTATATCTTTTATCCTTTCAGAACTATTTAAATTTTTATCATACACAGTATAATCCATGTCAATAAACTTCAGACACTGAAGCCAGCCAACCCTACTGACAAAATCAAGGAGATGTTCATTATTTTATGCTGCTTGAAATTTGTGACTACACTGTCTTGCTCTGCTTAAGCCAATTCACAGTCATGTGATCACAAGCAGTGTCTGTGTAAACATACTATACTGGAAGGAAGATGCAAAAAGAAATGGAAAATGTTTCTCATTTATAATTTTATGTACATTTCAGTGATTGACAGGATGGACAAAAGATGGGGGGATAACTCTTCCAGGCAGGCTCGAGGTCCACATACACAAACCTTGATTGAGCCTTCTAGATTTATACCTTTTAGACAAAGGCCTAATTCCAAATCCTCATAGTTCTCATTTACCCATGAATATGATTTTTGCCTCCTGGACACACTCAATCAAACAACTGTTGGACAAAGATGGCTTCTTGAAGCTACAGGATGTTGAATGGAGGTTTACTAAAAATAATTGGTTTTATGAGACACAAGGAGAATTATTTAAACAGCTAGGTGACTGCTAAATTGCCTTGTAAGAACTTTGACTGTTCCTCTATGTGTGCAAATCCAATAACACCATGACAGATTTTTAAATTGGATTCATTTATCAATGACAATTTATGGAATCCAATATGGAGTAGACTAAAGTACCAGAATGGATTACATACTGAGTTATTATTTATTTTATTCTTCAAGTCTAAAATAATACCATCATTTAAATTATCATCATTATATATTACAATATACATCATATCATATTTATTATTGCAGTTGCATTGCCATCAACATTATCATCTTCATCCTCATATCTTCATTATCATCATAACATAAATGCAATATTGCCATCAATTCATTATTACTATTGGCACTGTTACGCTCATTATAATCATTATTAAAATGATAGGCATTTCTTATGAAATCCACATCCGTATAATAATGTTGAGCTAGTATTCAAGAAATTATATTGTTATTAGTATAGATTTTATGGGAAATATATCCCCCAATAACTGCAAAGTTACACAAAGATGTGTCTGCTGGGATTTTCTGCAGACAGAAATATTGAACTTGATGACACCTAGAATATGAGACAGTCTAAAGCACAATCTTATCTTCAGACACTGCAAGCGAATTAGTGAACTCCTAAGTTTGGATTGTAGAGACTGAACAAGATCAAGTACAGATGGGTAGTACAAACAAGATCAAAAATAGATGGGTAGTACAAACTAGATCAAGTACAGATGGGTAGTACAAACAAGATCAAAAATAGATGAGTAGTACAAACTAGATCAAGTACAGATGGGTAGTACAAACAAGATCAAAAATAGATGGGTAGTACAAACTAGATCGAGAACAGATGGGTAGTACAAACAAGATCAAGTACAGATGGGTAGCACAAACAAGATCAAGTACAGATGGGTAGTACAAACAAGTATGCTTTTAATTCAAATCCTGTCAAAGCAAATTCTGGAACGAACTCATTAATGTGAGGAGTGAATCAATTTGTACTAGAAAATGAAAGTCAGCAAAGCTTTTAATGTATTGAAGGGGATGGGAGGTGGAGGGCTTGTTGTTTTGCTTCCTAAAAAAAATATTTTGACCTATCCTTTGCTGACAAAATAAAATATTTTTGTTCTCATATTCCTTTTGGCTATTGATATGTTCTATACTATCAGAACATTTTTTTCCATCCTTGATATTGTATTTATCCAACTGTGAAAAGACTTTACTCCATCTGCCATAGCATAACACATTAGCATCAGGGTGGGGCAATCAACATACACTTTTATCTACCAATACTACATAGTGTATACTGTTCATATTTGGTCATGTACCGTATTTACTAGTTTATAAGTCAAACTGCAAACAACAATGATACAAATTTGCCATAGCATAATGAGCAATGTAGATCAGGGTCTATGTTGCTTTATCCTACTGACTGCTCATAACAATTTGTGCTGACCTAGATCTGACAGTGCAATATGCATATCAGGGTCTTTGCAATTAGACTCATAAGCAAATACGAAAAGTATTATATAATATTACAGCATTCTCCACTTTTATTATTATTATTATTATTATTATTATTATTATTATTATTATTATTATTATTGTTGTTGTTGTTGTTGTTGTTATTGTTGTTGTTGTTGTTGTTGTTGTTATTATTATTATTATTATTATTATTATTATTATTATTATTATTATTATTATTATTATTATTATTATTATTATTATTATTATTACTTTATTTAAAGAGGGTAACTCAATTAGCTAAGAACTAATCTACCTTGAGGCCCTCATTCAAAGGAATTTAATTATTTTTGCTGCATCGGTGAAGCCATTGTATATACTGGGTTTGGAAAAAGGAAATAGAGTGGGCATTTCTAATCTCAACTGGAATACTATTCCAGAGCAAAATTCCAGAGTATTGGAAACTTTTTAAAATAATTCCTTATTTGGTTTGGGAATTTTGTAATGTTTGGTAGACATTGATCGCAGGTGGGGGAGTATTTCCAGGTAGCCTATACTTGAATAGTGATTGTAAATATTCCGGAGCATTATTATTGGCTATCCAGTACATTAATCACTAAAGTACCCTTCATTATAGCAGATTTTCTGTTAAATGGTGGATATGGACATTAATTCCATTTCTTGTGTGATTCTGAAATCTGATGAACAACATACTTCATTTATAATCACTGTAAGATATTGTACTTAATGGCAACCCACCTACTGATCAGGAAGTCCTGTGCATATGTAATAACAAAACATTCTGGTTGCCGAGAAATAATGTTTGACATTTATCCTTTTAATGCAAGCACAATTTAAAACCACACACAAAAATGTTTTGTATGCAAAAATATTAATTTTGTATTTTACCTCTTTAAAAATTTCATGTTTTCTTCCTGTCGTTGTAATCCTGTCTTCATCATTATAGTTTGAAAGACTCTTCTGTCTAGCACCCATACTCGTACATCTGTCACAGCTATAATAAGCAGGGAAAGAAATCATTTTTAAGATTATTTCATTTTGAAAGACTCGTCAGTCTAGCATCCATTCTCATACATCTGTCACAGCTATAATAAGCAGGTAAAGAAATCATTTCTAAGTTTATTACATTTTGATAATTTATTCAGCTGGTGCCCTGGTTTTATCATGCAAGATGCACAATATGCATATAAAAGTAGTGACAAGAACACTGATGTTTTCAGAAAGTCCATTCTTGTTATAATGCCATCCATGGCTGCCAAAGACTATACTACCTTTTAAAGAGAATGCCTTGTAATAAAATACATGGTGCATTTACTTTTATTATCACATAATTAAATGGATCCATTATCATGCATGCCCTCAGTCAGAAACATGCATAAACTCTCTTTTTTATAATTCCATTATATTATGTAACAAAAATAACGTGTATAATGTACCCAAGTATAAAATCTGTCAATATAAAAGATTCTCTTTTTTAAGTCAGATAGTCATAGATACCAGTACATTCTGCAATAATAAAAATGTGTATAATATAACCCAGTACACCACTCCCTCGATAACTCGCGCCCGGATAACTCGCGAACCCGCTTATAACGCGGTGTACGGCATGGCTCCCGATTTTTTTTCAAAGAAAATATATTTTAAAATGTGTTGAACGTGAAAAATGTCGTGATAAGAAATGGTAAATTGGTAAATTAAACCTTGATATATAACTCGTTTTTATCATCGAAAATGGTGATTATTGCCCGTAAAGATAGAAACCATATTGTGAAATTTGCAATTTCTAAAAAGATATCCCATATTTTTTTTTAATAGAGAAATAGTTGTTAATACACTGTAAATTGTAAATAAACAGTGCTCAAAGAAAAATTATGGTAAATGCTAACATGCGGCCACAGAGAATGAAATAGACGCTAATTAAATGTCTGGCTAGGTGAAATTCTCATTATAATCCTTTAATTTTGTCTCCACCCTATAATCGAAACATACCTATTCTCTTCTATGAAAGCATGTAAAGAGTCAGTCAACCGTCACATCGAAACCCGCGAGTACTTCCGTGAGAACCTAATTTCATGCCGGCTTTGTTTTGATTAAAGGCTTGGGAAGTGTTTGTTACAATAAAAGAATCAATTAAAAGAGACTGGTGTTGTTTTATCACTTTGAATATGTATTTTGCATCAAATCTAACTAGGTAAGTACAATAAAAGAAAGTTTAAAGGCATGCCAATAGGAGCATACGTTCTCGTATTCATTACCGTTATCAAATTTAATTTTACTTCACCAATCGAAAATGTTTTCACATTTTATGTATCAACATCATTAAAGTATATAATATCAGTAATGTATCTAGGGCTGTCATCGGGTAAACCGGTATAGAAAAACCCGGATATCGAAACGTTAACGCGAGTACCTGTAAAAAAAAAATAAATAAATAAAAAATTTTTAAAAAATCGACCCACTCGCCAACCACTTCAAACAGGTGTGACCGCTACGACTATAATTAGAAACCAGATCTCTGCGTAATATAAATAAACAATACATTTGACCGTCTGTTTTGATTAATAAAATTCCTGGGCGTTGTGCAACCCGACCAACCGTTATCCCCGAGGCATTATATACCAAGGTTAAAACATTTGTTCTACTGGTAATAAACCTCTTGGTAGACGATAACTATTGAATGTGGGTGCTAAATGCTCGGTACCTTGCGCGCTCTTTTAAGGAAATCCAGAGGGATACCTTTGATTTCCGAACAAACATGTCAAAGAAATTCCACAATGTCTATTAGGAACAATGATCACCTAGACCCCTTGAAATCTTCGTAATGCAAAGTAATCTTTGCTCGTTGTTTTTCTAGTCGACTAGCTCTGCGAATTTTGAAAGTTAGCCATCGTACATGTACCGATATTTCTATTTGCATACTACTACGCTTTTACCAATAACTATCTTAAGAATAATAATTCCAAAATAATAACATTTACGCGACTGCGTGGTCACATGGTATAACTGGGGCACGCATGTGTGGGTGATTCAAATCTGCGGTCAAAACGTTAAGTAGGACATATGCTAAGCGAATGAAAACCACGTGGAATAATGTTTTGATGATCAATATACTGCAAGTTATCATGAAAATAATGTTTTCTGAGGAAAAAAAATAATATATACCGATATGAAGAGATATTTATTCACTGTTAATCTTAGCACGTTTATTAATTGAGTATTCAACAATGTAACATGCCAAGCCAACCCCACCCCCTTTTGCCTATACGTTGATCCCTTGTTAGTTTTGTTGTTTGTTATAGGTCCCTCGATAACTCACGCCCTCGCTTATATCGCGGTCGATGTCTTTGGAACCCCCGATGTTCGCGAGTTATCGAGGGAGTGGTGTATAAAGTCTCTCAATATAACACACTCTCTTAATAAGGCAGGAATGGTCATATATCCCATTACATCATGTAACAATAATATGTATAAGTGTAAACCCAGTATAAGGTCTCTCAATACAACATACTCTCTTTTATAAGGAAGGTATGGTGATAGATCCCATTATATTATGTAACAATAATAATAACTTGTATAATGTACCACAGTATAAGATGTGTCAATATAACAAAGTCCTTTTTATAAGGCAGGTATGGTCCAGGGTCCAATTACATAATGTAATAGTAAAAATATGCATAATGTACCCCAGTGTACAAAGAAAGACCTCACCTGTAACACTACACTTCTGTGGTTTCCTTGAACAGCATTATAGATAGGCCTGACAAGTTTTGTAATTGTGCATGAAAAAGAAGGCTGCTTTAAGAAATATCTAATGAAATATCTGTAAATTGCAAGAGTTTGAGGAGTCTTGTCTTAAATGGGCATCATCATTTACACCTTTATAACTTTATAAAGTTATCTGAATGGTAACAACATAAAATGTTGGATCAAATAAAAACAATTTTCTAAGAATGAGAATTACAATAATACATTTTGATAATGCAAACTTCTTTAACATCTTTTCTCACAAATTTAATACAAAGCAAATTTCTAATGACAGTATAAAAGATTCATCAACTTCATCAACTTCCATGCAGCAGATGGTATAAATTTAAAGCAAGAGTCCAAAAACAGTGCTGATACTCTCTTAAGAAATACAACATTATAACAGATCAAAGTAAACCCCATATTCATCAGTCACACCATAATAATATCTTCTATATAGTGATCCCATCCTCAACAGCCCACCTAACCAGCAGCCACCGACTTTACATAGAATCATTTGACACGGATGAGTTTGGATTCAAAGGACCTAATAGGATTGCCATCCCTCCAACATGGCCGGTGGCAAGAATATTAATGTCACAACTCTCTACCAGCAGCCACATAACTGAGTTTGCAGAGACAAAACTCATGAATATTTCTTGATTTCTAAATTCAACATATTAATACATTTGTTCTTATATGCTGATAACAATATCAATAAATGACCTAAATTTTATAGACACAAAGACATTTGCAGTCTGATTATCATTATTGCTGTGTTGATGTTAGACTTGCCACTTTGATAATTACTGTCCATTATCACTAATAATCATGACAAAAGCCAATCACTAGGGACAACAATATTATTTAGCTTCAAGTCAGCCAGACACTGGGTTGCCATGAAATAAAACTTGTATGTTAGTGACTGTGTCTCCTCTCTCACTTTCTCATAATGCCAAGCATTGCTGGTAATAACTGCAAATTTTCATTGAGGACATAGGTTGTTTCTAAAAGTACAAAACATCATCTGACATTCTCAGTTGAAAAGGAAAGGTGAAAGCAATTCAACTAAATGCAAATAGGAAGTCAGAGTCCTATAACTGCTAAGAAATTTGATGTCATAGAGATTCAAATAAACATTGTCATTTTGTCATTTTTGAGTCCAGACTTGGCTAATGTGGGTAAGTGAGAAAGCCTGCCAGTAGCTCCTCGTGGGTCATGGTTTTTCCCTGGGTTTTCCAGGGTTCTTCCTCCACCATTAATACTGGCCACCATGTATAGCCTATCTTGTGCTGAAAAATGGCGTTAAACCTTACAACAACAACAACAACAACAACATTTTGTCATTTATATATTCTATGGCAGGCAATTACAGACAGACTTTTGAATCCTGATTCTATTGACAAGGTGGTTGCACAATGACTGATAATCATAATTATTTTAAATACTGTAAAATCTCAGGTATAATACAGTATTTTAATGAAAATTCTCTTTCTAAACTCAGGGTGCGTATTATACTTAGATGTAATTTCATTGAAGTTTTATTATAGGTCACCATATACATTAATTAAATAAGTAATATTTTAAACATATGAATGAAGTTTAAATTGTAATTAATATTTCTCCAAAAGATCATCAAAATGATTTTTAGGATTTTTCTGCAGTCTATAGTGCTGACTTTGATCAATTATGTGCCGATTAAGCACTTGCATTCTCAAGTATCTACACATGCAAAACCAATAAATCCAAGTGCATATTATATATAGGTGTTCAGATATTTGCATTACAGTGAAAGGAGAAGGTCTGCATGCATATTATACATGTTTGCGTGTTATACCCTTGTGCATATTATACCCCAGATTTTACGAAATGTATAGCATTACTACAAGTTTAATCACACTGAATCTATAATATGCCTGATTTTTACAAGAAAATATTAAATAAAAAAGTATGCCTTTTATACTTTATATCTAATTATTATACACATTGTGTGATTTTATTTTCTCTAAATAGGTAACACCTCTAAGGCCACTTTCCTGCTGTAGAAGGGGTGGCCTTATAAGAGGGGGACTATATAAGCGGTGGCCTTATAAGAGGGGACCATATAAAAGGTGTCCTAATAAAAGGGGACTATATAAGGCATGGTCATATAACAGGAGGACCAGATATAGGGTGGCCTTATGAGAGTGGGACTGTATTAAAGAGTGGCCTTATAAGAGGACCACTGTATCAAGATTTAGATCAACTAGAATAAGTTTCTTGAAGAAATGATATTATAGAATGCATATTGATCTGATGACCTTGATGTATCATCAAGGTCATCAGACCAAGATGCATGCTTATGCCATATTGAACAAGTTTTTTCCTCTGAAAAAGCATACAAACATGAATGCGGTTTATTGCATTTATTACATACCCCAATATTTATGCTCTCTAAATCTTTTTTGTATCTATTACATACCCCAATATTTATGCTCTCTAAATCTTTTTTGTATCTATTACATACCCCAATATTTATGCTCTCTAAAGATTTTTTGTATTTATTACATACCCCAATTTTTATGCTCTCTAAATATTTTTTGTATCTATTACATACCCCAATATTTATGCTCTCTAAATATTTTTTGTATCTATTACATACCCCAATATTTATGCTCTCTAAATATTGTTTGTATTTATTACATACCCCAATATATATGCTCTCTAAATATTTTTTGTATCTATTACATACCCCAATATTTATGCTCTCTAAATATTTTTTGTATCTATTACATACCCCAATATTTATGCTCTCTAAATATTGTTTGTATTTATTACATACCCCAATATTTATGCTCTCTAAATATTGTTTGTATTTATTACATACCCCAATATTTATGCTCTCTAAATATTTTTTGTATCTATTACATACCCCAACATTTATGCTCTCTAAATATTTTTTGTATCTATTACATACCCCAATATTTATGCTCTCTAAATATTGTTTGTATTTATTACATACTCTAATATTTATGCTCTCTAAATATTTTTTTGCTTTACTGAATGAACAAAATTCAAAATGAACTGGGATTTTTAAAAGATCAACTCACTGAGTCAAAAAATATCTACAAACAGATATAAAAGAAGGCACACAAGTACTTGAGCTCTGGGTGTGTGCTCCAGAAATACAGACTGAACAGCTGTATTGAACACCATGTCAAACATTTAAGAAAAAATGGTCATGTAATAATATAACAAATCTACTTTATATGGTGCTGTATATGTATAAATAATATATGCTGAGTGCATATTAGTTATTCTATATCTAAATGAACTCGTTTTTCAAAAACAATGAAGAAGTATTAACAAGATTCTTTATGAAGACTGAATGATACATACAATACAATTTTGAAAAAACAGACAAAGTGACACACACAAACATCTTATTTTATCAAAGCTGTAAAAAAATAGGTTTTCATCAACTGCTAAAAATCTGAATTTATGAACTGCATAAAGAAACTACTATCTATACTCAGTTATAAGGCAGGCCCAAACTGCATAAAAATACTACCATCTATACTCAGTTATAAGGCAGGTCCAAACTGCTTAAAGATACTACCATCTATACTCAGTTATAAGGCAGACCCAAACTGCATAAAGATACTACCATCTATACTCAGTTATAAGGCAGGCCCAAACTGCATAAAGATACTACATGTACCATCTATACTCAGTTATAAGGCAGGTCGAAACTGCATAAAGATACTACTATCTATACTCAGTTATAAGGCAGACCCAAACTGCATAAAGATACTATATGTACCATCTATACTCAATTATAAGGCAGGCCCATACTGCATAAAGATACTACCATCTATACTCAGTTATAAGGCAGGCCAAAACTTCATAAAGATACTACTATCTATACTCAGTTATAAGGCAGGCCCAAACAGCACAGGCCCAGATTAGACATTACATAATGCAGATTCTGGTCTGTACAGTTTGTCAGGAGTATTCAGCAGAACAAACAATATTGATCCTGATCTGCTGGCATATAATACTAGGTCCAATCAGAATCTTAGTTATTTGCAGTTTGACTTGACTAATAAGTGAGTATACATGGTAACCAGCATAGTTTTCTGCCAATGTACAAACTATCACACTCTATGTATCTATTTTTAAAAAAAAATGTCAAATAGGCCTTCTAACAAATCTTATTAGGTTCTGGGTGAATCATTATGTAATGTTACATGGACTATTAAAACTCTAGTGATCTAGAGTCAGCTTGTGGTTTTCACCATACAACTATGCTTGTCCCTCATTATAATGCTATCCAAAGAGTCTACCACCCTATAGTAAGGGCACTTTATATTGAAGTCTACCACCTTATAGTGAGAGCACATTATATTGAAGCCTACCACCTTATAGTGAGAGCACATTATATTGAAGTCTACCACCCTATAGTGAGAGCATATTATATTGAAGTCTACCACCCTATAGTGAGAGCACATTATATTGAAGTCTACCACCCTATAGTGAGAGCACATTATATTGAAGCCTACCACCTTTCAGTGAGAGCACCTTATAATGCAGTCTACCACCTTTTAGTGAGAGCACCTTATAATGAAGTCTACCACCTTATATTAAGAGCACCTTATAATGCAGTGGACCACCTTATAGTGAGAGCACCTTATAATGAAGTCTACCACCTAATGAAATGAAATTTATTACCATGTGTACCTTATGATGAGCATGTTAATGAAATAGAATTCATTACCATACATATGTCATTAGGAACCATGTTATAATGCAATGGAATTCATTACCATACATGCCTCATTAGCAACCATGCTATAATGAAATGGAATTCATTACCATGCATGCTTCTGTAAACCCAATGTTTCTGTAACTGAGTAGTAATACAGTTAAACCTCTCATTTTTATGTTAGTCTGGCTTTGTAAAATTAGTGCACAGCACATTATGAAGTCATAAATTGGAGGGCACATTTTATCCTAGCATATCACAGCACTATGACTGGTTTAGTTTAGTTTGGTGTTCTACAGAACAGCAATGTAAGAAGGGTTATTCAGTGCTGAAGCAATTGGAGCAAAGTTACCAATAATGCACCATGACAGCTGATCAGGGGTGATCAAGTGGTATCATCCAAAGTAGGAATGACACACTTTGGTAGATGACATGGTGTGATGATTTTAGCTGTGAAAATAGGGTCATGAGGCTCAGAAAAAAATATTTTTAGAGTTGCGACCAAAAAAGGATGAGAACCATTGTCTTAAAGAACACATGCTATGTAATGAAACTATAGGAGCCTTAGAAGAAGCAGTAGTTAATTTCTACCAGCTTACATCTAAGTAAAGCAGCCCTAGTACAGTTGTACAAAATTGCAAATGTACCTCTAACTGAAGCTGTCCTAGTACAGTTGTACAAAATTGCAAGCTCTCCAAAGACTCTACCAGCTGCCATCTTCCCAAGTGTTGTTCCATCTTTGAGAACCTCAAACTCTCCATCTAAAAATGTAAACACATAAATCTGAATAAGAATTTTCTATAACAGACTAATTAGCAATGAATTAATTTAAAAACTAATCTACTAATATTTAAATAAGTACATTGTTAAATGAAAATGTCTATGTTGTGATTTTTATAATTTGTGAATTATGCTGTATGATTTAATGAATTGTAAAATGAATAAATGAATAAAATACATCATCAACTATCATAAACATAAGTAAACAGTCTCAAGGAACTGAACTATTTAACTTCTAACAGAGTGACAAACAAGAAATCCAACAATGCTAAAAAATTTGGCCCATAAAAGAACATCTATCCTCAATGGTCATGCTTGTTCTAAATTAAAGAAAGAGGAACTGATAAGATTTGATTTTTTCAAACATTATTCTTTAAAGGCTGTTTGCTTGTGTTTATTATAATTGAAGATGTATTTTGTTTTGTTTAGAGCTAGTGTTATCAATGGCTAGCTGTACAATTTATGCATTCCAAATGTGATATTACAAGTGTTCCAAATGAACTGTCACAAAGTGTTCCAGTGTGATGCAAGAAAAAGCAGTATGCCTGAAAATACAGCCAACAAGCAGGACTTTCTAAAAAAATAGTATGCATGGAAATGGAGCTGGCAACCAGGACTCCAAAAACAGTATGTATAATGATGCTGATGACAACCAGAAATTTCCAAAAATCTGAATGTATGAGGATGCAGCTGGATTCTTAAAAACCAGTATGCCTGGAATACAGCTGGCAATCAGGACACTGTGAAATTCACTATGCATGAGGATGCAGCAAGACAACCAGCTTTTTCCAAAAAGTACTATGCATGAGAATGCAACTGGCAAGGAGGACTCTCAGAAAGTCTGCATAGAAATGCAGCTGGCAACCAGGACTTTCAGAAAATACAAATGCAAGGGATACAGCTGGCATCCAGGACTAAAACATCAGTATGCATAGAGATTCAGCTGGCAAACCAAACTCTCTAAAAAAATCTTTATGCAGGACTACAAAAATAAACATGCATGGGAATGCTGCTGGCAAACAAGTCTCTTCAAAAATCATAGCACACAAGGATGCCACGGGTAACCAGAAAGTTCCAAAATTTGAGTCAGATAAGTCCTTAATGTAACAGGAGGGGGACACAAAGTCTTAGTGTCAAAATATTACATCTTGAGCAAGCCGAAGGATATATTCCCACCCCAAACTGTCTGAATCCCCCTGACTAAACAAATCCCCACACTGTGGTCATTATAGGGAGACAGAGGTATGTAAAATGGTCCCTTCTTATTTCAACAAGCTACAAATTTGCTCATCATGTGAAGCTTAATCTGGTTTGTTTGTATCAGAAGTAGGCACACATACCACAAGATTAAAAAGTCTGGACCAGATTGGCTGATTCATACACTGATAAACACTGAATGGGCCACATCCATATGGTGCTATCTTGCATCTTTATTTACACAAGGGGCCACTGATTAAACCAGTCTTCATATGCTATACCAATGAACCATGTTCCAAGCTGATGCCACCAGTCCTAATCACACAGATCCTGAAAGTCAAACTATTAGCAAGCATGCTAAAGATTCTACATCTGTAACCAGGAGTCTCTTGGAAGAACACATGCATCAACACAAAGTTAGGATTTCTTCATTATATAACACTATGTGGTGAGAGACTCTGATTCTAAGATACCCAGTTTCTTATCCTGGACTTTAATTTTGTTAGCTTCACTGGTCATAAACTAGATTGGCTTATGTGATGGCCTGTTATTTGTCATTTGCTAGCACAAGTACAAACTACCACTTCTAAACTACTAGAGATAATGCTGTGAAATTTAACACATATACACCCTGTAGTCCAGTTCTGGATCTTAAATAAAATGGTGCCCATTGACATTCAATATGGCCACCACAGCAGACAATTTAAGTCTTGTTATCACTGCTTCTAATTAAAAGGTTGTCATGTCAACATGGGGTTTGGCTAAAAGACTTCTTATCATATCTAGTTGGTCCAAAAAGAAAAAGGACCTGACATTTAACAGCCATCTTGAAACTTTTCTTGTAGCTACTTCTGGACAGATGACCAAGCAGACATTGGGCCATCACTAAGAGTTCTATTAATATCTAATTAGGTATAAATAGCTCGTCAGACCAACAACATGATTATTATTATTTGTATTATGACTTTATTTAAAGAGGGTAATTTTTTTCCATGATGACTATTGCAGCCATATTGAAAATCTTCTTATCATTTCTCTTCTTTAAGGTATGGTCTTATGCTCATGGAATTTTCACTAAACCACTTCCAACAATATGGTAGTAAATCCAAAATAAAAATTATACCAAAGTGGCCAAAAAATAAATGTGAAATATCTTGTTAGTTACTTTCCCTGAACATATCACAGATTGAAATACCAAAATATTGTGTATTTAATTCAAAATGATCTAACTGCCAAAATGACCACCATAAAAACCATCCTGAAAAGCTCTACATGTCTATAGAATGGTCACACTAATATGATGATTTTCATGAAACACAATAGCAACATGAACATAATCTGACAACAAAATGATACCATGGGCCATCTCTTAAATTATGCTATTGCTACTATCCTGTACACATGGTAGAACTAATGTGGAATTCACTCAATCACATCTTGCAATATGTATTTGGCTCTAAGTGAAATAGTGTAGATCTGTCCTGCAGCATAATCACACTCTTTTGAAAGAGTTTGAAATTCAGATTTAACTGCCCTTGAAGCCAAATCAAAGGTCACATTTTTGTATTTCATTAAGCTTATGCACACAATGACCTTTGCATAATTGCATAAACAAATGATGTCTGACAAGACTGTTGAATTCTAATAAATAAGTGATTTTTGACAATTTGACATTTCAAGGTTGCAAGCCTTGACATGGCCTTTTAGCTTGTAATGTATATTAAAACCAAGAAGAATGCATGGATTTTAGCAAAACCAGATATACCATAAGAATAACTTGAATCATAGACAGTTCAATAATTTCTTTTTAAAAAATAGATATTATAGATGAACTAAATTTAGCATATGTGCATATTTTAAACATTGCCTGTGATAGTAAGTTCAATATATTTCTATTCATGATATCAGGTTCAAGGCCAAAAAGCATTACAAAGAATTCTTTACTGTATTGATCTTGTGAACATGTTAACTTGAACAGGTAAGAAAACAGTTTAGTTACAAGATGAAATTAGCTTAGAGTTTATCATTCATAGATGGTTCAAATACTCAGAATATGGGCTTACTGTGGAATCCTATAAATTCTCTTTAGTCTGAAGAACATCAGTCCCTTCAAGGGGCTCTTGTTAAACTTTTGTCCACAGTTTTCAACTATTAACTCAAAGTTTGATAAATGTAATTTTCAAAATCATAGAGAGTGTTCTGCCTACTGCCAAAGCTCAAAGGCTGTTTCCCTTTGCTAGTGTTTGCAACTATTGTCTCACCTGCTGCAACATAGAGATCTTGCCCAGCATCTCCTTCCCTGATGATGTAATGCCCTGCTTTGACTGGTTTCTCAAACATGCATTCAACAACCTCACGTATTTGCGTAGACTCCAAGTTCTTGAGGAAGTCATTATCTAAAATTGCATCCTTGATTAGCTGTTTGGATCTGAAAGAGAAAATGGCTGACAGATATAAGGTAATGGTTCAAAAATGAAGATTATATTTAAACAATTAAAGCTGTAATAAAAAATAAAATTATGTTTAATATGTAACATACAGTATTGCATACTAATAATACATTTGCGATCCAAACATATTTAGGACCTTGATGTGAGAGCTCATGGAATCTTTAAATGTTTCTATCTTCACAAGTTGAGGTTCCAATATGTTAACCCTATCTACACCTTGATGGATTGAGCAGATATTTTAATGCTTTGTTCTAGTGACATCTACTGGATTTCATGAGTTGCCTCCCTTAGTATACAATGCCAAGTAACCATTATCTTGCAACAGTGGTGCATTGTTTATTGGCCAAAATTGGTAGAAGCATTCGACTTCAATGGGATACTTTTGAAGTTTAACATTTAAGGTATGACTGCATACCAGACAGAAGCCATGACAAGTGTATTTGAGTTATTTGTATAAATATGGACCAGCAGTGGAAAATTACTTATTTATTAATCAATTCAAGTTGTGTGCTCCCGTTGTCTTGATCATGTAAGAACAGTATTCAAATTTGAACAACTAATTCTGATTGTGTGCAGTGGCTTGCCACTGCATCCAATAAAATTCAGTCCCAATGCACAGAAATATCTGCTTGATCGTATAGGTGTAGACAGGGTTAACATACTGGAACCTTGGCTAGCAAAGAGCAATCATCATAGCCCAAGATCCAGTCATGTATATTCTGGTAAAATTTGGTAAGAACACAGTCACCTAGACTTGCAAGTTTTTCTTGTTTGGGCCATATCATGTCTGCTCCATTCTATGCAGAACATTGGACCATGCTATTCAACTTCTATCTCTAAATGGGATGTTCCAATGCAACCTGTACAGGTCAATGGTATTATTAAATGGGGTGTTGTGAAAGATATTCAGGCCAAATTCAAATTTTATGTTTTTACTTTTTAATGGCATATTTTAATGTGTTAAGCACAAGCATTCATTTGTAAGACTGTAAATGATTCTTAAAATTTCAGGATAACAAATGTTTTCTGTTTGAATTTCATTTAATTTCTCAATACTTTCTCATTTGTTGAGTCAAGAGTTCTTTATGTTTACTGTCCCTCTCTAATAAATATCTTGCCTGGGTGTTGTTATCCCATTCAAAGTTTCCCTGCCATTTATATCCATAATCTGGTAGGTAAATTGTATGTGACTATACTGGGCTACACTCTCAATATGGTACTGGCTTGCCAATTGTTTGCATTTTGCCAGAAATCTCACTGAAATAACCCTACAATTACCAACAGAACAGCAGCCACACAAAAAATACAAAAATACAATCACTGCTGTTAATTCTGGATATTGGCTTGATATGACTGAGTCTAAATCCAACTTTTTGTATTAGAGTTAGTGTTCTGAGCCAGTGTACATATTCTGGGTTTTTTATTTGACTCTGGAACCAGTTAAACTGTACAGGGACTGCAGACATTTTAATCTACCTATGATGTTCATGAAAAGAAGTTGAAGCAATGTACACAAAAATGTTAAAATCATTATGTGTAGTTGGTCATGGCTAGAAAGAACTGGAAAAGTGATGATTACATTTATTGTATAGTATGTTGTGCTGACTTCAGTATTGCCCATAACAGGCAAGATTTTGTTTGAATTCAAAAACTGATAAAAATGATTTTGCATCAAAATTTGCTCTAAGTCATTGACCTATGTAGAATTTGGACCTGTAGTGATAGAGCTGAACTGGAGGTCATTAAGGCTAAAGCCTATTTTACAATCATTTCTGGTGAGCATCAGATCTTACCTTATCGGACAATGCATCTACACTATTACCAGTCTGACAACAAAATGATTTTATAATTGCTTCATCAGACCACACATTTAAACCATGCCTAGTCTCACAATAACATGATCTTACAATTGCCTTATCGGACTAATGCATCTACACCATTACCAGTCTGACAACAGAATGATTTTATAATTGCTTCATCAGACCACACATTTAAACCATGCCTAATCTCAAAATAACATGATCTTACAATTGCCTTGTCAGACAACACATTTAAACCATTCCCAGTCTGACAATAACCATAATCTTACAATAGCCTCATCAGACCAAACAACTAAATGATTACCAGACTCACAAATAGCATGATCTTATATTTGCCTCATAAGACAATATGTCTAAACTATTCACAGTCAGACATTAGCATAATCTTACAATTGCCTCATCAGACCACTGTGATGACTAAACCATTCCCAGTCAAACAATAGCATGATCTTATAACTGCCTCATCAGACCACTGTGATGCCTAAACCATTCCCAGTCAAACAATAGCATGATCTTATAACTGCCTCATCAAACCACTGTGATGTCTAAACCATTCCCAGTCAGACAATAGCATGATCTTATAACTGCCTCATCAGACCACTGTGATGCCTAAACCATTCCCAGTCAAACAATAGCATGATCTTATAACTGCCTGATCAGACCACTGTGATGCTTAAACCATCCCCAGTCAGACAATAGCATGATCTTATAACTGCCTCATCAGACCACTGTGATGCCTAAACCATTCCCAGTCAAACAATAGCATGATCTTATAACTGCCTGATCAGACCACTGTGATGCTTAAACCATTCCCAGTCAGACAATAGCATGATCTTATAACTGCCTCATCAGACCACTGTGATGCCTAAACCATTCCCAGTCAAACAATAGCATGATCTTATAAATGCCTCATCAGACCACTGTGATGCCTAAACCATTCCCAGTCAAACAATAGCATGATCTTATAACTGCCTCATCAGACCACTGTGATGCCTAAACCATTCCCAGTCAAACAATAGCATGATCTTATAACTGCCTCATCAGACCACTGTGATGCCTAAACCATTCCCAGTCAAACAATAGCATGATTTTACAATTGCCTTATCCAACCATACATCCAAACCATTCCCAGTCTGATAATAACATGATCATACAAGTGCCTCATCAGACCACATGTCTAAACCATTTTCACAATAGCAAATAGTTATCAGTATAGATGGTAGATCAAATATTATATTATATTACAATGCTTAAGTCATTTCAGAAGACATTGTGAATAATACTTTATCCCAACCCTTCTGTAAAGCAAATGATGGTAGCAATAATTCTAAGAAGCTGTAACAATTTGTTTTTGGATATTTTTAATAAAACAAAGTTGTAACTTTTTTTCAGTTCCAACATACAATGAAGCCTTTACTAGGGAAAATATTTTCATATTTTTTAGGAATATTTGAAAAAGAGAAATGTAAACTAGAATAACTGTAAATTGTGTTTTTATTGGACAATGCTTCGGTGATGACAGGTTGCAATAATGATATTTTTGCACTTATAACTTGGGTGAATCCAGCAGTATACTTAAGTCCCTGGTCATGCCAATGATACATTTAGCACTGAATCAAAAGAGGGTGATAAACTGCCTTCGAACTTTGATGATTTGTCAATGGTTATATCATGTTATTTGGATGACAATGTGAGTTTTAATGACTTGTCAGTGGACATATATTATTTGGATGAAAGTGTGAATAGACAAATGCAACTAAAGGGTTTTCAGAGTCAGTGTGGAAAAGAAGAGAAATAAAATATTGAAGCATTATAAAACACGATGGTTGTCTTTTGGCATAGCCACAAAAAGTTTGCTACAACAATTCAAGAATATTTCTTAAGAAAAAGACCAAAAGGGAAAAGGTTCAAACCTAAAGTGGTAAGTCTGAGGGACTCTATAACTGCATAATCGAGTACAAAATGAAAATGTTCCGCATGTAACCAGTCACAAAAAAGGAAAAAAATTACAGCGCAAGTACATGCAGTAAAACACTGTACTGTGATAAGACTCGGACTAATATTACCCCTGGTCTGTCACAGAAGTCAAGACTGAAAAAACAAGACCCAAGGAAGCTAACTTTGAGAAAGCTAAATCCCTGAAATCAGTTCAGAAGGATAAGTCTAGATTTCAATCTATGATATGAGGGACCTTAACAGATTTAGTTGCAGAGAGGAAAAAAACTGAGTGTGTATAATACTCTGCAATCAAGAAGATGGCAACTTTATTGCTTATTTCTAGACAAGATCATTCTATAACTGAACAAACCTAATTTAATCCTGCAACTGGAAGAGCCTATGATCCAAAAACATACAGAATATATGCCTGAATAATTCAAGCAATTGCTGGTCAGATTCATAAATGCTACAGACAAACATCTTACTGACACTGATTAATCACAATCAAAATGTATCAGACAAGTCTGATGATACATGTTGGAAACAATAAATGAGCTGTAAGAACATAGCTTTGTCAATTCTATAAAGATGTAAGTGATTGTTGCAAAAGTAGGATTATACTGTCATGAGATTTCCCTTGAATGATGAACTTCTCAAGCACAGTCCAGGACTGATGATCCTAGAGAATGATCATTGATTTCAGCAGAACCAAGGAAACCAACTGGCAAGACAACTTGGAAGCAGCGTTTTATAATTACCAAGTGGACAAATCAAATTCTGAGATCTAAAACATTGAAAGAATTGGCAAGCAATGGGATCTCACTACAAAATTCAAGGATGAGAAAATGATCAGTTGAATACAATGTGTTGTCCAGCATCATGAAAGCAGTGCATATCCAAATGCAAATTATTAGACATTTTCATGTCAAAGAACACCACTTAAGTCCAGTTCAGTTGATAACTTGGAAGCAATCCAAGTGATGACAGTCAGGATAATGTTTCGATTAGAGTTTGAAAAGAAATTTCTTGAAAAGTGCAAGATCCCTTGTACCAATCAGAACAGTAACTTTAAGGTGCAAGTTAAAACAATAAAATGGAACAGTTGTCAAAATTTAAAATTTTTGCCACTGCTTGATACTTTTTTTTATTATACCTCATGGAAAACTGAATTAACTTACTGAAAACTAGCAATTGAGGTACTGAGTTCTCTTTAGAGTTTGCATGTCTTTATGCTACAACATTTTTTTTTTTAGATTAATACATTTATTTATGACTTAAAAATTTTAGAAATGTTTGTAAGATCAAAAATCTGCACCCAACGTATTTTCTTTTTCTTTCAAATTCATTGCTTCAAAGTGTAAAACATAATACCAGCAATTAAAATACTGTATACACCAGCACCACTATGTCCAACCACACAGACCCAGATCAGACATCACATAATGTACCAGCAGATCTGGGTCTGTGTGGTTTGTTAGAAATAATCAGTAAAACAAACAACATAGATCCTGATCTCCAGGAAGATTATGTTATGGCATAACATATAGGCTAGTATATATATGAGTCTGTCCTGAAATGACCAGAGCACCATAAGTGGTACATTACACACCATTGATGTGGTGCTGATAGTATTATTACATTCTTTTATGCTGTATTTGTGCTTGGATACTCAATAACTAAAAGATAGTACCCATCAAACTTGTGCCCTTTTTGGTGATGTTTTGCAATGCTAAATTATAAGCACTGCCTTGTTCATAGGTGTGTTCCTTTTCTCAAGGTCAAGCCATTTATACAGCTTGGTAAAGGTAAACAAAACTGAACTTTTTAATATTCAAGTATATCTCTTACCCTGATATCTGATCTATTATGCCTAAAATTGATAGGTCTCTTTCCTAGCTCAAATACAAAGCACTCACAATTCATGGTCATAGCTTGTACCATTTTTAGCTTTAATTATTTTATGGGAAATGGCATCCTTCTTAAAAACCACCTCTGACCTTTACCTTGTAACCCCCAAATTCAACAGTAGTCTTCTGTCTCAAATACAAGCCAGCTACAAAATTAAGTCAAAGAATATGGTACAGTACTAAGTTTTGTTGAAATAAATTTTAATTGTCTTCCTTGTCTCAGATACAAGTTATCCACAAAGTTTAGTCAAAACTAAATGTGGCTCATAAATAAGTCAAAATATCATGCAGATTTTTTTTTCTTATGTGTGTACTGTCTTGATATTTACTCATTTAATTACCAAAGAAATATAGATCTTTCTCATCTCAAATACAAATGCAAAGTTCGATCAACATAACTTTTTAAAGTCCATAATCAGTAGGCCTTTCTTTCCCTAAATGCTTATATTGTTTCATAATGGCAGATGGTGGGAACTCAGAGTTATTCTACATAGAAATAGAGAATAGATGGATTTACATAATATGGATGGACATCATTGCAAAATTGGTTGTTTTGTTGACTCAGTGCCAATTCAACCACAAATTAAGCCCTCTCATTTCCATTTTCCCTGTAATATGATCTTTTTGTAGATTTGTTTGGTTCACAGGGACTTCATTTCCATAGAAAAAAATTGACAATATGGTACAACTAAAAGCATTTGAATATTTTTCACATGGAAGCCATCTAATTTGCATTATTTAAAAACAATTTAAATAGTTTTGTTTTTATTTTTGTAAATTTAATAACTTTTATATATATATATATATATATATATATATATATATATATATATATACACACACACACACACACACACACACACACACACACACACACACACACAACATTGCAGTTTTGGAGAGGTTGGAAAGGCTGATTTGCAAAATAGCTGAAAAAACTTAGGCCCCCTCCACATATGTACAGTAATTGTGATTAATTGAGACTAAAGTGTCAATTCTCAGTGTGGGTCAGAGTTGCTCATTTGGCAAAGCAATGGACTCATAACCTAAAAAGAGCAGGTTTAATAACCCCCCATGCCCTAAATGTCTTTGTGAAGGCACTTTTCTCCTGTTTCTTTTGTATGATAAAGCCAATGATGTCTTGAAAGAACCATAAAAAACAAGAATCTTTTAGATGCTTGCAGCATCCTGTCCAGTTTAGTAGAATTTTTTTTCAATTCTCTTTAGGTATAGCTTCTATCAATATAAAAATGTTACAGGTATATTGTATTTTGCTGAAAATAAAATCTCTTTTAATTTTATTATGAAATCATTTTATCTATATTTATAAGAAACATTGTTTCGACTCCATTATCAAATATACAAATAAAGCCAAAACTTATACATTGTTTTTTGTTTTGCTGAGAATATATCATTTGTATTTATGGGTATTATACAGAGTACATCTATAATCATTAAATAATGATCAACAGAGAAAAGCAAGTTTTACAAGGATATGTCATTCATGATGTTTTGCTTCTGTTTGCTTTGATCTGATACCATTTACTATTTACTCTTTCTTGAGTTTGTTACAGATTGAGCATGCTAAAGTTTGGATAAATCTGGAAATAAATATATGCTTGAATTAAGATTTCAGCCATCTATGGTATAGCTGATTTGATTGGAAACAAAAGAGAATGCACCTATTGTACAGAAACTTCTTGGAAAACAGAATGAGACTATTGTACAGAGACTTCTTGGAAAACAGAATGAGACTATTGTACAGAGACTTCTTGGAAAACAGAATGAGACTATTGTACAGAGACTTCTTGGAAAACAGAATGAGACTTAATTGTACAGAGACTTCTTGGAAAACAGAATGTGACTATTGTACAGAGACTTCTTGGGAAAATAGAGAATGTAAGTACTAAATTTTTTGGGAAAACAGACAGTATTATATCTGCTACCGAACCAAGTCACATCTTTATAAGACAAAAAAAAAACAGCATTGTATCTGTTACTGAACAAAGCCACATTTTTATAAGACAAAAATAGGGTATTTCTGCCATAAGATCAAAAAAGCTAGGAACTGCTCTACCATTATTTCTGTTACTTTTTATATAAGCTTGTCTATGTCACACTGTCCTGTAAATAGTTAACAGTTCAGAGGTAAACAACATTTATAGGCATCATATGTACTAATTTTGTGTAGTTTAATCTGCAATTTTCTCTTTGAAACAAAAAAAGAAATGGTTATTAAGTGCATATTTTGAAATATTGAGAGAAAATGTTTTAAAAATAGAGTTCAGTCAGTTATAGCATTTCTGCCTAGCTGGCCTTTTACTCCTTGAATAAAAAATATTTGTCATTAGGAGTGGACATTGAAATATGTAGAAAAAATTTGACAATATATGCTTGATTTACAAATGTGTGAAATATGTAGAATAAATTTGACAATATATCCTTGATTTACAAATGTGTGAAATCTTATATTTTATATAGCTCATACACACCAAATGACCCAATAGACTTTTGACTGTCTGCTTGACCAACTCAGTCAAGTGAAATGAAAAGGTGCTGGGGTAAATGTCAATGCTAACTTGGAGATTGGAAAGGTCAATAGGCCATTGGAATATGCTTTAGACAATCTTTTGCATAAATTGTTCCAACATTTTGATTTCATTTTTTATACAGATTTAGAGCAATAAATTTAAGTCATTTACATACCAGTACTAAAAAAAGCATTCTCCTGATAAATTATGCAAAATATAATTGCAGAATTCTGCTAAAAGAGCATTCATTTTACAATTCCACAAAAACAAGAAAAAATTTCTGTATTTTGCAGAAAAATTCCACAGGTGTGATCACTGTAGCTTACATGACCCATTGAAATATATAGTCATTTCTGACTTGATACATGGGCATATTGTAAAAATAGTCATTTCTGACTTGATACATGGACATATTGTAAAAATAGTCATTTCTGACTTGATACATGGGCATATTGTAAAAATAGTCATTTCTGACTTGATACATGGGCATATTGTAAAAATAGTCATTTCTGACTTGATACATGGGCATATTGTATAAATAGTCATTTCTGACTTGATACATGGGCATATTGTAAAAATAGTCAGTACTAACTATTGAATCAGATTTAAAGTACAACAAACTGCATGATCACTCGGATGAGTTGCTTAAGTGGTTAGAGTATCTGTCTTGGATGAGGGAGGCCACAGGTTCACATGGCCACGTGCTCAAAATTAAGAGGCTAGTGTTAGGGTTGGTTGGCCTAGTGTCAGGATAATGTGACTGGGTGGGACACAATGCCACCTGTCTGCAGCATGATGTCCCAGTGCTAGACATCACAATAAACTGCCACACTGCAGAGGTCATAGTGATATGGCTGAAAATCTGTTAAAGATACATTAAAAATCCAAATCACACACACACACACACACATACACATACACATATATTCACTAGTAAATGAGAAAATTTAGGACATTTAAATGAGCTTTGAATGATCATAGTGATATGGCTGAAAATTTGTTAGAGCTACATTAAAAATCAAAATCACACACATACACACACACATACATACACACATTCACTGGTAAATGAGAAAATGTAGAACATTCGAATGACCTTTGCCTTGCAATCGAATATTACAAGTATAAAGCAGAAAATGGAATAAAAGTTCCTAACAGCCTGTGACCAAATCTAAATTAAATGCTAATTCCATCATCAGAAACTGGTTCAAATAATTATTTCACTCAAAAATGCATTATTTAATGGAGAGAATCTGAAACATGCTATAGTAACCAAATGTTTGTCAAGGGTCTTTGACAAATATATGCAGGCAATATCACACTCAATCTGAAATGATAAATTTTTGCAAACATAGCACTGACATTTTAAAGGTCTTGACCAAAATTAATTTTGGTAATATTTAGGTCCTATGCATGCTATTTAGGTCATATGTAAGCAAATCGGGTCATATGCATGCTATTTAGGTCATATTATGCCAGTTAGGTCATAAGGATGATATTAAGGTCATATGTATGCTATTTACATCATATGCATGCTATTTAGGTCATATTATGTTGTTTAGGTCATATTATGATATTTAGGTCATATGTATGCTATTTAGTTCATATATATGCTAATTAGGTTATTATTTAGATCATATGAAAACTATTTAGATCATATGGATGCTTTTAAGTTATATGTATGCTATTTAAGTCATATTATGCTATTTAGGTCATATTATGCTATTTAGGTCATATTATGCTATTTAGGTCATATTATGCTATTTAGGTCATATTATGATACTTAGGTCACATGTAATCTATTCAAGTCATATGCATGCTATTTAGGTCATACTATGTTGTTTAGGTCATATTATGATATTTAGGTCATATGTATGCTATTTAGTTCATATATATGCTAATTAGGTCATTATTTAGATCATATGAAAACTATTTAAGTTATTTGGATGCTTTTTAAGTTATATGTATGATATTTAGGTCATATTATGCTATTTAGGTCATATTATGCTAATTAGGTAATTATTTAGATCATATGCAAACTATTCAGATCATATGTATGCTTTTAAGGTCATAGTGTGCTATTTAGGTAATATGCAATCTATTCAGGTCATATGCATGCTCTTTAGGTCATGCTATGCTAGTTAAAGTGTTCACTTCTATCTTCTATTTGTGTCAACTTTCTGAGGCATCATACATTTTCAGCATTTAAATGAGTTGTTTCTGAGATGCATATCTTTAAAAGGTGTCATAAACATGTGACAAACAATATGTGTCTGTCTGTCTCTCAATCTGTCCGTTTGTGTATATGCATACAATCAGTCAAAGCCTTTATCTGGAATCTAGAAATGGATACAATGATACCCATTTCTATGTATTATATTTTATGTATTTGAATAAAAAAATGATCATGTAATATACTTCAAACAATGAAAAATTAAATTCTACATCAACCCATATCCATGTATATATAAGTAATACCTGGTATGTATGTGTGATGTAATATGCTTCCAACAATGAAAATAATGGAACATCTACCTACATCCATGTATATAAGTAATACCTCATATGTATGTTCTGATGGGTTAAACTTCATGTCATGCAAATTAAGCCACAGATGCAGTATAGCCAGAATTCCATGTGAGACAATGACTGTCGAGAGGAATATTTTGTGAAGAAACTGTCAACTGAGCAGTAATGAAATCCAAGACAACTCCCAGATGATATCATTATCAAAAAGAAAAGGTACAGTAAGATGTTAACTAGCCATTTCAGACCATTTTTAATGCTAAATCACAGCTGTCTGAATGACAGGGTGATCAATCTCTTTTTAGTGAAATTCCCATTGAAATGTTTCATTGCATTACATATGAATGCAGAAATAAAAACCTAATAGGAAATAGAAATAAAAAAAGATTGATCACCCTAATGCACAGACTAAAGCCTTAAATCAGTATAAAGCAAATGACATAAATAAAAGACTTGGATTGATCTGTTGAGGAAAACTTTGAGCATTCTGTAACTGCTGCATTTTTGGTTTGCCTTGGTATTTTGTTGCACAACATGACATGGAGGTTATTCAGTGCTAAAGCTATTGAAGTAACATGCCTTGCTGAGGCACACATATGGCAGCTAACTCAGACTGGTCCAAGTGTAGGATTCAAACTCTTACATATTCAGTCAAAGAGTCCAACAATCCAACCAGTGAGCCACCAGAGTGTTTTGTTTCTTGCTTGAGTTTTATATGGAATTGCAGTGGCTAGTACCCCAGACTCATAACCAAAAGGATGTAGACTCTAAACCAGATCAACATGGGTCAGCTACCATGATGTGTCCATGGGCAAAACACTTTCCTCCAATTGCCTCAAACTAATAATTTATTTGTGCTTCCATACCATAAAACACCAAACCAAACCAGTTTTTTTTAATATATATTGCATTTGCTCATGTGCAATCTACATCAAACTGTAAGATGCATAGATATAGATCTAGCATAGCAGAACATGCTGGCATTCTGCTTCTGTGCTGTTCTATTTATAAATTCAAGACAAGAGCCTTGATTCTGAGTCAGTGGTAACTCAGTTGGAAAAGCATCAGAATCAAGGCTTGATATATGCCTGCATCTACTGCTTTTGTTATATTTAATTTGTATTTGTTAGTTTCTTCCATGATAATATATGTTTTGTATAATTGTATTTTGGACTTGACCAAAATCAAAGTTAATTGTGTAACTGACTATCAACATGTATGTTCTAAACAACAAAAAACATTGCTAATATATTTTCCTTTGATGTTGTTGTTGTTCTTGTTGGGCATAACGACATTTTTCAGCACATGATAAGCTATTTATGGCTGCCAGTATTAATGGTGGAGGAAGAAATCTGGAAATCACTGGAAAGAACCACTGACCCACGAGAAGCTACTGGCAAGCTTTCTCCCATATCCACATTCACCAAATCCTAGACTCAGACCCACGAAGACAGAGGTGAGATGACAGTGATCCATAATGAACATCACTTTAGACCACTTGACCCTTTTCCTTTGATTGCAGATGAAGTATTTAGATTATTATTAATGTAAACATATTTATTTGGAAACGAATCTTGATATTCCCCATGGATAAACCTGTTGCTTCTCATGTTTATCATGTTCTTTTTTATAATTTTAGTAACAGATTTTGTCTTGTTAACAACATAGAAATTTCTAGAAATTATCTTGTGACCCTCACCCTGGTTCCACTTTTGTGTTTTAGTTTTTTTATGATCTTGTTTGCTTAAGAAATTACTTATTCTGTGGCAGAATGAATCTTATTGTTATCTTTGGTATTTCATTTGGGTGGAATTATTTATTGAAATTATTATTCACTGGAATACAAAGTGCACATCTCTAATATTCTTGGACTGGAACATTAATTTGGAATAATAGTGATTTCAGACAAGAATAATTTTGGATTATATTATTGTGATACCTCAGAAGATTCTTAGCACATAATCATAGTTCAAGCTATTGGTATTTTATTATGTTCTAGAGTACAAGTTCATCAATATTCAATACTGGAATTTAATTGGAACAGCAATGAAATTCAGTAGGAATTTATAGATTTGGACTTGTGATATCTCTCCTAGGATTATTTGGAATTTATTTCACATTACTGTAAGTTCTTTTTAAATGTTCAATTTGTATTCAAGAGAAATAAATTATTTTCTTTAATTCTTTTCTGTTACTTAGTTTAAGACTGTAGAGTGATAATACTTTGGTGTCCTTGGGAATGGCACTTCATTTCCATTTCCTCTGTATGATATATTAAGCAATAATGTCTTGAAAGTGTCATTAAAATACAAGTGACTGATCTGCAAATGCAGACCTGGGCCAACTTTGATTACAACTGTATGACAGGGTAACACTGGTAATTACATTACTGTACATACTGATGAGATCATAATTTAGAAATACAATGTAACTGGATATATCTAAAAGTTTTAAATTAAATTTACAATTTACAGAATAAAATAATGTTAAATTATTACCACAGAACTGAGTGTTATGCTAAGCAAAATTGGAATTTAAGACAAATTTGGCTAATGTCATTACCTTTTAATTCAAATTAGGCGAGTCAAATTGCAAAATGTCTGCTCCTGTTGGAAAAGTAGTTTTATAAATGTGTCCTATTTCATGTTTGACGGAAAGTAGAGAATCTACTGTCCATATGCAAACTATCATTATACAACTTGTGTCAATGTAGCATTTGAAATTTTGAAATTTATTAGTCTGCTCATTGATAATATTGTATTTTTTCCTGTTTGTTTGAAACATGTTACTGTGATAGCCAAACTCATTATTTTACCAAACCATGTCAGAGTTTATCATCTTTTTTTCATCATAAAGGAATCATAAAAATCTGTCAGGATAGGGCACTTCTGAGATTCCCTGTATGACAACTAAGCATTGGCAGATCTCTGGTTGGCAGAACCACCATAGCAATGAAGGAAGATGATCTATATATCAGATTAGGCCATTGAATAGGCAGTGCTAATTGTATACCTGGTATTAATGTTTTAATGTTGGTTATATAATTTAAGTCATATATATTGATGTTAGGTTACATTAACTAATTTTCCTTATATATATATATATATATATATATATATATATATATATATATATATATATATATATATATATATATTCAAAATAACATGGCTTTTAAAGTTTTGGTATCAAGCAATTTGATATACCATTGGTGTACTACTGACATGAAATAATGATCTGTCCATACACATATATAATCATTGGAACTGCATACTGTTAATTCTAAGCCCATAAATTAATGATGCATTTCCACTCATTAATCATTAATCATTTGTATCAATTATCCCCATTTTCTAAATGACTTTAACAGGAAAAAAAAACTATTTCATTGCAATCCTTTCTGCTTTCTGTTCAAAGGGCAAATATGTGTATTAGCATGTGGTGTAAATAAAATATTTGTACAGTATGAATGCTGTATCAATGATATGCCACTTGCATAAATTTTCATCAAACTGGAAATATGGCTTACCTCATTTCCTTAGTATGTAATAGCTATAGACAATTATCCATTTCTCATTGTCACCATAACCATAAACCAATGATGCAGAAAAAGGAAAAGGAGATGAATGCTGTTGTCACGTTTATCATTAAACTTTGCATTTCCTTTATCGATAAAGGATTATGTGCATAAACAGCTGAAGAATTGTTTAATGTTTTTTAACTCATTATCAACAACAAAATGGTACAACTTATCATGGAAACTTTTATTAAATATGAGATGGTCTATTGGCTTTGATGTGCATTGCATGTCTTAGTATAAAAGATATATATATAAAGGATTATGTGCATAAACAGCTGAAGAATTGTTTAATGTTTTTTAACTCATTATCAACAACAAAATGGTACAACTTATCATGGAAACTTTTATTAAATATGAGATGGTCTATTGGCTTTGATGTGCATTGCATGTCTTAGTATAAAAGATATATATATATATATATATATATATATATATATATATATATATATATTCTGGTAAACAAGCAAGTGTATTCAATCAAATGTAGAGTAAGCCTATGGTCTTTCTGTCAACCAGACAAGGGACCCCCCCCATGTGATCATGCTCATGCAGAAGTTCCCTATACCACAATAAGCAAGATTGTCCTTTAATTGGTTCTGCTTAAATGCAGAACAAAAAAACAATCAGGAACTTTAATGTAAACTTCCTGCCACAAAGCTCTATTTCCATCCCATCTAAAGTCATTTATTTCATCCATCCACATATAGCATAGTTTTTTAAGTTATTTGAGATTTTGTACCAAAATATGTTCTATAATATTCTAATTCAGTCTTGATTTTCTTCCACATCCAGCTTTGGGTTGGTTGTTTTACTACTATTCCATCTGCCATTTCTGAAGAAATTTACATCTCAGGGCATTTCAAAACTGTCATTCAATCTATGGAATTTTTCTGTGGATTTTCTATATTTTATTACTCTATCCACATAAATAACCTGTCATGTGACTTGCTAAATTGCATGATAATCACAGATTGAACCTGTCAAGATAAATCACTGCAACTCACTGAAGCCCAGGTGGAGGGCAAAGAGAATGAAATGAAAGGTAGTCTGTACCATTGGAAAGTGTACAATTTTATTCCAAATAAGCTGACATAACAAAAAAAAAATCTTTCTCACTACCTGGATAACTGGTGTGCAAATAATAACAATCATTTTCCTAATTTCCTGGTTAAAAAATATTTCTTGTATGTTCCAGTACCCCTGTCAGTCAGAAGTGGGCTAGATAAACTAAGTTGCCTAATATACTTTTTTGAAAATTAAAAACATGATAATTTGTACTGGAGTTTTCTTTTACAAAATACAGAATGCTGGCTGCAGGTCTGGTGTTTGCTGGTCTTCTTATTTGTGTAAATATACCAAAATTGATAAGTGTTCTCAAGGTCTCCTTATGTCAGATGGAGGATGTTTCCACCTCATGTAAGTAAGAGAGTAATCCCCCTTTATGTGAATGTACCCATGCAGTCAAAATAATATCTTCCTTAATTTTTTGTGAATGTACCCATACAGTCAAAATAATATCTACCTTAATTTTTTGTGCATGTGCCCATGCAGTCAAAATAATATCTTCCTTAATTTTTTGTGCATGTGCCCATGCAGTCAAAATAATATCTTCCTTAATTTTTTGTGCATGTGCCCATGCAGTCAAAATAATATCTTCCTTAAATTTTTGTGCATGTGCCCATGCAGTCAAAATAATATCTTCCTTAATTTTTTGTGCATGTGCCCATGCAGTCAAAATAATATCTTCCTTAAATTTTTGTGCATGTGCCCATGCAGTCAAAATAATATCTTCCTTAAATTTTTGTGCATGTGCTCATACAGTCAAAATAATATCTTCCTTAATTTTTTGTGCATGTGCCCTTACAGTGAAACTGATCACAATGTTAATGATAACCATTAAGCCTCTATCATGAATATTTCTTAACCTCTACCGTATAAATGAAACATAAATCTTTAGATTCTTAATTAAGTGTTTTTTTAAAGAACATTATTTTGGCCATCTATGTATACTAGTTCACAACTAAAACTTCCATATAAAATGTAACAGAGTTGATGAGAATACAGTGATCCATCAGAGATATAAAATCTCAACCAGTAGAAAGATGTATGAAAAAGTTTGTGAGGCAGAGGAACTACTAAGAATATGGAAAAAAAATGTATATAGAATAACACATAATCTATACAAGTAATGTATAATCATACAAAAATCTCTAAATAACAACCATTATCATCTGGAGAGACATTTGACATCACTGTTTTGAAAAAGAGAGTTAATGCAGTCTGTCACATCACAGAGGTCCAATCCAGTACTGGATTTAGGCATAAGCTAAACAAGCTACAGCTTTTGTCCTCAAAGTCTGAACTCAGTCTGAAGGCCCCCTTCGTATTTATTTTATACCAAATATGGCCTCTATAGCTTCCCATAGCTTAGGGCCTCGACTTGTCTAAATCCAGCACTGGCCTAACCACATGACAATTAAATTTTGATTTTATATTGACTATCAATTCACTACAAAATTGACACAAAAGCCTAGAATTCAAAGAATACTTTATTAAATTACAAAACCAGTTTGCAGGGCAGATTTTCCATGCAAACCCATATTTCCATTTACTTACCATATGCCTATAAGATACCAGTCCAACTGCAAATTGCTGAGACCCAGAACTTCTGTCTCATAATACAATGGTAGATCTTTGTGCAGTTTATTTGGAATAATCAGGAGAATAAACAATATGGACTCTGATCGGTGGACACATTAATCCATGGTAAATCAGGACTTTTTGCTTGCAATTTGACTTGACTTATAAGCAAGTATATACTTTCCTAATTATATAATGATTATAAAACATAAACTCTCTCTCTCTCTCAAGTGAATATATTGAATATATTTTTATATGCATCCCCATGTGAAAACAATTACTATAATAAAATATTCAACTTTAATTTATTGTCATTAAACAGAGAGACTGACAGATTCAATGATAGTACATTCTTTTATCTATGAATGCAAAGAAAAAATATCCCATTATAATTAAATAAAGAATTTCACATTTTTGACTCAAAATAAGACATTTTATGGGACAATGAAGACTGACCTCAAGTATGATCAATGATTGCCTCTGCTCTAAGAGTTTTAATAAGTGTGACTTTTTTTATTTAAAAAATGTAATTATATATAGTTTGAGAATAACAGATTATTGTAAACAAAAACAAACAAAATCTGAACAGGGTGATTCCTATTTGAGCATATAAAATGTCCCCCTCCCCTCCCTACAAGCATGAGGATGCTGAATAGTAGGTTTGATGTGCCCTCCTGCTCGAGTCCATTATTGGAGGCAACAGTTACAGGATGGATGCATGTGGTTATGATATCACCATGGGATACATGGCACTTTAGAACCACAAATGTGCTGGTGTTCTCTTTAACCCTATACATACATTCATAAAAAAGTTTTGAAACATTAAGATTCAAAATTATAGATGCATAAAAAAAATTCCAAAAACAAACCACATATTGTAAAACACTTTGTTGGCCTGTACTGAACATGCAGCTTAGTGTGACTCTCTCAGCTGGAAAGCATTTGATTCATAATCCATGGATCACAGGTTTGATACCAGCCAAAGTCAGCACATTTTGGCTGCTTCACTGTATTCTAAGGAAAGGTAATTAGCTCCCACTTCTTTTGAATAATATTGTGAATCCTGTGTCAAAAATGACATTCAAATCCACAACATAAATTATGTCTCCCCCATCTCTCTCTCTCTCTCTCTCTCTCTCTCTCTCTCTCTCTCTCTCTCTCTCTCTCTCTCTCTCTCTCTCTCTCTCTCTCTCTCTCTGTGCATACATACATTCATATTTCAAATGCCTTTCCATTTCACTAGGAGTTATTTAATGACTCAGTGTGTCTTTATCAGCTGAAATCTTTTCAATTATTATAACACTTTTAATACCTTGCATGACAAGAGTTGTTAATATTGCCATTTTTATGTAATGACAGGTGATTGATACATTTCAAGAAAAACCTGAATAATATTTTGTGAAATGTGACAACCATCTTTGATGACTTCTTTCATGACAGCTAATCTTGTTTTTATTTGAATTTACTGTCATTAACTGGATGAATCTTATTTTCCACACATTATTCTTCTTCCAATGACCTCATCTTGCTAATGGAAGCAGGAAAAGGGTATCAAAAGTATGTATCAAATTTGTTCAGCTTCTTTACAGATTAATTATTGATCACAGTAAGATTGCAAAACAATTTAAGGGCTTTTTTTATAAAAAAAACAGAGGTACATTTATTACAAGTCTACTTTGTGGTCTGTAATGGCCCATGCATCTGACCATTCTCCAAGAATTGTCAGTACTAAGGCATTACCTGTACAAATGGACCTTTATAGGCTAATTTCTAACTTAGTTACATGATAAAAAGCATTATGTCAAAATGTATAAGAAATTAGCATAGCTCCCAAATTTTACTTTTCTGACCCTATTATACCTAAACTTAAACCAAAAATTTATGAATTTGAAGAATAGATGTAAATGATTATTTTAATGCATAACTAAAAAAATGGACCATCCTAATCAAGAATGTACAGCTTTTTTGCTTAATTTCCAATTGGTCTGAGTTAATTTTTTTGGCACTTGCAACATGTCTCAAAGAGTTTGATTTTTAACAATTTGGTATGCCTAAATCATTCTTCTTCATGACATCAACAAAGAATGGACTGAATTTATTCCAATAATCACTAGCAGAAAGCAACAATTTTTGAAGTAAGTCAAACTTGGTTCATTTCTGCAATCTGAATTTGACCACAAAAATTAAAATCCCAAAATATTAATTCCTTCTAAAACTATAAATTCTCACACTTCATAAATTAAAATAACTTAAATTATAAATGTTCAAATACATAAAATTGTTCCAAAGGAATTACAACTGTCAAGCCAAAAGTTTGCACATCTTTTCTATAATGTTTGAAGTATGTTTACTAGGAATTATTTGGGTACAGAAATATCCTATATAAATCAAAAGTGTATTGACATTTTCCAAAAGGTTAATGTCCAGTCCTCTACAACAGTGAGGCATCCAACTCTAACCAAAATTACCCCCTTCTTCTGCAAAGTCTGCCAACCCTTGCTCTATATACTGGTGCCTTAAGAGATGATATGATGTTTTTAGTTGACAACAATGGACTCCAGAATGATGTTAGTCTACAACCAACTTTATTCTGATCCAAATAAACAGAATATTTCCACAATTCTCTAACACACGCTTTAGGTTTGTCTGATAATTTAATCTTCAATCTAATATTTAAGTCATTTTGCTTCTGTACCTCTAATGAATGAACAATAAACTCCCCGGTAAGATAGCCAGTTCTTTTCGTTACCCCACCTCTTCTCATTTCTGATTGCTTTACCATAACCACGAGTTTCTTACAATTTTGTATGTACTCTGCTGTAGTCCTCAAAAAGGTCTGACACTCTATTGACTGAAAACAAATCCCACGAAGCAATGGTAATGCCATTTCTTCTTTTAACTGCTGATGTTTGAACTCATCTCTCATTCATGATACTGCATATAACATCAGAATAATTTTCATTTGAGTCTAATTAGACAACATAAATTATCATGTCGATTTGACGATCCATCCAGGAATAGTAGAACCGATAACAAGATTTTCAAGATGGTCGTCTGATGGCCATATTGTATTTCCAAGTGGCAACAGTTTGACTAAGGAGAAACTAGACACCATGTAAAGTCCTATAGTATGAACCCACTATTAATATGACTTTTTCTGCAGGAGGAGCAGCAATACAAAGTTTTTCAATACAACTATCTTAGCGGCCATTTTGGATGTCAGATAGGCATCATTGTTATTCAAGACTAAATAGATTTCATAAGGAATTATTTGGTAAAAACCCCATGAGAAGTCTTTTGGTCAAAACTCCATGTTTAACTGACCATACATTCAGCAGAAACAGCAAACAAAAGATTTTCAAAATGGTCGCCATGGTTACCATGCTCAGTGTCAGATTGGCATACGTCTTACTGAGGACAACAAAAGAAAAAAACAAGCAAAAAACCCACCTATATAAACAAGACTTTCAGTTCAAGAGCAGTAGCAATAACAATTTCAAAATGGTTGTCATAACAGCCATATTGGATGTCTGATCGAAATCACAGTCATTCATAACAAGCTAGACATCACAAGAGGTCTTTTGGTCATCCGTTCAGGAGAAGCAGCGATAACAAGATTTTAAACATGTCCGTCGTGATGACCACATTAGATGTAAGATTGGTGCTAAAATCATTGGCAATCAACTTGACCTTGGGAGGAATTAGTGTGTAATGTTTAATGGCAATATTCCAAGATGTTTAAGTGAAGTGCCGACAGCAAGCTTGTGCGCACGGAAGAACGTACTACGACGACGGGTAACTTGCCCATCATACAAGCTCTTCGGATGCATGACCATTGTAAATAAAAATTTAAAATAATAACAGACGAATAGTTACAGATAATCAACAAAACATTTTACAAAATAGCGCTAAATATTAGCTGCCTTTACTAATACATTTAATACCTTGACATCATTTAACAGTTGTTATATGCCATTTCCTGATAGTATTTACTGGTCCCTGACAAATAAGACAATACAGGTACATCTGAATTATGAAGGTGACCAAACTTGTATGTGGTGATCCTTGTGTAGATATTCAACAGAGACACTGACTACCATTATTTATTTGGTGAGTTTAGCACAACAAATGTGGAATATCTATAGCTGCTATAAAGTACTACAGCTATTTTTATATATAAAAAAATGAGTTACTGTACTCCACAGCATGCTAATATCTATAATAACGTTTTCCCTGACAAAAAAGAGGTTATTATGCCTGAATCCTATTCATCTACTCCAAAATCGGTCAGTTTAAATTCTTCGCATTTAACTACCTACTCCCATCTCGCCTGATTCATCATCATCATCATCATCATCACCACCACCATCATCATCATCATCATCACCACCATCATCATCATCATCATCATTATCATCATCATCATCATCATCATCATCATCATCATCATCATCATCATCATCTTCTTCTTCTTCTTTTTCTTCTTCTTCTTCTTCTTCTTCTTCTTCTTTTAACGTTACGTCAGCATTCTAGAACATTATGCCCATTAAAGGTTGGGTTCCATAAATGTAAAAATAACGAATTTTCGACGTTCTCCATAGATGATTAAGCCTTCCAAATTTACATAAACATACAGTATTACAAAGAAAATTGATATATATATATATATATATATATATATATATATATATATATATATATATATATATATATATATATATATACCGCACCCTTCAAGAAGTTACAAATATTCTCTCATCAAGAATTTCATTTCTGCTCAATAACTTTAGAAGGATTTCATGAATCACGTAAAGAAAATCTATAAAATTACATTTTAAACATTTTCTAGCCAAATTGTATGCAGTTATGGCCTCGCTTGACTTAATATTGTCCTTCAATTGCATCGTGCTAGCGGGAAAATTGTGTCGAAAAGACATTTCTAATCTGTATCTTAAAAGTCAATGAAACAAAAGATTTCAATTAGTGACCTATAGCAAAAGCCATTTCAACATGCTTGCTTGCAGATCCACATGTATTCCGTGGAAAAACTCTATAGGCATAACAGGTAGGTGTCCTTCTTCTAGCGGTATGACATAAATAGGGTTGGGAGGTTGATATTAGATTTCTTGCTATTACTTTTTCTTTTAATCCAGTTGGTATTATTGATGTCGCAGCTTCCAGATTAGAGTACTGATAAAAGCTATTGGATTGGGACTATTTCAGTGAGTAGAACTGGTAACCAGAACCACATCTTTAAATCTTTTGGCTTTACCCTAATGCTCATGCTTCCTGTATACATGTACTTAGAGTAATCCAAATCAACTTCCGGTATATGTATGCTGAGTAATCCAATCAACTTCCCGTATATATGTACGCAGAGTAAGTCAATTAACTTCATATTTAGCTTAAGGCTGGGCACAAAATCTCGTGAAAGTTCAACGAACTCCATAAAACATAAATATTCATTAATTTAACATTTAAAATTTAACAGGCTGTGAATTCAATTTATTTTAATCAAACAGCACAAAGATTTCGCTTCATTCTCGCAATGTACGCATTTTAACTTAATGCATAGGACAACCATACATTCCACAATTTACTAGAAAATCTGAAAGGTGTCAGTTTAGATTTAGATATGCAAACTCGTTGAAAACTGCTCACATCGAAGTTAAGTCCACAAATATGACCACCTTGAGACTGGATAACCTAAATTTTATATTTGTGATTTTTTAAAATATATATATAAAGTGTAATATTATTGGTCGATATAAAATGTCCATTACAAACATAACTTTGTTATAACAATTGTCCCCACACGCATGTACCTTTGAAGTAAAACAATGTTTTTTATGTTATTAGAAATGTTTTCCTGACGAAAGAACCAATTTCAGTTCGGAATTATGACTCGTGATTCTTTTCTATTGTGTGTTTTGTAGCTATCCTTTGTCGAAATCCCTTCACTTTTTAAAACGGGCCGTTGCATTTCATGCTACTAATGGACTTCTTACTAAAGAGTAAGCCTCTCTGCATTTCACAGCAAATTTGAAACGCATACACCAGTTGACGGTTATGTCTAAGTCAGCAGCATTGACAAAGATTTTGCCAGAATGTAACGCTAATCTTTTCCTTAGAGTACATTTTATCTGTTTACATGCTGTCCCAACTAGAATTCCACTCATATAACATACATAACTAAAATATCTGAATTTAAGGTTTTGAATTGTTAAATATATAATTTACTAATAATGTTCAACGTGTGACTATGACAGAATGCATAAAGGTATATACACTAGCATATACTTCATGTAATTTTAGTATGTTAAAATATTTGTCACAAAGCTAGGGTTCAACAAATGTAAACATTTAACAATACAGAAACGAAATACTGATGTCATGATAGAGCATGATTTCATAGTTGTTTCCATTCATGCTTTGTAGCACTAGGAAACACACGAAAACTGGTACCCACAAAAACTGAATACTACATACGAAAGATGTAGCTGCATTAAAAGCAGACACAGGTCTACCACATGTCCGCAGATGGCTTGTCTTAGATGTAGTGGGTGGTATAAATCTGGCACTTCTTTTGAGTAACTATCAATAAAATAATTCCATCTCTCAATACCAACGAATTCTGTACTCACAGTGATTAGTGCAACTGTTAACACTTCCCGGTAGCTCAAGAAGGTCACCCTAGGTTTGGATATTCTTCCTAAATTTTCGAGTTAAATAACTTCACAGTCCGATTGATTGTATAAGCAGGAGCCAGCAAGATTTACATGATCTATAACCCTGAAATCCAAAATCACCTAAACTATCTTTCACTTGTTCCTTCCCTTAGTGATAGACCATTTTCAGCAAGGTCCATGGAAGCTGTAATTGGAGTGGGACAAGCTGGCAGTTTTCTTATAGAAATCAACCAAAATTTGAAATTTTAAAACAAGTCGATCTAAGAGAGGGAGATGTCATACATTTTCCAACTGGAACCCATACGGTTTACGGTTGTTAGGTAAATTACAAACACGCAGCTTTAGGGAAACGTGAATTAACTAGCATCCCTAAAAACTTTGACCAAAAAGAGCTTTAGGGGTTTGTTGTTTTTCAGCGAATGATAGACAACCCATGGTAGCCACTATAAGTGATTGAAAAAGAACACGGGAAAATCTCGGTAAGAACCACTGACCCACTGGAAGCTACCGGCATGCTTTCTCACATACCCATATTGATTGAGTCCGAAACGTGAACACACAGGAGGTATCAAAAACATATTCAGTACCTGGTCGCTAAAGAATCCAACGAATTGCTAAGAGAAACCAAAAAGGAAAGAAATATACAACTTTGACAGAGCATATCCGAATGAGCAGTCATACAAAGCTTGATCACAACTGACGCATCTTTTTTAGTTTCACAAATACATCTTCCACTGGTTCAATAAATTTAAGTCAAAAAGATGCTGGAAATGCCACAAAACATCTTTGGAAGAGCATCTCTAGGAAAAATATCATACACGGTTTCACATAAACTAGTTAATTCGTTTTATTAAAAGTATCAAAAGTAAGTTTTATATTTTTTGCTAAGGAACCAAACGATTGGAGGACACCAAAAACAACGTTGACAGAATATGCCATAATAAAATATTCCAACAATGTCTGATTAAAGTTGAACCCATAATTTAGGGGGAAAATGCCGGACAAATGTGAGATTTCTAACAGAAATATCCGTAATTGCAATTTAATATGACATTCAATGGTGTTGATTTGAAAAAATGTCTCTGACTTTCCCATCTCAACAGGCTACTGATCCGTACACTAGTAAATACTTCATAAACAAGGCATGCCAGCTTATTGGTTGATGAATTTAAAAAGTGTGATTGCAAGGGTACAAGTTTTAACAAAATTTAAAGTCCATTTTGAAAAGTGTGATTACCATGGCACAGGTCCCAACGTTTGCAAGTCCATTTCTTATGTATATGTATTTTAATTATATGTTTGTCAGTTTTATTTTTTTTTATTCCATTACATGATTTGTAAAGATAACTTTATCTACTCGATTTGACATTTGTTTTAGAAATTTGATTCATTTCTGTTTGACATAACTGTTAGTTCTGATAAACAACCAGTTGTAGAAACTCTGTATCAAGTTGCTGACCTTGATTCAGAATCAGTGTCAGGTTTGGGTAAACAACTTTTCTTTTCTTTTTTTTAAAATATTTTTTTAATTTTTTTTAAGAGTAAGATTCATTCAGTGGAATCAATGCCATACCTAGAGCACGTGATGATAAACATGTAACAAATTTTTATTCCTACTGGAAGGATGACCACGTGACCCTCATACGCGAATCTAGTGTATAACTATTTTCTTTATAAGAATTAGCCAGGTGGGTTTTAAACCAATGACACTTAAAGGTGTTTTTGTTACCAGTTTGAGCTGAAATTTTAATGTATGGAATTATTGATTCTTTTCCATGGAAAATATAAGTGCTCCTTACACAATTCTTGGACAAATATATCATTGAAATTATTCGGAATTCAAAACTGGAATATTATTTTCTGTAATTCGACAAGTAACTGTTGACACATCACTACAACGCTGGCTATGCATACGTCATCGCGCTCCATTCTGAATTTCATCAGGACTCGAACTCAGATTCATTTAGGACTTTTTAATAATATGACCTTTATAGTTTAATTCTTGGATTAATTCTGGATTTGATGCATAAAACAGTAAGTCCTTTTTCATTTTTATCTTGGTTTTACAGAGAAATAAATTATTTATTAAATTTTTAAAGCTTGTTGTCTTCATTCTTTTCTTGTTACTTTTTGTAATATCCTAGACTTGTAATATTTATTTTAAAAAGTGTGATGACAAGGGCACGGGTCCCAACATTATCCTGTTCATTTTGTAAAATATGATTACCAGAGTATAGGTCCAAACATTTTTACGTCCATATGGCACACACACACACACACACACACACACACACACACGCACACATATATATATATATATATATATATATATATATATATATATATATATATATATATATATATATATATATACATATATATATATAATGAAGGTTCGTTAGTTTTCTTGGGCTGGAAGATCCCTGAAGAGTAAGGGTAGCTGGTACAGATTGTAACCACAAGTACCTGAATTATAATAATCCCAAAAGAAAAACTTCAACAATCAGATTTTGTGTTAAATATCAATTTTTCTGTATTTGTTTTCTTCTTCTCTTCTAACTATAGACTTTCAGATATGTTATTAAGTGGATCCCATGAATTTCTAATGACAAGATTTGATGTCAGAATTACAGTTCACAGTAGGCTGACATCACTAGAGTATAGAAAATTGCTCCATTAAAAATTTGCATGAATTTTAGCATTTTATAGATGTGTCCGTTTTGGCATATAGGACTCTCGGCCAGAATGATCTAACTTCGAACCCTGTCCTGGCCTACGTTAATTGTCATAGTTCGTCTTTGGGCAAGGTACTCTACTCTAATGACTACGACAATATATAACCTGTCATGTAATGATGTGCCGTTAATAAGAAATCCCCAGTTGAAAACCACAAAAAATTTTAAATTCAAATTTCAAAGCTGACTTTTCTTTTGCATACACATTACCTTTTTTACTTGCATAATTTATGTTCAGATGAGGGTTAACACTAATGAACGGGTTGAGCACCTATTACAGTAAATTTATTTCAAATAAACAATATAAATGTGCTCATTTTGAACACAAAAGCAACCATCCTCTTAGGAAAATCGCAGATCTACCCGTGTACGCTGTTCTTTTGAAACCGATTGTACCATCATAGATAACATGTGTCTGAAGCTATGTGAATAACTGGGTCAATGTCATTACAGTTGTCCAGTTGGGTTGGCACATTTACATGCAGGAAAATCGGATGCATTCAATGGAAGACGTTTCATTAAATGGGATTATGCCAAAAATATATTGCAAAATTTAGAATGTTTCACATGGTTAAATATGTAAAGAAAATTGAGGCAAATGACGATTTTAAAAAAGCATTACATCTATTTAGAAAAATCCCAGAATAAGTTTAACCCGAAGAACGAAGAAGGACTGTTTGGCAAATGTGTAAAATATGATCTGCAATGTCTGCCATATTTTTTGGCAATCATATTTAGGACTGGGAAAGGTGGAACTGTTTCGCAATTTTTTCAATATTATGCAATATGGCAATAGAAATGATGGTCATTCCGTACTGGTTGCAGTGTTGTATCTATGTTGAGGGCACTTTACTCCCATTGATCAGTACTAAATGGTCTTTCATGTGCTAATACGTTGTTAAGCTTGAATCAATCAACCAGTCCTTCCAAAATTTGTGGATAAATTGTAAATGTGATCTTAAAACAACACAATTATTCATTCGTTTCATTGTGGATATATTGCTACTATATTATTAAAATCATCAAGTCAATCCTTCATAACTTTGTGGATACATTGCTGCTGTGTTATTAAAACTAACAAATCCAATTATTCGTTTCTGTGGATACATTGCTATTGTGTTATTTAAACCAATTAATCAATTCTTTGTTTTTTGTGGATATCATCTTTCGTCAGTCAGTAAGTCTAACATTTTAGTGGAAATGAAATGGTAGGAAACAAATCTTATTTCAAAACAAATGCTTAAAAATCATGCAAATAGACTAATTTGCGCATTCTATTTAAAAAGCATTGCAATTGTTTTATAAATAATGGCCATAGGTTACATATATTTAACATTAAGAAACACTAGTAACAAACAAGAAAGTGTTGCGTCTGCAGGAAGCCAAACTGCGTGAAAAACACAATTCTAACCGATGCTGTTGCAAATGCCACGAGGTTAAATAAATATCGATCCATTTAAAAACTCTCTAGCTGAACATCATTAGTAATGATCTGCAAATAATGAAGTATCATCACACAATGATTATTATATGAAAAGCCTAAAGCAAAAGTAATGAAACCTGATATAACCGACCGTTAGCAGTTGATAGGTTTCTTGCGTTTGGTTTTTTTTTATTCTGATCAAAACACAAAACAAACCCAAACTATTAATATTGCTTTGCCATATCATTCCAAATGCTATCAAAAGAATATACAATATTTCATGTCAGGGATTCGATTTTTTTTACTGTCTTTGTTATCGTTTGTTTATATTATAGAATATAGCCTACCTTATATTATTATTATTATTATTATTATTATTATTATTATTATTATTATTATTATTATTATTATTATTATTATTATCACAAGCCAAATATAAATTATTTCTGCATATGCATCTACATTTTTTATTTTTTTATTATTTGTTTGATAATATGGAAGAGGTGGTGCTATAATATTTCTCAAAACGAAGTAATTAGGCCAATTATTTTAACCGCTCCCGTGACCTAGTGGTTAGAGCGTCCGATTCGTATGCGGGAGGTCGTGGGTTTTATCCTCGGTCGAGTCATACCAAAGATTTACAAAAATGGTACTAACAGCTGCCTCGCTTGAAGCTCAGCATTAAGAGGTTAGTGTTACGACTGGTCGGCCTAATGCCTGGATAATGTGACTGGGTGGGACATCATGCTACATGTTTGCGGCATGATGCCACAGTGCTAGACATCACTATAAACTGCCACACTGCAGACATCGTAGCGATATGACTGAGAAATTGTTAAAGCTACGTTAAAAATTATAAACATTATTCCGGACTTTATAGTAGCGTGGATTAGTGCCCTTGTCAGATGTCTTACTATTATGAATTCCTGTAGTATTCTTAAGATAAATGTTTAGTAATTTCATATTGTCATGTGCGTTTGTGTTCGGGGAAATGTTTCGTAGTGAAATACCATACAAGTCTGAAATTTTAGTAGGGTGAATGTGTTGTTTCTAGTCAGAGTGCAGAAAAATTATTTTGATATTAGAGCGTTTAAAAACCCTTGAGTTGACAAGGACCGTTGTGATGGGGTCCTTGGAAAAAGTGAAACATCGACCTCCAGTAAAATGTGCAGAGACTGAATGAAATGTGATTAAAATCAGATCTTCACATAGGACAGTCAAAATCTGATTTTACTCATGTTAAGACTGTATGGAAAGAGAATTAACCATTCTTCTTATCTATTGACTTGCAAAGGCTCTTCGTCTACTTTCGAAATACGGCACCATTTGTTTCGTTTGAAAGTGACCATGCGATCAAAGGTGCTCTCTTCTACTTACTCTTCCTTAAAACAATTCCTATCAGCAGGAGTGAGATGAATTTTTAGATGTCATGATCAAATGGTTGTACTGAGGTAATATAAATCTTTATACTGTATTTAGTGGCATAATCAACAAGTGATGCACATTTCTTTGATTATGAGAATGGGGATGTGATATTTGGCTCAAAATAGTCAACATACTTTTATAGCTAAAAGATGGAGTATTTAACGGGAAAAGTTGGTGGGACATGACCCTACTAGAGCCGCGTCTCTGGAACTGCCACTTGTATTTTAATTCTCTATAATGGTATACCGAAGCATCTCTAATCTTATTTCCTGGATATTATTCCCTAAGTATAAATTATACGAGAAGATATATCGTTAGTAGTGTGTGTACCTCATTCTTATTAGCGTGTGTACCTTACTGTTATTAGAGTGTGTACCTCATTCTTATTAGCGTGTGTACCTTACTGTTATTAGAGTGTGTACCTCATTCTTATTAGCATGGGTACCTCATTCTTTTTTTCTACATGTACCTCGTTATTATTACTAACTCTAATAATAAAAATACAATGATGAGACGGACGCGTTAGCTACAGCTTTTGTTTTGAATCATATATAATCAGGATGTATCCAAATACAGGCAATCAATAAAGTGAATGTATTTACGTCCCTTATATACCATAAAGTCACAGGTGTATATTATCTTATCCAAGTATCACCATAAATTGATAACAACTACATGTAGTCATCCAAATACCCCCGTACGTTAACAAACATTTAACAAAGTGCAAAGTAAATTGTCCATCATATCCAAACCAGTCTCAAACATTACTGCGTACAAACTACTGTGAATTCAATACTTTAAATATATATATATATATATATATATATATATATATATATATATATATATATATATATATATATATATATATATATATATATATATATATATAAAGAATACAAATCATATGGCGAATAACAACCCTCTCAAGCGTACTGGATCCACCAAGGGATCACGTCTGTCAGGGATTAATTAAAATAGATGCAATAAACTGACGACGAACAGTACGAAACTAGTAACTAACTAGCCTAAGCGCTTTCGACTCTTAATGAGTCTTTTTCAAAGGCAAATGTTTTGTATTTGCCTTTGAAAAAGACTCATTAAGAGTCGAAAGCGCTTAGGCTAGTTAGTTACTAGTTTCGTACTGTTCGTGGTCAGTTTATTGCATCTATATATATATATATATATTATATATATATATATATATATATATATATATATATATATATATATATATATATATATATATATATATATATATATTTATTTATTTATTTTACAAAAATATGGTTTCTAAAAGTCACACACTTTAGACTCAACCCTACACATCCAAGTTCAATGTACCCAACTGTAAGCCGTGAATACCCTGATCTGCCATCACAAAGTGGACTTATAAATTAGGCTGCACGTGGTTATTCTACCGATGACTACCAACCATTGGTTTACCATCAAATTTAGCTCTATACTGTTCCAAAACAGATGAAGTTACATTCTGGTAAAAGAAAGGACAAGTGACAACGTCAACGTAACACGCATTACTAATTGATGAAATAAATTGTGTTACTAATGACGACTAAAATGTGACAAGTTATGACTTAAAATATGGCACTAGTAATGACAAAATGAGATGTGCAGGATCACATTTGAGAAAAGTCTCAAAACATAAGGACATATCAGCAATATACATGTGATTACGTGTCGGTATGATCTGAGAAAAAAAAATTCAAGATTGACGCCATTTTCTACAAGTCTGCATTTTATTAAAGACTTGACATCAAAGAAATCTTCATCTGGACCCGCTTTCACCGGATTACATGATTTAATGGATTTTATCACTAATTGTATTATCTGGTCATTGATGAGCTGCAACTTGTTAAGTCAACACATGCAAAAAATGTTGTTTTTTTTTTTTAAAGATTTCAATAGACTTGTGAACCAGATCCCTTTTAGTACAATGGTATAAAAAGGTACTTACCCATTAATTAATAGGAAATGTTTAGCGTTTTTAAATTGCAAATAACAAGCAATCTGCAGCTTATTAGGAAAATGTCCTTTCATTCTAAAGTAGCTAATGGTAAAGAGCTATGTCCACACCAAATAAAATTCAAGTTGCAGCTACAATCACAATACGTCTCCACAATAGACAAAACAGAAGAGCAGTAGCCAGTATAGATTACTTCCTTAAATAGCAAATAGAAGAAAAAATTGCGTTTGACAACACATATTGGTAACATGAATCGATCTTAGAAAAGAACGTGTGCATTTGGAGACTATAAAGACATATATTAATGCAATATACATAATTAAAAATATCATTTTGTCTTACTATTCTATTTAAGTCACAAACTGCGTTAATTTCATTAATATTATTATCGCTTTCTATTACACTGAAAGAAGCAGATGAAACTGTTAATTAAGACATCGAAATAGTGCCATCTATTTGGTTTGTTTTTCGGTCTATTCTGTTCAATAACTGAACATATATATTTTCCGTACAATGTTGGAAGAGATGCAACACATCAGAACCGGCAAAGTAAGAACCTAATCGCTTGGTTATAAAACAACCCTGTGTCCTTTTGGATCCCATATTCGCTAGCCAAGGTTCCGATAACCCTCTCTACCCCTTGGCAGATTGATACTTTGTCCTAGCGACAGCTATTGGATTTCATGTGTTGCCTCCCTTGGTATATAACGCCCGCTAACCAATAACGTGGTGCATTTTTGTACATCCATCGAAACGGTGGATGCAAATGATCTAAAATGGATACTTTGCAAGTTTAACATTGAAAGTATGAATGTGTACCAGAGGAAAGCCATTACATGTGTATTTAGTGAAAGGCTTTTGTGCAAACACGGACCGACACTGAAAAAGTGCTTATTTATCAGTCCATTCAAGTTGTGTGTTCCTTTTGATCATATAGGATCAGTGTTCAAATTTGAACAACTTAATTTTAATTGAATGCGTTGGCTTGCTGCCGCATCAAATAAAATTCACAGATCCGAAGCTCAGACACATCTCCTCGATGTGCCAATGTGTTGATAATGTTATCAGAACCTTGGCTAGGAAAGATGTTCAGATCCAGGTAAGGTCGCTGATTGACATGGTGTCGATTTTGGACTAAGTAAACTATGTTCGGTCAAGAAACAACTTTGAGGGCACAGAACGGTCCAGTATCGTTTGAGGCAGTGGCGTCAATAGGGTCTCCAAACCCAGTTCAGTAACTCATGGTGTCACCCCCCATTGACTTCCTTCCTGCACAATAATTCTAATTTTTTTTTTTTATAGACAGTCATGTTGGGTAACTCATGGTTTCATCCCCATGGACCTCCTTCCTGCACAAAAATTCAAAAAACTTTATTTTATAGACAGTCATGTGGGGTAACTCATGGTTTAATTACCATGGACCTACTTCCTGCCACTGGTTTGAGGACAAGGTCAAAACTACGGATGGGTGGTTATTCAACAATATGACTAGAGTCAGACCTCAGCTAATCAAGCTTGATTATTGCGAATGGGATAGTTTACGCCCGCCTCGTGGTCAGCAGGTACTGATGGGACATGGTTGACTCTGGGGACTACTAATCAATTGGTCTTTATGATAATGGCCTTAGGTGAAAGGATGCGGTCATGAATTAAACTTACTGAGCAGAAACCATTAATTTCGTGGAAGACCCACTTAAACCTTTTGACTCGAAACTCGATGTGTTTCTTCCTTTCTCTCAAAGCAAGCTATTTTAAAATTGTGGTAACTGCAGCTAGTTGAGAGCTCGAGTTATTGTGAACAAACAAAATCCGGAACAAACGGAAGAACAAGTGTTACAACATTATACGTTCCACCTTATTACGGGTATCTCAGTATGTGTTACAAAACCAATGCCTTTTTTGCGGCTAGTTGTTTGCCAGTCTCAAGCTCTCAAAACATTTATCACCTGCAGGTCAGGCATCGTCAGGCATCTTACCTAGCCAATGTTCCGATGTGTTAACCCTATCTACACCTTAGCGTATTGATCAGATACTTCAGTACTTTGGGTCTGTGCGTTTCACTGGATGCGGAGGCAAGCCACTGCATCCAATAAAAAATCTAGCTGTTTTAATTTGAAGACTGTTCCTACATGATTGACACAAGGGGAGTACACAAATGGAATGGACTGCCTGTCTGTATTTGTACAGATACATTCTTTCCCTCTAGTACACTTATAATGGATTCTATCTTGTATGTAGTCATGCTTTCGACGTCAAACTTATATATTATTCTTCCGAAGTAAATTTTCTCCACTAATTTCGGTTGATGTTCAAAGTAACAATGCACCACTCTTGCACGCTGTTGGTTAGTTGGCATTGCATACTATGTGAGACAATTCATGAAATCCAATAAATGTCGCTGTGACAAAGCATTCAAATTATCATCGATTCTCCAAGGTTTAGATAGGGTTAGCACATCATATCTTTGGTTAGCGAAGATGCAGGCCAGGTCATTGAATGGCTTGGCGCCCATTCAAAACGGAGTCTGTTTGAAAATAGCAAAGGTTGCGAAACAGACCCAACATAAAAGAGACTGAACACAGTGATAAACTTTAAAAATTGGAACGGTGTGTGTGTGTGTATGTGTGTGTGTGTGTGTGTGTGTGTGTGTGTGTGACTGTTGGAAACAAGAATCCCTTTGAAATAGACGGATATCTAATTATATAAGTTGCTCATAACTCCATATATTTGGCGTAGGCTTGTGTCAGTATGTATGTGTTTGCGTGTGTGTGTGCGTGTGCATCAGTAGTAAACCATTATATGCACACGTATCTGATATGTAAATTACACAATTAGATAGATGATGAATGATTTCTGTATTGATTCCCTCAGCTCAAATGCTTGCAGTTAGTGATAACATTTATTTCTTGCAAAGGTGCTAATGTTACCATTTACAAAAATGGCTGCCCACTTTATTACAATAATAATTAATTGCTTTGAGTTTCTAAAAGTTTACAGTAATAGGAAATTGTCATTGAAGTTAGACCATCATTGCATCATATGACGCCTGTATTCCCCCAGAGCAAAATATTTAAGAATGGCATTTCGTCTTCACATTCATCATGTCTTGACGGGACGAAATTTTAGCTGTCGGAATCCCTTTTTTATTACCAGAGGATACATGCTCACGAACAAAATAAATTAATTCGTGTTTTAACCTATATACTGCTTGATATCGACATATACGTAAGAAAGGAACTATTATGCACATTTAGGTGTCTGTGTGTTTAAGGTGACATCAGTACAGTAGTAATTATATGGTGATGTTTACACAGTGCTGATTATATTGCGCTAATTAAATTGGAAATTACTAAGAATATAATTGTAAAGGAATACAAAAGAGCACGTAGATAAAAAAAATTCCAAATAAAATTATATGCAGTTCGACAAAAAAGGTAATAATGCTAAATCTCCGTACAGGACAATATCAGAGATAAAAGTAGAAACTGTAATCCTTAAAATATTGGGGAGGTAATTTAAGAAACTAACAGGATTTAACTTTGAGGAATTGTCATTTACCAAAATCAAAACTATATGCACCTGGAAAATTCTAGAAAAGAAAAGGAACCATTATTTTAAATGTAGGAATACATGGTCTGTATCAAAATATCTGACTGTGAACAATTTTAACATCTAACAAATCTGATGTTTATTTAAAAAGAGCTAGACAAGATATATACAAAGAAAGAATTTCCATATACTGTATTTTCATGATAACAAGTATCCAAAAAGTGTTCTAAATGCGTGTTAAATAAATGATTTGAGTAAATATTTCCAGTACGATGTGCATAGCATAGAGACTTCGTATACTTATTCCTGAGAAGGTAAAGATAAGCAGGTCTAGCTCTCTTAAACTTCAAAAATAAGATTTCTTTTTAGTTTCAATAATTTTTAACAGCACCTTTAAAGCATTTACTGATTATTTCATTCTCAGGAAACGTGAGCAATGGACATAAGGGTAGCCGACCAGATTTGGTCTGGGCGAGCATTAAACCCGCGACCATTGGATTATAAAATTCGGGCAAATATTTACTTATAGGTAATATATAATAATCTCATCGCCTATGTTTTATAAGATGTACTATTGAACGCATGGGTTTATCGTGGAAGTAATACTTCAATCAAGCTTCCGTTTTACTTTTACATATAGATGCTACGATTTAATTAATGGTTCAGAAGTTCGCCAAACAATTTTGAATTTGGATTCCTCATCTATTTTGATGCTTTGAGCTTTTAAAAACAGTATGGTGCTAAAACTATAGACCTTTCCTTTAACAAATCGCACAGAATGACGAATATATTTATTTAATATCAAGATACTATATGCAGTTAAAGAACGTTGACTCCGATCTTTGAATAATAAGTTAGAAAACGTTGGTCACTGGCAGTAAAGTGACACTGAAATATTGAAGTATCAACAGATGCATTTGTATACAAAGAGAGAGAGAGAGAGAGAGAGAGAGAGAGAGAGAGAGAGAGAGAGAGAGAGAGAGAGAGAGAGAGAGAGAGAGAGAGAGAGAGAGAGAGAGAGAGAGTCTACAGACGTATGGGTATGGTGGATAAAGATATAAATCCTTTTGTGCTGTATCCTCTTGAAAAAGGAATGAAAAATACTAAATCCTGTTATAGGATAAGGTGTTACGTATATACATTAATGTGAGGTCTATATAACAAAAGCTCAGGTGAGAGCCCAGAATCTTTTTCATTTTAATTTTAATTTCATTTTTCATTTCAGTTCAGGGCGTAAAGGGGTGTGTGTGATTTGAATCAAGTAATTATCTCCTTATGCAAAATTTATACGTGCAGTTTGCTAACGACATAAGGTTCATATCGTGCATGGCGTACAGCTTTGACTCAAACTCAGTTTGAAAGACAATAGGTAAATCGTATCAAAGAAAGCAGATGCAAACGGCAAAATTAAATACACTAAATTAGTGAAAATAAAACAATATGCTCGCTACATCCTATATAATAATGAAAACAGCAGTCAATAAACCCTCGATCAATGGAGGCAAACAGCGAAGTCTAATAACAGTAACCCGCTGTATATTGACTGTTATCGTAAGGATGTCACCAACTGTAAATATTGATACCAGCCATTACAAAGTTCGTAAGCAGTAATGCAGTACATATGATCATATAGCAAAGACTGTCATAACATGCTGTACGATCATTAATCTTATACATAATAACAGAACAATAATAATTTTACTCACCTGAAATCCTTTTCAAAGTGTTTAAGTTCTATAGTAAGGGAACCTCCATGAGACGCAAGGCTTTCACCTGAAACTCCCTGTTTCTTGCTCCTACTCTCCTGTCCAGCCATGGTAACATCCTCCTGGATGGTGGCAAGAATGTCTGGTTTTCCATCCTTGTGAACTTTAAGTTGTAAAACAGATTTTAATTTATGTACTTCTTCTTTCAAACGATTAACTTCTGCTGACTTTTCCTCCAGTAATTTGGATTTTTCCAATAAGTTTTGCTCATAAAGTTGAATTTTAGTATCTTTCTGCTTTAATTCCCTCCTTAATTCTGGAATGATCTGTTTAATTTTTACTAAATCGAACGTCTCTCCATCTATGATAATTTTCGAGGCACTTGCACCGTTCCCCATACTATTTGGGGACCCTGCCTGCGGTAAGGGGGCAGAACTTAAACCGACTCGGCCGCTTGTAACGGCATGTAACGGGCTGCTCCGTGCTTTAGTCAATAGCGGCCGCGCTGTGTGGCAAGGTGGGCTATCTGGCGGGGGCATGGCTCGTGAGTTGACGTCAGAGTCAAAATCAACAACGATTGGTCATCACAATCGCGTTTTTGTCAGGTGGAAAAGGTTGCTAGGCAACCACTATGTTTCACGGTCTGTATTTACGTTTGAACGTAAGAGCACCTGGGAAAAGAAAATGAAAACAAAAATCCATTAATAAGCGCAAAACGATAATGTAGCAGAATATGTTTAGATTCTAAATGACGCTTTGATAACTATTCATTCAAATAAGCTAGAGTGGCTAATAAAATCATCGATCGATTTCCCGCATACAAAAAGGCCAAGCTTCTCTCTCTCTCTCTCTCTCTCTCTCTCTCTCTCTCTCTCTCTCTCTCTCTCTCTCTCTCTCTCTCTCTCTCTCTCTCTCTCTCTCTCTCTCTGTATGTATGACCTCTTCCTCTCGAGGTAAATTTATATTTATGTTATATACTTAATTCATTTCTATTTAATTTTATGAAGATGGTTATTATTATTATTATTATTATTATTATTATTATTATTATTATTATTATTATTATTATTATTATTATTATTATTATAGTGATGCGGGAGGTCGCGGGTTTGAATCCCGGCCGAGTCATGAAAAAGCTTTAAAAAAATAGTACTAACAGCTACCTCGCTTGGCGCTTAGCATTAAGAGGTTGGTGTTAGGACTGGTCGGCCTGGTGTCAGGATAATGTGACTGGGTGGGACATTATGCTACATATCTGTGGCATGATGCCCCAGTGCTAGACATCACAATAAACTGTCACACTGCAGACATCGTAGCGATATGAATGAAAAATTGTTAAAGCTACATTAATAATATAACACACACACAAACATATACACACATTAGCTTACATATACACACATTAGCTTTGTGCTGACATGTAATCGAGATTCCAATCCCACTCTCCCTTATGCAGATTTGACAGGAAAAAAAGCCAAACATTGCGATGCCATCTATTGTTTTGCGACGTTAACATAGATCAAACTGAATTCACGGTGAAAAGATGACAGCATAGCTCAGGTTGGGTTACCAGTACTTTCTCTTCGCTCATTGGTGATGTTTCGCTTCAACAATTTTTTTGCGAATCGTACATGCTTATTAATATTAGCAATGGAATAAAACTAACCATGATTTCAGCTTTTTGAAAGTGCATCCTTTGCTAAGATAGATGTATAATTAACACTCCAGACGAATAACAGTGATAATTTAACTACATAATGTTTTAAGGAACAATTGCCAAAATAAGAAAATGAAAATAACAAAACGAACAATGCAAGAAAAATGGTGATAAAAAAGAAAGAAGCAAAACAAAAAAAAAAGGCGAGGAGAAAAATGAAAACGGGTATAAATGTGGCAATAAAAGGAAAGATACTCGCAGTAAACATCTATTATAGCAAATAAATGGGTTTTTTGGTAACAAATAAAATAAAACAAGACAACAGTTTGAAAATACATCCATTATCAGTTGATTAATAGTCAATACCTAAATAACTTAACAGATCAAGATAGTTTTATACTTTGTTGCTTGTATTTAGGTAAATCCAATTACAGATTTATTGCTTTTACAACTTCAAAGCCGTCCAAACACATGGATTGATTTATAGAGTTCACTCTAGATCGCAGCTTGGTTTAAATCATTTTTGTTTACATTAGTATTGATATGTCTTGCATTATTAATATTATTATATGATTATTAAGTTTACAAGGGGACACAGACTGGAAATGATTCCCATGAAAGGAGTTCCAACATTTATAACAATAATATGATAACGAGACAAGGTTCAGAGTTACACAGTACATAGCCATTATCAAATGACTATACATGAAACTAGAACAAGATATGATTCCACTTAAGAGTCATGAATTCATACATATACAAAGGGGCCATATTTTGAAATATTCTTTAAAAGGGAGTTTTCATATTGTTTCTTCTCCTTCACACTCATTTAAGTAGCATAGGGCATATTTTCTTTCCACACACACACACACACACACACACACACACACACACACACACACACACACACACACACACACACACGTGAATTATTTGGGAGAGAACTGCGTTGAGATTATTCTGTAAATCGGTCAGACTAAAGTTATTATCTACATATACTGTGTAGATCTTACTTACCCGATAAAAGTTCACGTGCTATCGACCTTTAGAAGTCCACACTCTCTTATTATAAGTAACCTATCAAACAAAGTGTTGCATTTCGAGTTAGGGAGAGTTACTGTTAGAACTGATACGTTCCGAATGACATTTTTCATATTGTATACTGATGTAACCGAGCAGAACATGGCCTTTTACCGGTGTTTTTAAGATTCCTGTCATGCAGGAAATCTCGATTTAATTAGCATGAAATATCAGATGATTAATTTCGAGTATGAACATGCATGCATTATCTCTCATCTACGTTGTTAATTCATTTATTTATTACTTAGTTTGCTAAATGGTTAACTGAAAGCTTTCTATCAGTCCCTTTGGTTATCCAACTCTTCCTTCCTTTTATCTCTCACGCTACCCCCAACACATTCTTCTAACGCTAGCTGCGGTAGATCAATTGATTAAGCGTCAGACTCGTAATTCCTCATGAACTGCATGGACCAGGAATCTAATTCTCCGCAGGTCGACTGCCTCGGCATGTCCTTCGGTAAAAAACAAAACAAGAACATTTAGTTTCTGCCTCCTCACTGATGTTGCCAAAAAGGTGATGAAAGTGCCGTTAAAAACCAATCAACAGCACGATCCAATGTATAATTTATATCACCGTAATTATCACCCTGCTAAAATACAGATAACAGCACCAGGAAAGACCCTGCCATTATCGTAAACTAAACATTTTGCCAACACAAGGTCATCTTCAGATAAAACAGTTAATCTCATACAGTGTAATGTGATGTGTGTCATCGATAACAAATTAATTCAGTGTATTATAAAGAAAACCAAAACCACCACCACCACCACCACCACCACCAACAACAACAACTTACAAATGACTCGTGAATGTCTGACATTCGATTAGCTTCAGATAAATCGTATATAGCCAACAACTTCACGCTATGCATGTCACAAGGAACGTTTTGATTTATTCTCTATAAAACGTTCTGAAACTGTCACCTTGAATGCATCACATACACAACAAGTTCAGCATACGTAACCGTCACTTTGAATGCATCGCGTACACAAGTTAAGCATACATACGTTGCAATGGAACAATTTCAGCATACGTAACTGTCACTTGAATAGATCACGTACACAACAAGATCAGCATACGTAACTGTCACTTTGAATGCATTGCGTACACAAATTTAGCATACGTACGTTGCAATGGAACAAATTCAGCATACGTAACTGTCACTTTGAATGCATCGCGTACACATGTTCAGCATACGTACGTTGCAATGGAACATATTTATTGTTTTACTATAAATTGGTTTAACGTTTTCTCATTAGATATGCTTATTAATAATTTTATTTAGTCCCTTAATTTTCTAATTTTATTTTATTTTTGCCTCTCTTCTCGAAAACAAACCTAGGGATTATTAACTGTAAATGGTTCTGCATGCGTGTGAGTAAAAGTTGTTAAGTTCTTGTATAGCTTGTAAAGGACATCTCAGTTTTTTAAATTATTTTATTATATGAACCGCATCGAACCATAATCTAGTATCTGAGATGGTGTAAGGTATACAACGGAACAGTGAAAAAGGGTACGAAGTGTGGAGGGTAATGATGAAGTGGGGACATATCGCTGAATAAAAAAGCACCTATCTGCTTTACCAGAACAGATGTTGGTTACTATTATTATTTTATCGAGATAAAAAACATACATCTCCTTTACTCTTTATTTCATTGGACCCCGGTGGATGAGTGGTCCAAAGCACTTGCCTTAATCGATCACTGCCGTCTCACTTTTGTCTGCTTTTGGGTTAGAATCTCGAGCTCAGCCAACGTGTGTGAAAAAGCTTGCCTGTAGCTGCCCGTGGGTTGATGGTTACTCTAGGTTCTTTCTCCAACAGTTATACTGGCCGTTATGCATAGCCTATCCTGCACCGATAAATGGCATTAAGCCACATGATAACAAAAACCATATTTCAAATGTAATACAACGTATTAGCTTCTTTAAGTTAGGACGTTTAAACTGTTGTTCCTTTTAAAACAATAGGGTGATATTCAGTGCTTTAGTTATGGATTGTGCCAGCTGCATTGATAAATATATGTATATATTCGAAAAAATCAATCAATCAGTTAATCAATCAATCAATCAATCATGAATACATCAATGTATGCGTATCATATTCCATGAATATAATCCCACCCTCCCACCCTACCTCCCTCTCTCTCTCTCTCTCTCTCTCTCTCTCTCTCTCTCTCTCTCTCTCTCTCTCTCTCTCTCTCTCTCTCTCTCTCTCTCAAAATATTTGTCAGTGTATAAAGTTCGGCGATGATAGTGAAAAATGAGAATGGAGCCTACCAATGCTTTCCAATGACCGTAAGCGAAATGCAGACGCTCTACTACAATGCCAGCGTATTTAGAGATATATTTGCTACAAAAAGCACAAAATTGACTATTATTTATTTATGCACGAGGTTTAACGGCACGTCAACACAATAATGGCTATATACTGCTAAATTAAAGTACGCTGTATAAGTGTAAAGAAAAAATTGCCACCAAAAGACCACAACATTCTCTTGGGAGTTAAAGCCGTCCACACACACACACACACACACACACACACACACACACACACACACACACACACACACATATATATATATATATATATATATATATATATATATATATATATATATATATATATATATATGTTAACAAAATAAAAGAAATATAAAGTGTTCAAATTATGTTACAGATATAAAAAAATAAAGGTGCAAATGATAAATAGAAAGTTCTTTGAATATGCATAGAGTTTGATTTTCGTATCCCGTATTCGGGAACTTTCGTTTCAGATTACTTTCATTTACATCTTGCATACAACTAGGCATTGTTGTTTCGACATTGTTCCCAGTTATACGATAACATTTCTCTAAATTTGGAAACGATTACGAGTATGTCATGTTTTATATAACTACTAGTTTTGTGTTTGCTTACTTCTAGGACAGGGAAAAGGAATCATAACCGTGATATTTTAAAGTTTTTTTACAAGTAAGAGTTACTTCCCTATAATTAAGACATGGTTGAAAAAAAAAATAAACGAAAGAAAACTAAAATTATGCTGTGGAAGCCACAATGTTTACGGACTGGTGGAAAGACGAAAATCGCTGTTGTTATCTGCCACCTTTTATCAATGGGAGTTGTGGGTAGGATGGGGGTGTGGTGGCATGAAATGTAACATTAGCGTGTGATCAATAGGTCTAATTTTACATGACCAGGCCAGTATTACCTGCTCTGTCACATGCATTTTTGTTTGTCTGAATTTCCTAAATAACCGAATTGCATGTGCTGTCTTGTAGCAAGGAAATCCGATGGCTCTGATTCAAGGTCAACCTATCTTAACCATTTGAGTCATCACACAAATGCTGCTTTCCTATTTCTGAAAGTGAGTAGTGTCATTCAAGGAAAACACGCCCAAACACTAAATGCAATACTTTATCGGAGATGTCATTAAAGATAGTGGACAGGGACATGCACAGGTTACCAAATGTCACTTTATCAGTCTCTTATCGGTGTCTTCAGATTTCCGTTTTATCAACAATACGGTTTTAATCAGACTGCGTACGGAGTTTGCGTTCTGGTGTTTTTAGTGATTGGAGTGGGAAAAATGGAAGTTAAAATTTTCTTTAAGAATGTATTTGGTATATAATCATGTACTTAAAATTTGGTTATATAATGCAATAGCACCCTTTCACAGTTAGCATTTTATAAAGTTCACTTAGTCACTAGAGAAAAACTCTGCATCCGTGAGATCCAACTCTTATCTCAAACGTTTGCTACGGCTTATTTTCTCTCTACCCAAGATATGCTATGGTAGCAGAAGACGACCATGACCCTTATAATCAGTGGGAAAGGATGACAATATTGTCGAACTGCGCACTTGAAGATTCAAAATACAGTGAAGTTATATTAGTCCGGACATGCTTTGATTTTTCGAAGCGATTCGTTTTTTCGTATCCATAGGTAGCCACTGTGGTTAAGTGGTTAGTGTGATCAGGGGGAATTTAAACATTAAAACCCTCCTCTTTCAATTCGACGTCGTTAACTAGGGAATGACCTCCCGCGATGTAATTTCCCAGTGTGGACGGACAGATAAAACGTTACAGATAGCTGAGCAAACTAATAAAAGAAATAAGACAACCAGCCTCCTTTCAATGAAATAAAATATACAATTTTAATCAAATAGCATATAATCAAGAAACAATCAATTCCCCTAAAACCGATTTACTAAATTACGTATTGAATTAAAGCATAGCCAAATTCACTTTCTATTCAACTGATGATCAATGACGGAATTCAATTACAGCAGATAAATATCATCATGTACTCGAGTGGTGATTTTGAGTCCAATCTTATGCTTTGACAGCATCACTTGACACTTGTCTTCACACAACATGTCTCCCACATCTAACTACGTGCTTGGTCCTCTTTGATCTTCACTGTTCTGACATCCCGAAGACGTAGATTCCCTCTTTGACTCACTGAGTTTCATCCGTATTCATCCTTCTCCTTTCTCTCGTTCGGAGTACGAAATATGACGGTTGAACTCGAACTACAAAGCTGTCCACTTACTACCGTTTTCTTTATCCAAACAAACAGTCCTAGCCTTAGTCTTGTCTCCTGTTCTAAGACATCTATCCGTCCCTTTGTAATTTCACGAAGACCACTGCTTCATTAGTGTATACGGAGTCACCTTAATCTTCTGTCAAGGAACATGTGACTAAAGAATTTTCCAAAAGATAGTTCCTTAATCGTTTCTCAAGGTGTACGCCCTTAAGTTTCCTTGGCCAATCAAAAATAACTGTTCCTAAAAGTTTCCCTCCAAATCAAGTGACTGTCGTCAGTTTCACTGGCCTAAAACATTTCACAATTTGCGTCCTTTGAAAACTCGATTATATGGCGTGTGCCCCTCGTACCATAAGAATAACTGGGTCAGATTCAACTGAGGTTAACGTGATTCATATTATGTTTATAGATGAAATAATGTAATAAACATTGAACTTTCACCAGACCTTTCTGTTTCGATTATGTTAACTTGAAAGCACAATATTTTTGACCTTGGGTTTCAACAAGTTTCAAAATTGGACCACAGTTAGTATCCTGGATTCGTGACCAAAAGGGTGCGAGTTTGAATCCTTTTAGAGGGCAGGTCGGTTACCTTGGTACGTCTCTGGGTATGACATAGCTACACTAGAAACAGGGCTCTTAACCCGTAAGGAAAAATTATGAATAAAAATATTCCAGAACAGTTCTAAGTAGTGAAAAGAAAGGGATATTCATGTGTATGGGTTCAGTACTGTGAGTTGAGAAATATTATTTTACTCTCCTCTACGCTCTTGGCAAAAATAAAGAAAGTAATTTTGTGTAATTTGCTAAGAATTGCTATGATGAAACTACGTTAAACACTATATTTCACAAATCTTTATTCAGAGTTCCAAACTCTTTTATTTGATAATCCTCAGCTAATAGAAAATGACAATGCCAGGCAGCGTTCAAATAAATGGGAGGTGGGTGGGGTAGGAACAGGGCGGTTGACCTGGGCGCCAGAGGTCTTGGTGAGCCAGAAACTATCTGGAGTTTCTTCGTCGCCCTAGGCGCCATTTGCCTTTAGTAAGCCACTGACAATGGCGGTAGGCTAACATATCTTGTTTAGCAGCATGTTTCCTATTTGAAAAATATTATTCACATTTTTTTTATTGGTTATGAATGTTTCGAGATTATTTATAACTGTACCATCTCTAGCGGCTCCTTAGCGATATCTAATCATGGATGAAAAGCATTCGTTCCAATAAGATTGATTGACCGTCAAACTACGTGTCTTTTTGTCAAACTTAGTCAAATTCGTTTTAGCAGCTGTTTTTGGATGTCTGAGAAGTTAGGGTGTGGGCGGGTAGTTAAGTCCTTAAAATTACCTTTATTAACATTATCGTATTTCATTGTATATATTGCATTCTTTCTAAATATCTCGAAAGCCTTCATACAATGATCATTTCATCTGGTCTGTTTACGTTATTATGTAATTTTTAGCAAATGCAGTTCCAATAGATATATGAACAGCATTATAAAACAAATTTTGAAATCTTTATGCCGAATGATTTCTGTTAAGTTTAGTTCAAATTTGTCTGGCACAGTTTCAAAGAAAGGAAAATCACACAATTTTATTTGATTCTGATGTTCAGTGATGACAGCTATATTGGCTGACAGATAAATATAAGTTGTAAAACAAACAAACAAACAAAAATTAAAAAGAAACAAAGCTAACCAAGAAAATAACCCTAAATTCCAATGTAATATCCACCAAACATGGTCAAATTGTTACTCGTTTGTTGAAAAGATGCTGTTAACCGTTTTTCTTTTCCTTCTTGTACAGCGATCATATTGGGTGGCAGATCGGCATCATTTGTAAACTTGGAAGGCCTTCGTAGTAAGCTAATTTCATTCAAATTCTGTTTTGCAGTTGTTAAGAATTGGCTATATAGGCTTATAACGTTGTATAACTGACATGACTTGTACCCGCTCTCCATGCTGGTTATGTCAAAGTCTCCCAACATGCAATTCTGATCCGATATTAGCACACGCATGGCTTTGTCCTATCATAGGCAGGGGTCATGGCTTTGTCCTATCATAGGCAGGGGTCATGGCTTTGTCCTATCATAGGCAGGGGTCATGGCTTTAATTTTGGTTGGATGCGGTGGCTGCTGCCGCATCCTATGAAGTTCACAGACCCAAAGCATAGAAATATTTCCTAGATATGTCAAAGTGTAGTTATCGGAACCTTGGCTAGCGAATATGCATCTTTTCAGTCAGTCCTATGGTCAATCAACCATAGAAATTGGCAAGGTGATTCGAATTGATGGTGATTATTTTCTTTGGGAAGAGGGAGGGGGAGTTACCGGGAAACAAAATGTTTGATATCCCCCCCCGCAAATTACCCACTAACAAATGTGTGAAGCATATTTCTGTCTCGCAGAAATAGTAGAAGCGTCCAAATGCAATAGAACCTGGTTCGAGGTCAGTCTTACAGATCAGACTTCAAATGTTTGTCGAGCGCTCCAGGTCGGACAACTTTGGATATTTACTAGACAAGAACTGAGCGAGAAGTTAAAACTAATGAAACTATTACTTTTCTAATTTGTAACATTTAGGTTAATATTACAGTCAATCCAATTACAGAAAATGCCAAAAATGCCTAAACATTGAGCTTTCTATTTATTCGATACAAATTACCGGAAACAAAACGGATTATTTATTTTCTGCTGAAAATTGTGTGTTTAATTGTCTTCTGATGTAATTGTTAAAAGTAATATACAAATTATTGCGCCGACAAACTTTAGATGCATATTTTGATTTTCGCAGAAGAAGCAGAGTGTTCGGTAGACTAATATACGTTACAAATTTACGACATAAATTTATTGAATACGGATACTGACTATATGTGCATGAACCAACAAAGACAGAATTAAAAGTAAGGTGAAACCGCAAACACTTCCAAATTCCTTTTTAATACCATGAAATACCTGTATTTCAGCGTACAGCTTCGGATCTGTACTCACAAACACTAAACAGTTCCATCAGATGAAAAAGTAAACAAAAATAATGCAGTAAGCAGTTAAAACAAATAAAAACACTCATTACAGTACAACGAATAGAAGAAAACAAACATTTAATAGACATTTACATAAGAATAGAAGAAAACAAACACTGGAGTAAACAAATACATCGCAACTGAAGTAACCAAACATTGGAGTAAACAAAACATTACAGCAAAATGTAACTAAACAAACACAAATTTAAACGTTTACATTTGAACAAAAATAAACACAAATTACAGGATATAGTTACATCAAAATATAAGAAAACAAACTATTGAGTAAACAGTTACATAAAAATAAAAGTAACCAAACTATTGAGTAAACAGTTACATAAAAATAAAAGTAAACAAACTATTGAATAAACAGTTACATAAAAATACAAGTAACCAAACATTTGAGTAAACAGTTACATCAGAATACTTTTGTAGGTTTAAAGACATATTTCAGCATATGTCTCGTGGAGGAAGGGCCTGGGAAAACCCCTGGAAATAACTACCGACCCACGGAATGCTACTGGCAAATTTACTCACATACGCACGTCGGCTGAGCCCAAGTCTTGAACTCGCGCAGATGTCAGTCAATAAGCACTAGAGTAAACAGCTATTAGTTTGTTTCTCGTTCAACTCGAAATATTCTAAAACAGTTAGCCCACAATCTTGCATTTAATAGACATCTCCACAATTTATGTTTCTGTTTTCTTTACCCCTCCCCGTACCCCAAAGTGCCATAGTTCATTAAATCATAAGGTGGAATAATGTTTAATGAAGTGTTAGAGTCCAACAGCAAGGATTCAAAACGTAAACGTTTATGATTATTATCTAGTCTACGACAGAGACTATTAACTCTACAGACGCCAGTTCGAGCTCTCTTGACCGCAAGAATGAGGGTAACTGCTTGTTTATCGAGATATGTGCCTATTTGTTTTATTTCGTTTGCTGATTCCTGCACTGACTATATCACTTATTTTACGAGTGTGAAATAAATGAAAGGAGAAAAGCGCCAATAGCGACATAGCCGCTATTAGGCTCAACTAGGCCTTTTGATAAGTGGCTTTGTATAACTTAGATGTAATTCTTGTTGGTGGAGGAGTTATAACACATTCGATTCGTAGAATAGAGAAGAGTTTGACAGCAATTTCACAATTAAACTTTTGCTATCTAATAATTACTATACACTTAATAGTAGATAGAAGATTATGATTTTTATCTAGCCTGCGGCTATAATCAAATGAATCAAAAGACAAAAGAATAAGAATGTGAGAGCCAGATAATAAAAGGATTCCCATGACAGAGGAATTACACCATGACGGCCAGATAAAAAAATGCGAGTTCCAGGACAGAGGAATGGTAGATTAAGATCACATAATAAAAATATTTCCATGACAAAGAAATGGGATACTAACAGCCAAATAACGATTTCCATGAAAGAGGAATGAGAATAGTGACAGCCAGATAATAAAACGATTTCCAAGACAGAGGAATGGGATATTGACAGCCATATAATAAAACGACTTCCATGACAGAGGAATGAGAATAGTGACAGCCAGATAATAAAACGATTTCCAAGACAGAGAAATGGGATATTGACAGCCAGATAATAAAACGACTTCCATGACAGAGGAATGAGAATAGTGAGAGCCATATAATAAAACGACTTCCATGACAGAGGAATGGGATATTGACAGCCAGATAATAGAACGATTTCCATCACAGAAGAATGGGATAGTGACAGCCAGAAAAAAAGCGATTTCCAAGACAGAGAAATGGGATATTGAGAGATAAATAATAAAACGACTTCCATGATAGAGGAAAGGGATATTGACAGCCAGATAATAAAGCGATTCCCATGACAAAGGAATGGGATAGTGACAGCCAGATAATAAAGCGATTTCCATGACAAAGGAATGGGATAGTGACAGCCAGATAATAAAGCGATTTCCATGACAAAGGAATGGGATAGTGACAGCCAGATAAAAAAAAGCGATTTCCATGACAAAGGAATGGGATAGTGACAGCCAGATAAAAAAAGCGATTTCCATGACAAAGGAATAGGATATTAACAGCAAGATATAAAACGATTTCAATAACAGAGGAATGGGAAGATGACGATTTCCATGGAATGGGTCAGCCAGATAATAAAACGATTTATATGACAGAGGAGCCAGATAATAAAACAATTTCCAAGACAGAGGAATGGGCTAGTGACAGCCAGATAATAAAATGATTTTCAAGGCAGAATAATGAGATACTGAGAGCCAGATAACAAAACGATTTCCATGAAAGAGGATAAGAACATTGACAGCCAGATAATATAACAATTTCCATGTCAGAGGAATCTATATCTAGAATGGCTCTATTTCTGATGTTTATCTTATGCAGGCATATTTTACACACCATCAGTCTTCACGGTTATCTACTGTACTGATGTGTGATATGAATATTGTACATACTGTCAGTCTTCACGATCATCTACTGTACTGATGTGTGATATGAATATTTTACACACCGTCAGTCTTCACGGTTATCTACTGTACTGATGTGTGATATGAATATTGTACATAATGTCAGTCTTCACGGTCATCTACTGATCTTATGTGTGATATGAATATTTTACACACCGTCAATCTTAACGGTCCTCTACTGTATTGGTGTGTGATATGAATATTTTACTCACTGTCAGTCTTCACGGTCATCTACTGTGCTGATGTGTGATATAAAAATTGTACACACTGTCAGTCTTCATGGTTATCTACTGTACTGATGTGTGATATGAATATTTTACTCAATGTCAGTCTTCACGGTTATCTACTGTACTGATGTGTGATATGAATATTGTACATACTGTCAGTCTTCACGGTTATCTACTGAACTAATGTATAATATGAATATTGTACACACTTTCAGTCTTCACGGTCATCTATTGTACTGATGTGTGATATGATTATTTCACACACTGTTAGACTTCACGGTCATCTACTGTATTGAAGTGTAATATAAATATTTTACACAACGTTAGTCTTCACGGTAATCTACTGTACTGATAAGTGATATGAATATTGTACACACTATCAGTCTTCAGGATCGTCTACTGCATTAACGTGTGATACGAATATTTTACACACTGTCATTCTTCACGATCGTGCTGTGTTTATGTGTGATATGAATATTGTACACACCTTCATCCTCTCAATCATTTACTGTATTGATGTTTGAAAGAATACTGTACACACCATCAATCTTCACTCTCGTATAGTGTATTAATTTGTGATATGGATATTGTACACACAATTATTTTACACGATCGTCTACTGTATTGATGTGTGATAATCATTATAGTTACTTATATAAGGATGTACACTAAAGAGGGATAAAACAGACTAGACACATTTTCTTAATGTTGCATACATTTTGACAATGTAATTATTTGTGTGTGCATGTCAGTTTGTGGGTTTGTGTGTGTGTGTGTGTGTGTGTGTGTGTGTGTGTGTGTGTGTGTGATTTTTGTGTGCAGAGAAAAAGCATATTTAACTATGGGAAACAACTCGTGCGAACCTTAAAGTTCTAGCCTATGTCGACTGCATCCCATGTCACGTGTGGCTAAATTGTCCATCTACTGTATTGATGGAATCAGTACACAATTAATAATATCCGATTCAGTACCCACGAATGTAGTCCCAGTCTATTTTTAGATCACTTTTTCCTGTAAAAGTTTGGTGGTGATATAAGAGTCAGATTTTGGCATTCTTGGTAAGGATTTAAAGGCAATTGTTTATTCTTTAAAATGTGAGCTTATGGTGTGGTTGTCTGTTTGTATTTCGGAGACAGTGCACATTGAGTAATAAGGTCATGGTGATGACCCGGAAGTGAAATCTGTGTTCCGTTGCCTGATGTTTTGTTTACAATTCAGCCTCTCAAAAAATGCAGGTCAACCCTTGACAAGAACTAAACCGTAAAGTCATCTTTGAAGGTATTTTAGATTAACATATGATTTGTATTGATTGTCACACAGTGGAAAGTTCAGTACTGAGAAACAAATGTAGAGAAAATATAGTGAAATTAATTGTGTACTATGGCCTGATGAGAGATAATCATTATGATTACTTATTAAATGATGTACACTAAAGAGGGATAAAACAGACTAGACACATTTTCCTAATGTTGCATACATTTTGACAATGTATTTATTTGTGTGTGTGCGTCTCTCTCTCTCTCTCTCTCTCTCTCTCTCTCTCTCTCTCTCTCTCTCTCTCTCTCTCTCTCTCTCTCTCTCTCTCTCTGTAAGTGTATATCATTTTTGTGTGCAGAGACAAAGCATATAACTATGGGAAACAACTCGTGCAAGCCTTAAACTTCCAGCCGATGTCGATTGCATCCCATGTCACGTGTGGCTAAATTGTCCATCCATACCATAATTCATTATCTCGTGCCTGGATACACCGATATGTGCAAAATTTGAGATGATGCAAGTAGAGCATTAGTTGACATCACCCAATACTTAAGTCAAACCTCAGCTGCTACTTGGCTGCTAATACATCTGATTATATATTCAGAATTTCAGTAACAACATGGCGGTTCCTAACCGAATTAAATTCATGTAGAGTAGATTAAGTTTACTGCATTCTTCGAAGTCGTCGACATATTTAAAGAATTCGATTTTCTGTGTGCTAAAAATGCAAATGAATGACTCCAGGTATTTTTCACTGTTTTTGTTTCAAATTGTCTACACTTCGAAACAAACAAACTATTATTCTTATTACGATCAGATCAGTTGACATACAAATCTCAGATGAAACATAAAAAAAATCCAGCAGTTATTAGTAGAACACAACAGTAAGTCAAGAACGTAAACTGACCTCCATAGAGGTGTTAAAACAAATTTTACAATAGTCGTTATTAGCTCGCGGCAATAGAGAAAATTCATGTAATACCCATTAAGTCCATTGGGAAAGGTAGACCGATTTCTCCCTATAGATGTTGATAGAACAATATGAAGACATCAGTAGATTCATTGCCAACAACAGGAACAACAATTATGAACCTGCTTTTGCTTTCTGTTGTTATATTTTCGCCAATATTTATTTTTCATATTTACGATTCAAGATTTACACTAAATTACAGAACCAAAAATTGAGTCTCACGTAGGTATTGACGCTCTTCTGTCCAAGAAGAATTTACAGGAATTCAAGAAAAAAATTTCATCTTTTTAAATGCGTGTTATTGAAACTATATCTGATATTTCTGAGCGATAATATGTTTAAATTGTCCATTGTGGCAGCTATATTAGATGTTCGTTTAGAACAAACACTGCGTAAAAAAAGAAACTTTTTGGTGAAAACCCATTCCGATATCACCATCCATTCAGTACAACTAGCGACCAGCTTTTGAAATGTTCATTGTAGCTGCTATACATGAAGATAGAAAATCCAACTAGATATAACAAATAGTCTTCGGGTGAAAATACTGTGTCGAAATGACTTTTCATTTAAGAGTGATAGAATTATCAAGATCTTTGATGCCGTGGCCATATTGAAAATCAGATCAGCACCATTTTCATTAGAACAAATTAGCCACAATCAAACGTCTTTTCTTTTGAAACCTCACGATGTGACAGCTATTCAGTGAGTTTAGCGATAACAAGATTCCCAAGACAGTCGCTGTGGAGGCCATGTTTGATGTTCAAATGAGCCATATAATTAAGAACGAACTAAGCGTCATTAGAAATCTTCTGGTTAAAACCCCTTGTTGATGTGACTTTCCACCTAGAAGAAGTAGCGAGAACGAAATTTTACTGATTGTACTAAAATACTGCAATATATGAGGGAGCATTCGGACAAAGCGAACAGTCTGCATAATATTCGTGCAACATTGGTGTTTGCGGCGAAAGGAACCTGTCAATATTGAAGTGTTTATTAGTTTCTGAATGATTGGGAGTCATACATTAAAATAATACTTGTAATTGTGTTGAATATAAACTATGGTACATCTTATATGTAGTTTCATATCCTAATGACATTATATGCGGATGATAACGTCATATCCTAATGGCATTATATGCGGATGATACTTCATATCCTGATGGCATTATATGCTTATGATACGTCATATCCTAATGGAATTATATGCTTATGATACGTCATATCCTAATGGCATTATATGCAGATGATACGTCATATCCTAATGGCATTATATGCGGATGATACGTCATATCCTAATGGAATTATATGCTTATGATACGTCATATCCTAATGGAATTATATGCAGATGATACGTCATATCCTAATGGCATTATATGCAGATGATACGTCATATCCTAATGGCATTATATGCGGATGATACGTCATATCCTAATGGCATTATATGCGGATGATACTTCATATCCTAATGGCATTATATGCGGATGATACGTCATATCCTAATGGAATTATATGCAAATGATACGTCATATCCTAATGGCAGTATATGCAGATGGTACGTCATATCCTAATGGCATTATATGCGGATGATAGGTCATATCCTAATGGCATTATATGCGGATGATACGTCATATCCTAATGGCATTATATGCGGATGATACGTCATATCCTAATGGCATTATATGCGGATGATACGATACAAGCAGCTGACAATGAACAAAAATGTTGCCTATATTCAGTAGTTTTCCTGAATATTTTAACAGTTGTAATAATCTTAAGTAAATGTATTCATAACATAAACTTTATTATTATTTAGCTTTCTTTTTTGGATTCAATGCTATTTTTTGAACACGTGATTAGTTAATCACGTCGGCCAGTATATTTGGTGAAAGAGGAACCTGGGAAGAACCACAAACCCAAGGGATGCTTCTGGCGAGATTTTTAACATACCCACCTGGTTTGAAAAGCCAAATGCCATATATCACTTAGTCACCCGGCCCCTCCCACTAAACCAACTCACTGTCAATTGAAATTATTTGATAAATTCATATTGCCTGTTTTAAATTATGAATGCAAGGTTTCAGAAACATGCGCATCCTGAAGAAAGCACACATTGTTTTTAAAGGATCAATATAATGTGTAAGAAAAGCACTGACTACAAATTATATATAGAGCCCTAGGTCGTTGTCCACTAATTTGTTTAAATAAATTCGAAAATGATTCGTTTCTGGTCTAAATTAGTTAAGGTTAAGGTTCTTTTGTACAGTACATAGATTTGTTAATTCAATATATGATCGATGCTTATAAAATAAATGTTTTTCTTACACTTGAAACTTTAGGCTTAAGATGTATCTTAATTTATATTTGGGCAGTGCAATCAAGCCTTGAGAAATCTTAATTTATATTTGGGCAGTGCAATCAAGCCTTGAGAAATCAGTATTAACAAACTTGGCAACCCAATAGGCCTGCCCATATGAAATAATCTCATATGATACATGTAAAACTAATGTAATTTTTAAAGATCATCTAAAGTATATAAACTCCAGGAAAATTTCGACGAGGTATTCATGAATTCTAATTGCAAATGGACGATGAGTTGGAATATCAAGAAATACTAGAAAGTGTATTTTATATAGCGGATACAAAAAGTGTATTTTATATAGCGGATACAAAAAGTGTATTTTATATAGCGGATACAAAAAGTGGAGATGATATATATTTTATATTTGATTGTTACTTTTTGGGCTGAATCAAAACGCTGAGAAACAACAAATTTTATATTAGAATAGTACTTTTTAATTTGGACAATGCATGACGTTGAAAAATGTTATACGTTTATACCATACCTTGATTATTATGCATAAAGGTAATTTCGTTATATCTACTGTATTTTAGTATACCTATGTATAGACGCATGTACTATGCATTTTATGTGTATATGTTCGTCCTGTCTTCGGAAGCCAACCTACTCTAGTAGTATGATAACACCAGTGTTTTGTTTTTTAAAAATGTTCTTACTGATCTAGATCGTAGCCTTCTGACCACGCACCCATAACGTTGCCATATCACGTGTACTTATGGATGAGTGAACGTTACCCACAAGCTCGCCTGCAAGAGTAAGATAATGAGGGTGGAAGGATATGACTTAGATCAGTTATAGGAAAAGAAAACTTGTTACGACAATCAAAACTTCCTCATCCGCCGACAACCAAACAGAACAGTTGCCATCCTCTCCGCTTTTCTCCCAAGTCTGGTTCTAGGGTAAGGCGAATGGAACAACCGCCTTGGGACCCTGGCTCTAGGGTAAGGCGAATGGAACAACCGCCTTGGGTCCCTGGCTCTAGGGTATAGCGAATGGGACAACCGTCTTGGGTCCCGCGATTCTCCTCTATGCAATTATTTTGCTTGGGGTTCCAGGCTCGTCGTGTGTTTCATTGGGCTCAGCATATCCTAGGGCTGGTCCTGTTTTTCTTTTTCAATTGGTAACATTTGTCCATATAGTATGCATCATTTTAGCCCACGTGCAAAATTGTTTTGTGTCCACCACTTCGGCTACTGTCTCAGTTAAAATACGATAAAATAATTTATATGACGATACGCACTTACTGAACATACATACATTAAATATACGCATGCATTTGGATCGTATAATTTATTTATCAAGCATTTTATGTTTAATATAACAGTTATAGTCCTCTAACCAGTGCACAATAATCAACTTTTACGTTGTAAAATCCCAAAGAGTTATATCGCATAGGTACTTAGCGAATTCAACCACGTGACCTTATGTGTCTGTGTGTTTGTGGGGGGATGGGAACTGCGTGTTATTATTAGGAATCAGTGCACAATTAATAAAATCAGGTTCAGTACCCACGAATGTAGTCCCAGTCTATTTTTAGATCACTTTTTCCGGTCTAAATTTGGTGGTGATACTAGAGTTAGATTTTGGCATTTTTGGTAAGGATTAAAAGGCAATTGTTTATTCTTTAGAATGTGAGCTTATAGTGTGGTTGTCTGTGTGTATTTCGGCGACAGTGCACATTGAGTAATAAGGTCATGGTGATGATCCGGAAGTGAAATCTGTGTTCCGTTGCCTGGTGTTTTGTTTACAATTCAGCCTCTCAAAAAAATGCAGGTCAACCCTTGACAAGAACTAAAACGTAAAGTCATCTTTGAAGGTATTTTAGATTAGCATATGATTTGTATTGATTGTCACACAGTGGAAAGTTCAGTACTGAGAAACAAATGTAGAGACCATATAGTAAAATTAATTGTGTACTATGGCCTGTCAGTAAAAACTTGAAACTGATATATTTTTTTATTATTATTAATGACATATACATGAAATTTTAATATGCTATGTATATTGACTTTAAAAATATAAAAATGAAATTAAAAGTAAAAAAATAATTTTAATTTTAAAAATTTAGATGAAATTTAAAAAAAAACAATTAAAAAATAAAAAATTTCCACCAAGTATACACATATATAATATTTTTTGGGAATGATATTAAATGATATCAGCATATATATACTCCTACACCATATACAAGCTCAAATGATGGATATTTGTCAAATTTGATCAGAGAAAATATCTTTATTTGTCAAAATGAGACCCTCATTTAAAATACATGAAGACAAAATTCTATTTTGCTTTGTACCTTTAGGTCATTGAAACTATTTATTTGGGGTTCAAACAGTTAATTTATGTGTTTATGATGGGGTGACTTCCTGAGTAACACATATCTGCTTGTATAGCTATCAGTAATTGTTTATAACCATAGTTATAGGGTATTTAGTGAGAGGACAGAGATGAAGACTTTATACTAGAACCTGTTCAAGTTCTCTACAAAATCATATTAAGCTGTCATAGAATGAAATACAGGTCAGAGGGGTAAAATATACTTTACCCAGGTATATTTACCATTGCATGTAAGAAAACAGCAAAATGATGTAAGTTGAACACAGAATGCATTCCATTTTATTGTTCAGTTTCTTTAAGATGTTGAATGATGTAGTGCGACATTGTTGCCCAGATGATATTATGGGAATTCTCATGATCCATTTTGCTTTATGCATTATTAATGACTAATAATATTTGTTATCTGACACTTTAAAGATCACATAAGTAATATTCAAACAGATTAATTGAATTTAACTTTCTACAACTGATCCTAACATGGTTACATAGCTGACATGAATAAATATGCATATATTTTGTAATGTTTGGAATCAAAAGTTGACATTGTTAGGCTGACATGGTACCTATAGTGAATCTGTAAGGCTCAGTTTTGACTGTGTGCACTTAAAATATCCCAAGATGTTATTTTCATCATGAATATGCCTCTGTATGGTAACACATTTCAATTTAGTACTTTGACAGAGGGCGGTATTGCAGCATCAGCTGATATTTGATTCCATTGAATCATTGAATCATTGAACTTAATAACTTGGTAGCCAAGACTCTTAAAAATAGACTAAAAATGTTCAAACAAATTTTTTGAATCATGTTTGCACATGTGATTTTAACAAGTACATTGCATATGTCCCACACATGCAAATATCCATCCTTGTTTACAAGATTTCGGGATGAAAATTTCACATTTAGTTGATGATATAGGATCTATTGGTACCTATAGTTGATTTGTGTGGCCACATTTTGCTATATTCACTCACAATATTTAAAATTGTTTTTCCTTCATGAATAGGATTTCATATAGTAATAAATTTTAATTTGGTACATTGTCATTTGACTTTCCACTATACTGGTATGTATCAATGTTTGCACCAATGATCAAACCTCACCGTTCCAACATTGCCTTAAACTTTATGATACATACTCTACCTGATTAGTTATTTAACCTGTAAATGGCTAAATATACTTGTAGAAACTTCATATATTTTTAGGATGCATTTGTCACTTTAATACATGCCCATTGCTTCATATCGTTGAGTGTCACTCTATCAAGTTTACCTTTTTTTAACCATATTTGCAACCTGAATGTTATTTTGAAATCACCATATCTAACACATTTTAACTTCATTTGCCTACATCTTCCTTTTTTTAGAATTAAGTGAAACATGTTATATATTTTCAGGTCTAGTCTGGTATCTGGAACAAAGTATTAGAGTTGGATCAATTTGGAAGCTCTCCAGTAGTCCAATGGTGATAGCAAGGTCTCATAAGGACATGTGCAGTGTGCAGCTATAAGTGACCAAGATGAGTTCATATCAGTACACTGATATACAGCATCTCAAAGACATGGCTTAGATCTTCATGAGAGAGATTCGCATCTTTTTCAGTAAGGTGAAACTGTATTTTCATATTGCATTGTTGACTTTTGTAGTTATCGGCATTAAAATAGAATGCATATTTGCTATAAAACATGGTAGTGGTCCCATCAAAACTTTAAATTTGAGTGGGATATTAGTTATACAAACAACTGTCCAAGTACCTGAAACAATAAATGTGGAACATAGTACCTGTCATTGTTTCTTTAGTATGTACACCTATATGCATCTGGATAGGTATATTGCAATTTGCTGTCAAAATCACTAAGAGCTATCATGCTTCAGTACCCCTGAGATTAATATTATCAGTTGTACAGACCTAAACTACTATTTGTTTTAAAGACCATTCAATTATCCACATTGCTGCCTTAAATTTGTCAAACTGAATGTCATAACTTGTATGAAAATTTTTTTTTTGTAAAATAAAAAGTTTTTAAAATTTATATATTTATTTAAATTTCAATTAAAATTTAATATATCAATAATTTTTAATTTCAAGACTATTTTCAGACAGATCTTATCAAGTATTACAATTAGGTTTTTACTGCATTGAAAAATTCCTATAAATAAGGAAGATATAGCAAATTTAGTTTTGGTTTCTTAAGAACAATTGGACCTCAAATTGCACCCTATAGAACACCAGCACTACACACTTTCTGACAGCTGTCACATGTCTTGCTTGCAAGGAAATTTCAAAAGACTTTATGTATGAAGTTGAAACAGTAGTTGCATGCAAAATAAAATGCAAATGTAAAAGTTTGACAAAAACATTGACCCTTTCAGGAATCAGTACACAATTAATAAAATCCGGTTCAGTACCCACGAATGTAGTCCCAGTCTATTTTTAGATCACTTTTTTCCGGTCTAAATTTGGTGGTGATACTAGAGTTAGATTTTGGCATTCTTGGTAAGGATTTAAAGGCAATTGATTATTCTTTAAAATGTGAGCTTATGGTGTGGTTGTCTGTGTGTATTTCGGCGACAGTGCACATTGAGTAATAAGGTCATGGTGATGATCCGGAAGTGAAATCTGTGTTCCGTTGCCTGGTGTTTTGTTTACAATTCAGCCTCTCAAAAAATGCAGGTCAACCCTTGACAAGAACTAAACCGTAAAGTCATCTTTGAAGGTATTTTAGATTAACATATGATTCGTATTGATTGTCACACAGTGGAAAGTTCAGTACTGAGAAACAAATGTAGAGACCATATAGTAAAATTAATTCTGTACTATGGCCATTAGTGGATAGTTTTAGCTTAAACACGTGACCAGGGCAATGTCTAAATTTGGAGTATAATTGAGATCAGGCAATTCATTGTAGTTTGGAAAAAATACGTTACGTTACTGTAATACAGTAAAACCCTGCGTATCTGCTGGCATAGTGATCTGTAATTAAATCATTATTATAATAACAATATAATAATAATAATAATAATAATAATAATAATAATAATAATAATAATAATAATAATAATAATAATAATAATAATTTTAATAATAATAATAATAATAATAATAATAATAATAATAATAATAATAATAATAATAATAATGAGTGATTTTGCACTTACTATGGACTCTTTTGCAGCAGAATCAGCTCAACAACGACTAGATGCAATTAGAAAGAATAGTTCAGTATGTGATTCTGTAAAACAGCAGCTGTATCAACGCCAGGATGCTAATATGGCATTTACAGAGGGTAGAGAACAATTAGTTAAACCAGTCACAAAAACCACTAAATATATTTTCCCTCGTTGGAACAAACCGCTAAATCAACCTACTAAAAATATATCCTGCTCAACCACAATTACAGCAAACAATAGAGGATATCGATTAAGCTCAAGATGAAATATCTGAAGTGAAGGATCTTGTTAAATCGAAACCTGTTGAAAAACAAGCTGCCAAATTTACTGAAGAAGGTTTTATAAAACTTAAAGAAAGGCCTGTAGGGTTGCTTCAGCAGGACATCAAATTCGTCATAAACTATTAGATCTCAGTATATATCATGCTCCAGAATCAAAGTGGGTTCCCTTTGTGTTTCGAGAATACCATGGTATATCTAAAAGCACAAAAATATAAGCCTTTATTTGAAGAATGTCATAAACTAGTAGCGGAAGCTGCTAAAAATTCCTACCCTAGAGATATATTATCGCCTGAAAGATTATAATTTGGCCTTGCACTCGCGATCAACGTGGTAGGAAACAAGATGGTAATAAGATCGCTGGATCGCCGGTAATTCAGGATAAACCTTGTCCAAATAACATTCTCGCTGATTGACTAGAAATTTTGATTGGTTGAAGACTAGCGGTCACCAATTCCCACGAAATCATCAATGAAACACTTGATATTTGTCAGCGTTTATTTACTGGTGGTGTCATGGACAGTGGCTTCTATCGGGCTATGATTAATGAAATTACCGACGATTACTACTGGAGTGATCAATTAGATCGGCTATAACCCCCTCCCCCTTATGATCATACACAATGCTCAACATGGATCAGAAAAGTCAGGATGATAAATTTACGATTTACCGGTTTATACAATGATATATGGACTTGCCGATGTTATTCTGTGTTTATTTAGAAGGATAGTCACAATAGCTACCCCGATTGAAAACAATTAGGCATGAAAGCCACCGATAGTGTTTGTGATAAGGCTATTGGCACTATTGGTGATGTTGCTGGTAAACCATTCTTGGAGATCAAAAAGAGACTCGCACGATTAGTATGCAAAAGGCAAGCGGTCCGGCCATAGGCGGTAGAACGGAACATCATCAAAGTGATGACACCAAGTGTTAGCAAAATAATAAATCAAGCTGCAAATGAGCGATTGAAAGAATAATCTTACGTGCCATCTCTGACAAAGCAAGACTCCGATGAGATAGAAAAAAAAAAACATAACCACAAACCTAATACCGGGTAGTGGCCTGATCCGTCGTCATCGCTCATCAACCACTTATTGGTCAATGTTGTAGCGAGCAGCGGATCTAAAAAAAATGTTCAAACGTAAATTATATCCAGGTTTTGACGTGACGTACCAATAATCAAGGACGAGTCTGTGCGTAATTATCAAACTTATTCTAATGAAGCATGATATCCAAGCCAACGTGGACAAATCGAACTACAAGTTCAAGATACATCAATGTATTTCCTCCCCGAATTCACTGAAGTTCAGGATAGACATGTAAAAATGGATGGTAATCCATATGGTACGGAACTATGTAGATTTGATAATAACGGATTTGTGGCATTATATAACAGTGCATGATATATCAGTGATGGTTGAGACATTGAAGTAAGCCATGATAACGGAAACGTTGCCATGACAATATTGGGTCTCGCAAGATATTCAGACGATTATTTACGGTCTGCTGGTCCATCAATGATGGCCGCAAAATATACCGGGGATAAAGCCAATAATCGACGGTGGAGTAAATAACGTGATGTTAAGGATGTGCTCATCAACCCCAAAGCTTCAACTTGAGATTCGCGGCATGTAAAAATCACATTGAAGCTCGAGGGAGATTCAGCTGTGCAATACCGTTGTTACATATCGTTGGTTTCTGCAGAAATGTTAGAAAGGTTACCTTAGGTGTCAAGCATATAGTTTTTTTTTTGTGCGAAAGTACAAGGACGATGCGATCTATTACGCTCAAAGAGTGGACTCAGCTGCAATTGCAAAGTTTCACGGAAATGTGGCGCTGACAAAGCTTTCTTTATTGATGCCATCAATGACAGATGAAAAACTACCGCACTCTTTCATTGATACCGGCGGCAAATCAACGTTGACAGGGTTGACAATGATCACAAACACGAGTACATGAACAACTATTGGTACATTATCAAGGCAGATCGCATCACATCAGGGAGTTCAACAGCACGACACCTATATGTAGCTTTTCGGGATGTTAGACGACATAATTCTCAAGTACGAAGTCATATGTATTTGATCCACCTAGGTTTAATAAAGTCTCTCTGAGGATAAACGGACATCTGTTATGATCGTGTAGTTTAATTGTGTGTGTGTTAAAGAATCAATTCCGTATAAATCCGTTTATTTATTTTTATTTCATTAAATGTAATTATTATTTTATTTATATTAATATCAGTCTAATATATTGTTGAAAAACATCGTGTTTATTTGAGTCGTAAATGTTACTCATGTGAGCAACTGCTGTGTATGATAACAAATTCATTACAAGTAAACATTGAGGAATAGCTATGAAAACGATTGGCTGGTACTTGGTCGGGCTCTCCTAATGTCCAGAAGTATTACAAACTTGCATGTGTCGCTCCGTGCGCGTGTAATTCAAACAACTTATTAGCTTTATTTATATGTTGAGTTTTTTTTTTGTAAGACAGTCAGTCGCAGTCGAGTCATACACAGCCGTAGTCATAAAGTCATTTTTTTGTAACATCTTAGAGTTATACAACTTCTATTATCTTAAGAAAGGTATTTTTGTACTAGAAGTTGTCTGTTCATATGTCTACGTAGAACAACATGTTTTGTTAGAGGAACTATTTTTACTTCGTTTTTATGAATAATTGTTTTCCTGGAGAACAAAATTACTGATTTGGACAAAGACATTTTCCGAAAATATCCTAATTGGAACGGAACAACACAAACTGTACTTTATTGTGTAAATTCTGGAATTTTATGTTAGCCTTCGTCTGACGTGGTCATCCGCTATTTTGGACAAGAATTGAACTTTAGAACCTTTTACAGGACTTATGTTTCTATTTTGAACACAAGATGGATCATTTCTGTAAACCGTAAGTCTTGTTTAACATATACATTTTTCATGTTTTCTAGGAAAATAAATTACTTTTCGTTAAAATTAACCAAGCTTGTTGTCTTCATTCTTTATTTTATGTTACTTTGAACGAGCCGATATGTAACACATCAATCAATCATCATTTGAAGAATTGGTGATGGATTTTGAAAAATAATCATACTGCACGCGTGTATCATCGTTTAATGATATTTCACCGATAGATTCTCCGAAACCGCCTTAGCTAGGATAACATTAACATTGAAACCAGAAAACAAGAATATTAACGACAGCGATATATTTTTGAAGTCCAGAATTCGTCTCGAAAACACATCAATTGATTGCTTGGAATATATCATAACGAATCCCTCACAATCCTTTTAGTATAATCAAGCATGGACATGGAAGGCATCGCTGAAAGAAATCATTGACAAGCACAGAATCAAGCGACAAGAAATATCGCAGGTTAACCGTCGTCATTGAAAATGTTGTATACACGGTTTACTAACTGGTCGCTGAAACAGTGTCGTTAATCGGCACATTATCAGCAAAGCATGTGATACCGCCCATGGCTGGAATCAGTGTCTCTGTTGCTGTCTGTTTTGCTTGTAACTCAATATTAAGCGAACATTATCTACATGTACAAGTAAAAAATTGCACGAGCACATCGTAATAACTTACGCTGAAACTTATGCGTGTATAAATATATCATCGATATTGTAAGCGGAGTTGAAAGATAGTGTAATATCAGACAATTAATATGATGCAATTAGACATATTTATTATCGACATCGCAATAACGGCAAGACACCATTGCCAATGTTTCCAGCGCCACATTTGGAATCCGCCGTATCGATAATAATGAACGCAGAAATTACGACACCACTGGAACAGATCATCGCTAACACAATACCCCTGACGACCACAAATATATCAGCACCGTCAACGCACCAGTAATTCGAAATTGGTTTTCCAAATCCGATCAAAGCTTATAATGTTCGGTCACTTAAAATTTCATTGGCGCAATTACGGCTTTATTATATTTGACTAAATATCAGAGAAAAATCATTTGGTGAATTAGACTCTAATAATTTGCCAGTTTTCCTACAAAACCTTAGAGCTGTAACACACACCTTCTTGAAAAGTGTTATCACCCCAAAGGGATCATATGAAATCGAACAATTCAACGACGAAAATCAACGTAAAATTAAATCTATAACTGGCAAAGAATCAAAGATCGATATCAATGTATAAGTGCCAGCGCTAAGTGCGACCATTTTAATATCAATGCCTAATTACACAGTCGACATATTTAAGTCGATGCTCAGAACCATGCTGGAATGGTCTCGGAAAATGCCAAATAATGTTGGACGACTATGATTATTTCTCAGACAAACAAGCATTTATAAAAGGTCCAAATCTTTGTCATTACAGAGAAATTTGGAATGGTATACTAAAGTAGATGCTCCCAACCGGAAAACAGAAAATCCAGATGATAAAGAATACGTAGTATGGTTTTATGGTGATATTTTTCAGGGATTTTTAAAGACTTTCTGGAGTGATGCATAAGTTAAATAACCCTACTGTTGCATTAGCCGATATATTAGCGGAGAAATAAAGATTTGAACAAAGAAATCTAAGGGATCAGATAGAGAAATACATACTTGAGTACCCCAAAAATGATATTAAACATAAAATCGTTTTCTTAGTTCAGTATCTGAATCAGGTGAAATCTGACCCAATGCTCATTAAATTATCCGTAATATACACAAGGGTGATATGATGGGTTAAACGGCGTAAAATACAAAACCGCATTTCTTAATGATTTTAAGATCACAGAAGACTAGCTGCCTACATTCAAACTACTCGGGTTGGATTACGCTAAAATGGATGAAGTTACCAATGTCATAACTGAAGAATATTTTCCGAAAATAAATGCGAAATGGGAAAAATTAAAGAATCCCGAAAGTGTTCTCTGACATAACAATGATCCACTGGGCGGTGGTCGTCATGTATTGCTGGGTATCGTAAAAATGTCATCTACGATTTCTGTAAATCTGGTGTGTGATGCAGTCGATCTGGACAAACATCACACGGGCAGGTCCATCAAGGAATGTTCTATATAGCGTTTATACAGAGGTCATTTTAATTGTGCTGGTGCCCGCTAATCCTGTTTATTTACGAGGTCATAATCAATCGCTGTCACGAATACATTTTCGTCACACCGACCAAGACATACGAAGTGAAGAATTGCCCATTAGTTTGCATGTGCATGACAGACCCTAAACGGCCTTTCTCGGCCAATGAGAAAAAGGTTCCATTTGGTCGTAAATTTGTTTTGTCATTAATTTTGTTGTTGCCTGTTGCCTGGTTTCTGGAATATTAGCGGTGGATTTCAAGCAATCTGGCACATGCACTTTTTTAACTGTCTCGCACGAGCACTTACAGCCACTCAAGTTTTATATTGTAGTGTCAACTTTGGTCGTATTTTCTTAATGGCATTTCCGAAGAGAACAAATTTTAACTATATTATGTTGCTCTTGCAAATGTACCAATAGCAATTATATTTCGCGCTGGAGTAATGTGATAAATCTGCACTCAACCGCAAGTGTATATTTGGCGCCTTCACTTCGAGACAATCTTGCTGAAAATGTTCGATCGTAGAGATAATCTCGTTAATTGTTTCATAATTCATTATACGACAATACATTTCTTTAATAAAAGATTTTATCGAGACCAACTCGATAACGATATAGTGATAAATCTATGCTGGGTATTCTGAGCATGTCGGAAGAAATGTTTACACTTACCTATGTCCATATCTCAGGGAAAGCATGTGTGATAAATATTTCGATGCGTACATCTATGAACTCCGTTAAAAATAACCAAAACATTAGTTATCTCTAATTACTGTGGGAATTTGAGTATACCACTGAGTGACGTTAAATGACGTGTTATGTCTGCGCAGTGGAAATATTCTGGCTGGATTTGCTTGTTTGTCAAGCGTGATATCATCGTAAACACCACTAGATTGTTGATATCCACGTTAAGATCCTCGATGAATAAATGATAAATGAAATAACATCATCTTCAGCCGAGGCAGATTCATTGAATTCCTTAAGAACATTATAACATCGTTGGTCATCCACGGATGGTGCTAAAATAAAATTTGTCCCATATGAGCCACCCCATTATCAGATTGAGCAATAACCAACTCACTTTTATCCGACCCACATAGACCAATTATAATATTTCGAAGGGTATTTTGGTAACACTGGATGATACTTCATCGGTGCTTACTCACGTGTCGCTGAAAAGGTAATCACATTCATATTGCAAAAATATAATATCATTTATAATCATAAGTTTTACTTGTGTTCGATGCAAGAGTCATTGGTTAAAAATTTCTGTGAGCAACCCCGTTGATAAATAACACACCGGCACTTACAGATAAATATGTAAAATAATCAGTGCAAAAATATAATTTTGTCACTTTCCTGTTTCAACAGTGGGCGGCAATATTGCTAAGGCAGTCGGGAAATTATATAGAAAACCATGAGCTAGGTATCCTGGGGAAAAACAGATCCCAAATTAAATTATTGTGCTACTGGAACTCGTCTTGAAATTAGACTTTACCAAAATACAACCAGCCACAACCGGGCGAATTTCAGGTAAATGAGATTGATGAAGCGTGCCATGTCTTGTATAAAAGTCCAGATCTACAACAACGACATAACGCGGATGTCAAGTTAACTCACAAGATGAATTCGATGACAAATACAAGTTTATGAGAGAAACATTCACTAATTGACTGATAGGATCGGGATCAAAGGTAAATTAGTGTTGAGAGCGGGAAATTAAAAGTCAACAATTACATAATGGACTCGAATTTATCATAGTCTAAGAGGTTATTGGAAAGCATCAATTAAAAAGGTCGCTGATTCAGCAGGTGTCGCACGAGATGCAAGTGCAACTGATCATGTATGAAGTGTAATAACACACAAAATTAGCAGTGTGGTCAAATCTACTTTGCAGCCACTATTCTATGAATTAGATTTATCAGCCTTTCTACTTGGATGTGTACATGCACAATTGCAGGTAATTCTTTAACACACCTAGTTACCATGGAATGGCCAAGCTCCAACAAGAAACGCTAACAGAAGTCGCACGCTCTGATTAACCAAACTCATCTACGTCTGTCACATTCAAGACATGTCAGAGACATATTTTGTGACCGAGATCATTTTTGTTCACGGTAAATTATCTTATGTCATTAGGAAAATTGCTGACACAAAATTATTGTGTTTCATCAGGCGAAAATATTATTTTGTCGTTCTTTCAGCGTCATGGCAATTTCCACATCCAGATCAAACTGGGGTGATATTTTTGTGCCATCTCGCTCATAACCTGCCAATTTTATCTTCACTAGGTTGATAACTCTGGTGACACTTTTTGTCTGTGATGCTTTTGGCAGCTCCAACACGTAGGTAACCCTTGTAACATATATTTTTGTTACTCTAGACAGAGCCAGATAAACTAAATTTGACCATTCGATGCGATCATCGACAAGAAAGATATTAGTATCTGATATTGTTAACCCCTGAGACGAATGAATTGCTATTGCATATCCCAGAGTCCAGCACGATTGGTTTGTTCGTGAAACGACTTGCGTCTCCAAGGCTTACAACGCCTATTGTAATCTTCTACTGGAACCTCGACGATATCATTAAGAACGAGCTTTTGTCTCCGTTCCTGTATCAACATGTATATTGTGTCTGCATGTATCTGTTGGTTGATAACATAATGGAATTAGTTGGTCATGAAATGTTTCCTTGTAAAGCTCAAATAATTTACTCTGAAGTGAATCGCAGATGTTTTTTCTTGATACAACTATAAGATCATTAAGGGGCCATAAATTTCAGAAATCTGATATTGGAGTTTATGAAATTACGGTAAGCAGTTTTTTTTAATACACGGAACTAGTTGTTAATTCTGTGATCGATGGTCGTTCTAAACTTCTTCATAGTGACTAACAGGTAACCAACCATTCGTGTGGTGATTTACCTGTAAACGGCGGAGACTGTCCATGATCGCCACACATGATACTTGCAGGAGATTTGTTAATAACCAATCAAGAAATGCCCGTAATCTTTCTTTAGATACTGTAATATCTCATCCCGGATAATTATTCTTTGGACATGTTTCTCATCCATTCTTTCAGGGTCCATGCATCATCTTTCCATCTATATACGTGCATGCGCTGACACCACGTGTGCAGGCCGGTATGTTGGCGTCAATAAATCATGTCAGAAGTTTTAAATAATTCTATCGCACGTGTTGTTTTGACAGAATTACCTGGACCATTCAGACAGACATTGCTATGTCTAATGATTGGATCGTTTACTGACGGTGATGATCGTTCTGATAGACATTAAAGTAATATATATCTGGTGTTTTAACGTCACACGACTCTGAATATATACTTCGCCATGGACACTAGTGGACACCGCTTGTGACATCTTCAATAAATTTCTCAAGAAAGTCCATTTTATAACAATATCAAAAGAATCCATGGCGACATTAACAGCATCACTGCGAAATTTGTTGATCATCGATATAAGGTATATTGATGAGTAGGCGAATTTTGACGACCTCAAACGAGTAAACTGAGGAAAATTGTCGTTGATGTAGCTAATAATCGTACCGATAATTATTTTATCTCGTGTTGTTGCATTTCTCAGGGATAACAATATACCGTTTTCTGCTGTGTCCTTTATGACAAAATCTAATTTGGCTAGATCCATAAGTATTCTCGTATAACGACGTGATGAATACTGAGCAAATTTGCCAATAAATTTTCTTCATATTTCTTTGTCACTTTGCAGAAACCAAACATGTTTTTGTTTTGTTTGTACGAAATTATCGCAGAGGTTACCGTTAACGAAGTTAAACTCTTACTGTCTAACATATATCGTAATAACACTATTGAAGCCTAACCACGCTGATAGTTTTGCGCAGCGATCATTAAGATTGACATTGGTATCTTGTTTATCAAAGTGTTTACCAAACCAAGTTGGTAAAACCGGATGAATACTCGCTGAAACCTCGAATGATTAAATCTCAGCAAATCCAATAAGATCGATATTTGGTAGTGTCTCGTTTATTCCAACTCGATGACACTCGATAAGTCCAAGAAATGCCGACGGATAAGCAACGACTTGTTCGACAGATATCATACCAAAGGACATACTTTTTGTGTTCCAAAGACCGCCATAACCAAATTCGACACAAGATTGTGAGACATCATCGGGAAATTCTTTTGAAGCTGGCCGCCATAAATATTTTTGTTGGGCTATATGAGGCACATCAGACAAGATAGTAAAACATTTAACGAGCAAATCATTGTTGTCTGTCGTATTTTACAGCACTCTGTTTCATAGCACTTTGGAGTGAATGGTTCCGATGAAAAACTCCAGATGGCAAAGGCAACTGATGATATGGTTTGTCGTCGAAGCAACTTATGCAAGCATATTCGACGTCGCCACTGCAAAAAAAAAAAATCCACAACAAAAGACAAAAATAAACCAGACCGATACAGGGTCACGCTTACCTATGTTGTAGATTTCTCTGTAGATATTGCCGTCAACAACTCGTATTATTTTCTAATTTGGAAATGTTGTCCCGAGTCGGTCCACTAATGTGAATTATGATTATATAGTATTAGGGGAGCACCATGTGTTGTATATTTATCCCAGTTGTATGAAACTTCATTTGTCATTGTTTTCAGAATTGTCGAATACATTAACAACTTTTCTAATTCAGCTCCATTATCTATGCGAGCTTCTGTCGCATTGACATGTTTTCTTCCGAAAAAAGTTTTTTTTATTCTTGATTCTGTTAATTTGTTTCCACGTTCTTAAGTTTAATAATGCCCAATTATACTTTGAGCAATTTAGCAAGTCTGACTTTATCGGAATAAAAGTATTTGTTCATTTAGGTTAATACCAGCTGTAGCAGGATAACACTTCTTGTAGTAGGTGTTGTCAATTCCGATAAATGTTCCTGGCGTTATATTTTTTGTCCAAGATGGCAATTGATGTTCATCTTGATTTTTATTATCAGATCCAATTTATCACGTCCGATCCACTGTGATCCATCTAATGTACATTTTATATCAATAAGCATAAATTTTATCCTCAAAAAATACTTCTTGTTTTCTTGTAGATTTTGTATAATTTTATAAGCAAACGTTTGATTCATTGTTGAATCTATAAATATTCTATTGCAATCCATTCTAATCATCGACCAAACATGAACAGCACCATCGTCGTCAAACTAGTTCTTTGATGAAATCATTGCAATCCATTTTAATCGTCGACCAAACATGAACAGCACCATCGTCGTCAAACTAGTTCTTTGATGAAATCATTGCAATCCATTTTAATCGTCGACCAAACATGAACAGCACCATCGTCGTCAAACTAGTTCTTTGATGAAATCATTGCAATCCATTTTAATCGTCGACCAAACATGAACAGCACCATCGTCGTCAAACTAGTTCTTCGATGAAATCATTGCAATCCATTTTAATCGTCGACCAAACATGAACAGCACCATCGTCGTCAAAATAGTTCTTTGATGAAATCATTGCAATCCATTTTAATCGTCGACCAAACATGAACAGCACCATCGTCGTCAAACTAGTTCTTTGATGAAATCATTGCAATCCATTTTAATCGTCGACCAAACATGAACAGCACCATCGCCGTCAAAATAGTTCTTTGATGAAATCATTGCAATCCATTTTAATCGTCGACCAAACATGAACAGCACCATCGTCGTCAAACTAGTTCTTTGATGAAATCATTGCAATCCATTTTAATCGTCGACCAAACATGAACAGCACCATCGCCGTCAAACTAGTTCTTTGATGAAATCATTGCAATCCATTTTAATCGTCGACCAAACATGAACAGCACCATCGTCGTCAAACTAGTTCTTTGATGAAATCATTGCAATCCATTTTAATCGTCGACCAAACATGAACAGCACCATCGTCGTCAAACTAGTTCTTTGATGAAATCATTGCAATCCATTTTAATCGTCGACCAAACATGAACAGCACCATCGTCGTCAAACTAGTTCTTTGATGAAATCATTGCAATCCATTTTAATCGTCGACCAAACATGAACAGCACCATCGTCGTCAAAATAGTTCTTTGATGAAATCATTGCAATCCATTTTAATCGTCGACCAAACATGAACAGCACCATCGTCGTCAAACTAGTTCTTTGATGAAATCATTGCAATCCATTTTAATCGTCGACCAAACATGAACAGCACCATCGTCGTCAAACTAGTTCTTCGATGAAATCATTGCAATCCATTTTAATCGTCGACCAAACATGAACAGCACCATCGTCGTCAAAATAGTTCTTTGATGAAATCATTGCAATCCATTTTAATCGTCGACCAAACATGAACAGCACCATCGTCGTCAAACTAGTTCTTTGATGAAATCATTGCAATCCATTTTAATCGTCGACCAAACATGAACAGCACCATCGCCGTCAAACTAGTTCTTTGATGAAATCATTGCAATCCATTTTAATCGTCGACCAAACATGAACAGCACCATCGTCGTCAAACTAGTTCTTTGATGAAATCATTGCAATCCATTTTAATCGTCGACCAAACATGAACAGCACCATTGTCGTCAAACTAGTTCTTTGATGGAATCAAGCAGCTGTAGCTCAAATGGTATTTGTTTTCCATCATGATTCCGTAGGTGAAAATCAAATCTTGATGTTGACGGTTCAATCTCGAACAACTTTATTAATTCATCTTATGTTGATTCCAGTACTCTGATGTATCTTTTGATGAGATTTAAATCTGTTTTCGATTTTGGTAATGTGATTTTATTATTGTTGCTGTAGTAATCTGGCTTCGCCCCACCGGCACATATGAGACTACATTAATAAAAGTGTTTAATTACCTTTCTTTATTTGAACTTTCATCCAATTAGACCTTTACTATTATTATAATAATAATACATAAATCTTATAACACATGTCTTTGGTTGATGGTAGGATGTGGTAAAAACTGTCCTGCTGATTATTGTAAGATTTAAATACAATGTGTCAGAAACGGATTCTCAGAACCATTGTCACGTCTAAATTGTGGTGTTGGAGTTAAAGACAGGATACAATTTTGTGTCGCTTTTGGCGGACAAAAACAACTGTGCATTAAAGAAATATTTTGGGATAACAAATGCTTTCGATGATGTTAAAATAAAACAAAATTACCATGGCTATATCGAAAATGGTAAAACAGAGAAATCTTAGAATGAAAACAATAATGATAACAATAGCAATGCAATATCTGAAACAAAATGGAGAACACAGATGGTGTAGCTAGGAGACTTCCGATCTATCTTGATTACGAAAGCAATCATGCCGGTGTTATTCGAAATTGCAACAAAAGTCAATTGGAAATATTAGTAAAATGAAAAGCTAATACTCTCACCGTTTTAATTATGATTGTTATAATGGAGTGATAGAAGATGAACTGCTTGCTGATCATATTAATTTAAACAAAGCAAAATAAAAGATTGGAGAACCTACAAGCAATCAAACAGCGAAACCTTAAATCATGGAAAAACAGGTCACTGTAAAAAAAAACAACATAATATTGGTCTATTAATGAAATGCATTTTGACTATAAATATAATATTTGTCCATCAATGAAATGAATTTTGACCATAAACATGCTATTGGTCCATCAATGGAATGCAATTTGACTATAAACATAATATTGGTCCATCAGTGGAATGAATTTTGACTATAAATATAATATTGGTCGATCAATGGAATTCATTTTGACTATAAAAATGCTATTGGTAAATCAATGGAATGCATTTTAACTATAAACAATATTGTTCCATCAATGGAATGCATTTTGACTATAAACATAATAATTGTACCATCAGTGGAATGCATTTGGACTATAATCATGCTAATGGTCCATCAGTGGAATGCATTTGGACTATAAACATAATATTGTACCATCAGTGGAATGCATTTTGACTATAAACATAATATTATACCATCAGTGGAATGCATTTGGACTATAAACATGCTATTGGTCCATCAATGGAATGCATTTTGACTTTAAACATGTTAATAGTCCATCAATGAAATGCATTTTGACTATAAACATGTTAATGGTCCATCAATGAAATGCATTTTGACTTTAAACATGTTATTGGTCCATCAATGGAATGCATTTTGACTTTAATCATGTTACTGGTCCATCAATTGAATGCATTTGGACTATAAACATGTTATTGGTCCATTAATGGAATGCATTTTGACTTTAAACATATTATTGGTCCATCAATGAAATGCAGTTTGACTATAATCATGTCATTGGTCCATCAATGGAATGCATTTAGATTATAAACATGTTATTCGTCCATCAATGAAATGCATTTTGACTATAATCATGTTATTGGTCCATCAATGAAATGCATTTTGACTATAAACATGTTATGGGTCCATCAATGGAATGCAATTTGACTATAAACATAATATTGGTCCATCATTGAAATGCATTTTGACTATAAACATGTTATTGGTCCATCAATGAAATGCATTTGGACTATAACCATGTTATTGGTCCATCAATGGAATGCATTTGGACTATACACATGCTATTGGTCCATCAATGAAATGCATTTTGACTAGAATCATGTTATTGGTCCATCAATGGAATGCATTTGGACTATAAACATGTTATTGGTCCATCAATGAAATGTATTTTGACTATAAACATGTTATTGGTCCATCAATGGAATGCTTTTGACAATAATCATGTTATTGGTCCATCAATGGAATGCATTTGGACTTTAAACATGTTATTGGTGCATCAATATAATGCATTTTGACTATAAACATAATATTGGTCCATCAATGGAATGCATTTTGACTATAAACATGGTAATTGTCCATCAATGGAATTCTTTTTTGACTATAAACATGTTATTGGTCCATCAATGGAATTCTTTATTTTGACTATAATCATAATATTGGTCCATCAGTGGAATGCATTTTGAATATAAACATAATATTGTTCCATCAATGGAATGCACTTTGACTATAAACATGGTATTGGTCCGTCAATGTAATGTATTTTGACTCTAAACATGGTATTGGTCCATCAATGGAATGCATTTTGACTATAAACATGGTATTGGTCCATCAATGGAATGCATTTTGACTATAAACTTGATATTGGTCCATCAATGGAATTCATTTTTACTATAAACATGTTATTGGTCATTCAATGGAATGCACTTTGACTATAAACATGGTATTGGTCCATCAGTGGAATGCATTTGGACCATAAACATAGTATTAGTCCATGAATGGAATTAATTTTGACTATAAATATGGGCTCCATCATCAAAACTTTAAATTTGTTGCGCTATTATGTATGCTAACAATTACCTGAGTACCTGAGACAATAAATGCTGAACATAGTACCTGTAATTAGTTCTTTAGTGTATACACCGATATGCATTTGAACAGGCATATTGCAATTTGCTGCAAAAATCAGTCAACTATCATGATTAACTACTCCTGGGAAAAATTGTATCAGTTTTAAAGACCCGAACGAACATATTCTTTAAATACTATTCATTAACGAACATTTTTTCTTTCAAACATTTGTCTCTTTGAATTTTAAAACTTGTATTAAAATTTAATTTTTCATATAAATTTATTTTTCTAAAGGCAAATGTTCATTCGTTTTAAATTTAAATTTGTCAATACATTCATATTTGAGACTTTTTTAACCAGGCCCCATTTTGTATTACAGTTAGGTTTTTCTGTCGTTAATATTTATTCTCACCCGCAAGTAATAGTAAGATGTTTTAATCTCATAAAATTATCAATTTTTTTAAAATCAACATAAAATAAACAATAATCATGAAAATCATTCAGTTTACTGCTAGACTACGCTTTTCATCAGCCATGGTGGCGCTTTTTCTAAACTATCATTAATTGTACAAATTTAATTTTTGATTATCTTCCATAGTAACGGCTGCTGGAAGAAATAAAAAATATAACTTAAAATTTTGATAATGCCATATACATTTCAAAGAATGCGACACAAAAATGGTTAATGAAGGGGGAAGTGTGATCATTTATCATGTGACAAAGTCGTTGGCTTGCATTAGGCAGCTGAGACTAAGTCCAAAACAAGTATTTACTATGTAATGTTAATTCTGAATTTTTTAAAGGCCGGCTTCAGTGAACATCATCATTTTTTTTTTACATCTGATTGTCTCCCCCTGCAAGCGCATGGATATGGAAGAGGTCCGATGTGACCTTCAACATGTAGCAAGTAGTTAGTAATGGACGCAGTCCCTATGGTAGCAAAAAATAAGTCTCGTTCTAAAGGATTGTGCTCTTTTGCCTAAAATGAATTTCCAGCAATTCAAGACAATACCGTTTCTTCTATTTAACTAACGAGATTTGAAACTATCAATGATATTCTTGAGCGTCAAGATTTTTAAGCGAGTCACTGTTGCAACTATTCTGAATGTAAGAGTCACCGTTGAAACGATTATGAATGTGAGAGTCACTGTTGCACCGACTCTGAATGTAAGAGTCACTGTTGCAACTATTCTGAATGTATGAGTTACTGTTTCAACGATTCTGAATGTAAAAGTCACTGTTGCAACGATTATGAATGTAAGATCTGTACCACTTTGATTAGAACAAACTTGAAGCTATCAGTTGAGATACCCCATTTGATGGCATAACCATCAATTCAGCAAAATTAAAGACAAGATTTTCAGTATGTTAATTGTTGCAGCTATGTTTGGTGTCAGATAGACATAATTCTTTTATAAAGATAAATTAGATATGATAATGGGTCTTCTGACGAAAGTACGGTGTCGAAGTGGCTTTCTATTTAGGAGGAAAAGCAATAACAATATTTTCGAAGTGGCTGCTGTTTTGGCAATATCAAATGGCAGATAGTCGCCGTTTGTATTCAAGACTAAAACAGACATCATAAGATGTCTTTTTCTGTTAATATGAATTGCCATCAAGGAGGAATAGCGAAGATTTTGATGATGTCGGTTGTTGATGCCATAAAATATGAGATCAGCAATTATTAAAATTTATGACCAGCTAGACAGAATAGGTAGTATTTATGTGAATATGACTTCCCTTTCAGCATAACTTTCAATAACAAGATCCGAATGATGGATGCTACGGTGGCCAAGTTGGACTTAAGATCAAAACAATATTTATTTACAACCAACTAAATAACCTAAACAAAGGAATTTTAGTAAAACTACAAGTTGGTATAACCATTTAGGAGAAATAAAAATAACAACAATGAATATAGGAGCTGAGCCATTTTTATCCAGCACCAATTAGACATCATAGAAAGTATTCTAGTGCTGTTATGGATATCTGTTTAGGAAAAGTAGCGAAAAAAAAGATTTTCAGGGTTGTCTTGGCGGCCATATGGTACACTAGATCGGGACAGATTTCATTCTGGAGCAACTATACAATTTAAGAAGTCTTTTTATCGAAAATCACATGTTGATATGACTATTCATTTAAGAGAAGTAGCTATGACACGGTATTCAAAATGTCCGCTTTGGATGCCACAGTGTGTCTGGGCATCACCATTTTCACTTAGAAACAACTAGATCTAGGAATGAATGTGTGTATAAAATTTTATGTGAATTCTAGTACACTAGGAAGAGTAGCAATGACAGACTGGTACCAACAAAATGAAGTCAGCAAAGAAAGATATTATGGTTTATACCAGTAAAATCTATTATTATATGCTCATTTTTTGTTTTCTCCGTTATTTTTTCATTGTCCGACTTGTTCAGCATTTTATGATATTTCCCTCACGTGCACTTTATATTGCACTCACGTTTGCCCAATAGTGTAATAGGAACTACTTTCTAAACAAATCATGTACCCTTAGGTTTTTTTTTTGAGGCTTTACGTTTTGGTTGATTAAATTTGTTTCTGAATTGAATTAAAGTAGATGTTTCATGGATTGCCACATACCTGCGTTTACTCTTTGATAAAATATTTCGGATTAAGGCTAGCGATAGACGCCAGATTTCATAAAATTGCTGGGTCCTTACAAATAACATGCAAGTGACAATGCACAAACGTTCTTCTATAGCTGGTAATAGGAATGGCAAAAAAAAAAAAAATACTTTCAGTTTTACATCCTGAATTTCCTCAAAATCTACTTTCTTAGTTCTGCAAATCCGAGTTTCATGAGCCATGTCATGGGTTCTCGAGTGTGATTACATTTCGAAACTGTACTATAATTTCGACTATATTTCAAGCGCAATTACATCCTCCTTACTGCACTCAGAATCAAATAAACATATTTCATAGCGCCTTTTTGATAATTGCAATTGAAAGACTTCATATCCCCCAATTATGATTTCAAACATTCAGTGGCATAACAGAAACTTGCTTGCAGATCTAAAGACTACGCTCCCTCACAGCTGAAATCCGATGTATTTCTTATAGAATTGGCACAAAAATTCCAGTCCAAAATCACGAAATTTCGTAGAATCGACAATACCAAAATCTGTTCATTTCAGATCAAATGGAAAAGTTATTGCAATGAGCATTCATTCACAATATGACTCTAAATTTCAATTTTAAATAGACCAAAACGCCATTTTCAATCGAAAGTTATGTTTAGCGCGAGACTAAGTACAAATTTATATGGGCGGTGTTATGTGCGCATTAATAATGTTGTTGGGTAATGTTTGTATCTGCTCTTGTATACTTAGTTTGGAATACGGCATACATATTATTACTTTGTTTCTTATATTGTATTCTTGTTTATATAACTTAGCCTTAGGTAGAACAAGAAAATGAGCATAAAATAAAACGTTTGTTGTATTTGTATGGTTAAATGTGAACTCGTTTTGTCGGATGGATATAGTGCACTCGTGCAGTATATCCATCCGAAAAGCTCGCTCATAATTTACCCATACAAATGCAGTAACCTGTAATAACTGTACTTAGTACTTTAAGGAATTTACCATTTTTGCATTTTCTTTGCTTTGTGTGCTGTTTATGGGGATATCGATACTTACTATGCACTGTATAGCCGGGGCTGTGCTGGTGTGCCTTGAAAACCACGCACACACACACACATACACACACACATATATATATATATATATATATATATATATATATATATATATATATATATATATATATATATATATATATATATATATATATATATATATATATATATATATATATATATAATTATCTTTGCCTTTTAGTTATAAAGACTTCATATTCACATTTGCTTTGAATATATTTATCTTTCTATACTTCTAAGAAATACTCCCGTTATATATTTAGATCTAATATTCTAATTTTAACCAACAATGTGTAGCCAGGAATGTGCTGACCTTTCGTTAAACCCTACACAGAGACATTTGTAGAACTGTCTCGGCCTATGCACACATTAATACATATGTTTACGCTTTCCCGCAAAATTCTTTCCTTCCGGTCAGGGACAGGATCTAAACACGTCATAGTACATGCGTGGCCTCTGAGGACTCGTCTAAAAGTTAAAAATTTTGTTATTTAAAAACATATCCAATAAACCGATAATTTCCATTTAGGCAAAATGTGATCATGAATTGCTTGCAAGAACTATTTACTTCCAAAACTGAAAAGCTTGACAACTTTCAATACATTAATAGCCTGCCTATCTTTTCTTTTCTTGTGCTAGAGAATAACCTACAAACAAACTGCAATTTGTTTTCTTCTGTAAACTAATGCGCCGAAATATATCTAATGCATACTTTTTGCATGGAAGAAATAACGGAGGTAATCAGAATGCTTGCAGCAACTACTTACGTACTTTATTGATGGGCTTGATACAGTAACTGAAGGGCTTGACACAGTAATTGAAGGGTTTGACACAGTAATTGAAGGGTTTGACATAATTGAAGGGCTTGACACAGTAATTGAAGGGCTTGACACAATAATTGAAGGGCTTGACACAACGATGTGCTTCAATAAAGACAGGCAATATTATGTTTAAAATAAAAACACATGTTAACACAATTTTACGAAGAAATTTAGTTCAGATAATGAACACTTAGATTATTTATCCAATTTACTAAGGTACGTCTTTTTTATTGCTCGGATACAACCCAATAAACAAAACTTTTACAAGAAACTCTGGCAAGGACTCATCTCTCGCGCTTACTATATATTAAATTTGTTAAGTTTGATTTTTAGTTCCATTACTTTCCTTTCCTTGCGTTAATCAGAAGTTTTATAAACCGTTTAAAAAATGATTATTACCTGGCATATACAATGACACTATCCATTATATTGGCCAGGATGCTTTCTGATTTTTTATATTAAGGACTAAGTAGTTTATTAGACACGAATCCATTATAGCAGGGTCACCTATTTGTTTCTACTTTGTTATTTCAAGTTGACTGGTTCAATCTGCTTAATTTTTTGTTGCGCTGTCGTCCGTAAAATAGGTCATAAACATATAAATAAATGTAGATAACTGCTTAAGGCACAATGACACAACAGAAATAACAATGGCGATTTTAATCTCCAATATTATCAAACTAAAAATAAATAAGTACTTTTCCTTGGCATCTATAATTTTTAAAACCTTTGCATAATAAAATAATTTCATAGCTCAATCGTTTTGATACTAAAACAAAACAACCCCTCTCCAAAACGTCATATCCCCTCCCATTCCACCCCAAAAGGTGGCACAAAAAGATTTGTCTTTGTCGTCGAAGAGGGGGAGTACGGCTCGTGAACACGCCAAAAATTATGTTAGGCCGAGGCATGCAAAGATACTTGATGTGATTATGATTTTTAACAGCTTTAACAATGTTTCAGTCATTTCGCTACGATGTCTGCACTGTGGCAGTTTATAGTGATGTCTATCACTGGGGCATCATGCCGCAGACATGTAGCATGATGTCTCACCCAGTCACATTATCTGACACCAGGCCGACCAGTCCTTACACTAACCTCTTAATGCTGTGCACATAGTGAGGCAGCTGTTAGTATCATTTTTGTAAGTCTTTGGTATGACTCTACCGGGGATCGAACCCACGACCTCCCGCATCTGAGGCAGATGCTCTAACCACTAGGCCACTGGAGTTGTCGGAAAGATACATGTCCTGCTTAGGGACACGCTGCGGTAGCTGGCCTGGACTGATCCGATAGTGGGAATCGAGCCAGAACTCTCCAGGTCAAGACTCTAACCCCTTAACCACTAAGGCCTTCTCACCTTCATTTACACCCGGTAATTTATTCTAGGCTATGCAAGCAATGACATTTTGCATAATTATTATGCGACGTAAAATTATGAGATTTTATAAAACATATCTCAAATCTGAGCAAAATCAGTTTATAGCCTTTCAACTACATTATAGATAAGCAATGAGATAAGAAGCTTCTAAACAGCGCTGACATGTCGAAAGGACGGACAGTCTGATTAAAATCATAGCTCAGCTGTCTTACGTGAAGATTTCACGATGACCGCTTAAGGTCAAGTTTTGGTGACCTTTGAATAAACCAATGTAAAAGCAACTTTCAAAATCTGCAAGTCATTCAAACCATTCGGTACACATTAATGCTCTTCATCTACTGTATTCTATCTCAAAACGCGAAGATATTAGATTTCATCTGATCGCTGTTCGATCTTCGTATATAGCAGAAGAGATCTGATTTTAATCAGATTGGTCGAACTGATCGAATGGGTATATCATAAAGTATACAATTGCCTATAACTAGTAGAGAGACAAATAAAAGCACTTTAAAAATGTCACTCAAAACATATAGGACACTTCTCTGGTCGGCTGATGAACGTTGATGGATCGAAACTCCAAAACGTCATCAAAACATAAACTGATATTGGCTTTTGTCAAATCTCCTTTATGTCGACAGAGACCAAAAACTTTTATCAGACGAGAGAGAGAGAGAGAGAGAGAGAGAGAGAGAGAGAGAGAGAGAGAGAGAGAGAGAGAGAGAGAGAGAGAGAGAGAGAGAGAGAGAGAGAGAGAGAGACATTCTACCCTTGATGTCTTCCTAATAACAAATGAAAAGTAGGCAGTGTGCATCTAAGAATATTTACTTTCTAATAACCTTTAGTTTCACCAACTGCAACAATTAATGCAGTCTGGAAATATAAAACTTTGATTTGGAAGATATCAGTACCATAAAGCATGTGATAGTTTATTTCCAGACTTAAGAATCTTTATTTAAAATATGTTAGACATAAAATATTCAAAGTTTTTCATCAGGTACCATTTAATCTTTCCACCTACCGGAAATTTCGACCCGTGTGTAAGTTGATATCCCCATTTATTTATTTATTTGCCATCACGCTGGTATAGAAATTGATACATATCAAAGCAGGTGGGCAATGAGGAGGGGGTCGGAGACAAGTGTTTTTTGTGACATCGTGGTAAGTTTAATAGTATATGTATATTATGCATATATATAGTACTCTATTATGTATAGATTTGTTACATTAAATGCTCCATTCAGGACCCCATAATGTAACAAAGCATATAATACCGTACTTTACATTCCCGTATCTATTTCGTGTACTAGTCACTACCACCAATAGATAGCAGTATTTGACGGTGAAGTGCTAATTCTTATGCAAACAAATCTTTCATGCCTTGGGTGCAGTTATCTAAGCTTGCCCCTGGGGTGCAAACAAATAGATCCCAATTGCAGCTGACCAAGTAAGTTAATACATTATGGGCATTTTAAGCTGCGACTTACCAAAACTGTGCAATATATATATATATATATATATATATATATATATATATATATATATATATATATATATATATATATATATATATATATATAAAGAAGGTTTAAAAAATAATGCGCACAGATGTGCACAGTGGGTGAAACGTCAATAAATAGAATCATATACTTAGCAACCACTACCCCATGCAATTACCTGCCTTATTGCCTATTGCCCAATGCACAAAACAGCTTATCAAACGTAAATTCTGCACAATACAATTTACAATCGCTGCTGTCACCATATATTTGAACTTGACGTTTAAGCAAATATATAATTGTTACGCCACTACTTCTTAAATTATATAACATAAAAAGAAGCGAAATAAAAAAAAATTGTCATATTCACACACCATCCTCTTTGTTTGTATACCCAGATCCCGATTTTAAAAGCAACAGGCAGGAATGATATAAACAATGCATAATGATATTTAAAAAATGCAGAACACCTATAGTCTGACTTTACTTCCACGTCTGTTTATATCGGGTACCCCCTGCGATTTCAATAATGGAAGTCTTTAATGTGAATAAAAATGCACAGACCTTATTCATTAATTTATAATTTCTAACCTGACTGTGACCTGACTAGCCCTAATACTAGCATACTCTGCCTAAATGGCAGGGTATAGTTTCGTAAATTTCTTAACTTAAGGCTATGGTGTGACTTTTTCAGCTATTATTGTTTACTAATTATCTATAAGGCTGTATTTGTGAACTAGGTGTTTTGGGCTTGCGTTGTTCTTAAAATTGTGGTCAGGCATGTACACCTTCCATAGTTACTCTGAAGTATGTTGATAGTGAAATACCAATAGTTGGCTCGAAGAAGAGTTAGCCTCCAATAGCAGTAAACACGTGGGTTTGGGGAAAGTATAATATCTCAAAAACGGCTCGGATGACAACTATTTTTAACTGCATCAGCCTGTTTAGTACACACTGTTTTTCAAAATTGTCATGCAGGAAAAGGGCTTGTGTTTGCACTGTGAACACCACATGGTGCCAAAAATGACCTTCGGACATGAAACTTGCAGGTATAAATTCCGATTGGGTGCATAAACTTCTGCTATGAACTGCCACTGACTTCTCAGGTCAAGCGGATAATATTTGTATGCTTTGTTTTAATATAGGTATTTAAAAATATGGCCCTTCTTGACCTCACTCTTGTATTTTTTTAAAAAAAATATTAGGTCACTGATTGCGGCATTAAATTTATACATAAAAACTGGCCCCCTGCTTCCTTAACGGACCTAACAAACTAAAACGGCGCCATATTGCGTACACTATGAGTGAGTCGCTTTTCCTCCGACAACTTTGTGACTTAGTTCATCTTTTTTGGTAACTGCCGAATAATTCCGTAAATTACAATAATGTTGAGAATTTAGAGTTCTATCTCTTTACACACATGAACACAGAAATTACACAGCCAGTTTTATCCACGTGAAACGAGAAAGGCAAATTTGTAATGGTCATTCATTTTTTTTTTTTGTTGCTTGATTCGGTATCGTAGTAGTTTCCATCTTTATACATACATGTGTGCATACAACCCTTCGCTGAAAATGGACTTATCCAGGAACTGGAAATGACCGGCGAGCACAGTCTTCTCTTCCTCTGAAAACTTTGTTTGCAGTGAAAGGCTCAAACAATAACGATGTTAGGGACTCCTGGGCATAATCAAATTTGAAATTAAAAATCAATAAATGAACTGAGTAAGTTCTGGGCATCATTATCACATCAGTACTTTTCGTTTTATAAATCGGTGTGTGTGTGGGGGGGGTTTAGAAATAAACGGGGTGGTATATTCAGACTATAGTTCTAACCTGCCTGTCGCCAGATGGTCCCAAACACCATCTACATGATGGCGTTACGAATCAAACGGAGTTTCGTTAGTAACTCAGCCAATCAGATCTTAATGGGCGAGTCTGCTTTCAAGCAACATATATATATAACTAGTTCATCCACTGATAATCTCAATAGTTCCATAATTTCTAGAGTCACGTCTCTTTGAACACGTGCACACAAGAGTTTCTCCATTGTATTTGTTTAATTTGCTTTTTTTTTTTAAATAATGAACCTACATATTTCAAATTAGGAATGCAGACGACACCGTTTTTACTGAAATGGACTGTTCATGAAATCAGAAAAGGAGAGCGAGTAGCATGTATGTTTGTTCTTACAGGGAGCTTCCGTTTGCTTTAAAACGCCAACTAGTCAACAGTGTTCAGGACAAATCGGCGCCGAATGAAATGATTAAGTTTTGTTCATTATTTAAAGCCTCGATGCTTTCCATTTTTACATTGTGAGTGTGAGTGTGTGTGTGTGTGTGTGTGTGTGTGTGTGTGTGTAGAGAGAGAGAGAGATAGAGAGAGAGGTACAAACAAATAAGAAGGTGTGCAAGCACTACAATAAAGTCAGCAAATAATTTATTTGTTAAAGTTACAAAATGAATTTTTAAGAAACACCTACATTATTATGAAATAAAATTCATAAGTTCAAATAAATCTTCCAAATGAAATCCAATCCTCCTGACTCTCTTGATGTACCAATAGTCTTGAATGTCATGATGTACCAACATTAATGAAATTGTCAACAATAATCTCAGTGTAATGTGTTTATAAAAATGTCCATGAACGTTTTGTAATTCTGACGAATAATTTAATTAAATAATTCCTCTCAAATTATATCTGAGTACAGCTGTAAGTGGCCTCACAAACGATTTTAAAACAATAATGAATTAATTATTCTTCAAGGCACACCCGCACACACACCCGCACACACACACACACACACAGATTTTTTCCTATGCAAAATTCCACTAACACGTAAAAAAGGTTAGACATTGATTTCAAATTTTAGTAAATATATTGTTTACTAGTTACGACCATTGCATAATTCATACATGCAAATACTCCATCGACATTTCTCATTCAGAAAGATTAAGCAATATAAATTAAATATTAACCGCTCTTCATAATGCCAAAGAAAGATTTACAAAAAAATGTATTTTGTTTACATATTATTTAAAATATAAATAACATGCTATAATAATTTAAATTACAAAGGAATATTATTTATGAATAACACTTAGTTTCAATACACAAAACAATGAAAAACACCACCACCATACACGCGCATCTTCAATCATATTATCTTTTCCCATGATGCACCTGATGTCAATATTATTATTTCTGCAGTATTAAACTTCACTTCTACATTTTTTGATTTTTGTATTCTGCTAATGAAAGGGGGGGGGCTTGTGATCAATTAACAGAATAATCTGAGAAGGAACTAAATTAACTATAAAACGTTGAAAAGTCAATATCAGAGCCCAACACTTCGTCTCAATTGTGGAATAATTTCTCTGGTGCTTGGTTGGTGATTGTGTTTAGACAAATTGTTTATTAGATCATCGACACCGTTATATCTTCTTCATTCAATAACGTCTACATCACTTTCATTAGCAAATATTTTAAATAACTGACTCATTTGGAGTTGAAAGATTTGGTGAAACTTTAAGTATCACATTTAATGTGTCACTGTGTCACAAGACACTTGTCAGACCAATGAAAATAACTCAATAAATTTGTCAGAAGTTCAGTAATTATGGAAACATTCAAACAGAATGTCCATTCATTCAAACCAAACCCCAAAAAGTCACGTCAGTTGTTCTTTACTTTCACACACTGGCAATTCAGATATAGGACTATTATTAACTTTCACAGGTTCAATTTTTGTTACAACATATCTTAAAATGTGACACAAACACGGAAAAACTCAGTTTTACCTAAATTAACCGTCAGATCTGCATCATTGGGTGGGTCACAGAATTAACGAATGGTTTTAAAGTGACTTTTACAAAGCATCGTTGGAGATGATGACATCAATTATGCAGATCATGAGTTATCGTGTTTATAAAAGAATGGAATATTGACAGAGAATGTTTCATGCAAAGTGTCATCAATTTATTTTGATAAAGTCTGTCTGGAGCTGCAAATGCCGAATAGTTGCTTTCTATTTCTGTGAGTGAAATTTGACAGAATTCTTTTAAAAGATCAATCTTAGGGACTTATTTTCTATTTCCAATTTTCTTAATGCAATACTATTTGGTGACACTCTTAACTTTTCTATAACTGATGCACATGAGAAATGTATTATCTAGTTTAATTACAAGAAAAAATGGTGAAATCCAGTTATTTTCCCTTGGTTATATGAAACTATTCTCCAGTAAATACTGAATCTTTTCTTCTAACATTCCTGCTTGCTTTAAAGATTTCATCTTGTAAGGGTGCCGTTTTACAGGTGTCGAATCTACACTCTGAATTACATGCTATATTTCATTTATCCGTGTTGGAACATCACGAAACAAGTTCCGATATTAACATAATAGCTGGTTTAATTTATTCCTTTCCTGTGTTTGTGGATGTGAACATTTCAAGTCATAAGGTGAGTGAAACACATCATGTATCATCAGCTGAGTAAAACATATCATACATCACTATTTGAGTGAATTATATGATTTATTACTATCTTTGTGGAAAATGTCGATGTTTATGTGAATCATTTTTCCAGTGTGTGTGTGGTCATTAATCACTCTATCTTTGTGGAAAATGTCGATGTTTATGTGAATCATTTTTCCACTCTTTGTGTGGAATCACTTTAATGACTCATTAATCACTCTATCTTTGTGGAAAATGTCGATGTTTATGTGAATCATTTTTCCACTATTTGTGTGGAATCACTTTGATGACTCATTAATCACTCTATCTTTGTGGAAAATGTCGATGTTTATGTGAATCATTTTAACACTGTGTGGAATCACTTTGATGACTCATTAATCACTCTATCTTTGTGGAAAATGTCGATGTTTATGTGAATCATTTTTCCACTGTTTGTGTGGAATCACTTTGATGACTCATTAATCACTCTATCTTTGTGGAAAATGTCGATGTTTATGTGAATCATTTTTCCACTGTTTGTGTGGAATCACTTTGAAGACTCATTAATCACTCTATCTTTGTGGAAAATGTCGATGTTTATGTGAATCATTTTTTCCACTGTTTGTGTGGAGTCACTTTGATGACTCATTAATCACTCTATCTTTGTGGACAATGTCGATGTTTATGTGAATCATTTTCCCACTGTTTGTGTGGAGTCACTTTGATGACTCATTAATCACTCTATCTTTGTGGAAAATGTCGATGTTTATGTGAATCATTTTTCCACTGTTTGTGTGGAGTCACTTTGATGACTCATTAATCACTCTATCTTTGTGGAAAATGTCGATGTTTATGTGAATCATTTTCCCACTGTTTGTGTGGAGTCACTTTGATGACTCATTAATCACTCTATCTTTGTGGAAAATGTCGATATTTATGTGAATCATTTTTCCACTGTTTGTGTGGAATCACTTTGATGACTCATTAATCACTCTATCTTTGTGGAAAATGTCGATGTTTATGTGAATCATTTTTCCACTGTTTGTGTGGAGTCACTTTGATGACTCATTAATCACTCTATCTTTGTGGAAAATGTCGATGTTTATGTGAATCATTTTTCCACTGTTTGTGTGGAATCACTTTGATGACTCATTAATCACCCTATCTTTTTACCATGTAGGATATTTCCCCTTGCCTGTCATTTCACATTGAACTTAACTAACAATGCATTATCAGGTTCGTCCATATTTAATTAAATATCCAATATTAGGATTTTGATGCCACAAGAATCGAACATTCTTTTTCATTGAGTCATTCATAAATAAAGTTTTTTACTTTAAAAAAAAACTCTCATTAGTAAATAAATAATCATCCCAATCCTTTTCAATAACAAAGCAATATGAGAGAATGGTATTCTTTAAACTTTGATGAAATCTGTCCAAAGCCCGTTGACTTTTAAGGTTTTTTGGGAGGGGGAGATTTTAACTGTTGGATGTCTAATTAATTCAAAACTTTTTGGAAAATCATAGACATAAAACGTATCCCTTGATCAGACTTAACATATCTGAGAAGGCCCCACTACTTAGTATATAAAATACAAAAGACTTTATCAAAGTTTTTACAATGGTTTTAGTTTTTAATGTTTCTCAAAGGAATTGCCTCTGAAATATGTTGGAGACACAAATTATAGTCAGCGTTTGGAACAGTTCTGTCTATTATGTTGCTTAGTTTTCAACCTGTAGCGATTGGAAATCACGTGCCCTTCAATTTACAACAGGTGCACATAAAAATAAACGAGGTTGTCCGATCAGTCTTAGCTGTTCTTATTGAAAGCACTTGTATGAGACAGAGTTTAAATGTTTTTTTTTTTTAAATAAGAAAGACTGCTGAGAGGAAGAATTGCTCACAAATGACAAACTATCAGAGTCAAGGAATAGTCATCTTAATTTTCGATAGTTTTGACCTTTTGCTCCTTAAAGTAAGTCTTGAAAACATTTTTTAATGTAATTATTGGACTATTCAATTACTATGAGCCATCTCAGATTATCGTAAACTATATAAATCACCTTCACTAAATGCCACCCGTCAAATAGGTATTTTTTATGGGGTTGTCCAGTTTTTTTCTTCTACAATTACTAAAAACTTGTCTTTAAGCCTCTGGTACCGAATCTTAACCCATCAAGATATATTTCTTAACAACACAATAATCATCACTCTGTTAAACCGACTGTGAAATGTAAATATCATGAGCTCTGACAAAAAGTACATTATGTAATAACGTTAAATGTTTTCCTGTACAGTTCAAGTTTTCCGCAAGTTTCTGAGTGAGGAAAGTATTCGTCTACTATAATTTTGTCTATAAAAGTGGGAACTAACATAGTATTTCTGCTAATATAAAAATGGGAAGATTGGTATGTCTGCCAGTCCCAATTCTGTTAATCTAAGCTACATCCCTCTCTCTCTCTCTCTCTCTCTCTCTCTCTCTCTCTCTCTCTCTCTCTCTCTCTCTCTCTCTCTCTCTCTCTCTCTCTGAATTTGCATTTGCATTTCTCTTTCCTCGTTATCTTTCTGAATTTGATTTTCCTTTATTTCTTTCTGAAGCTGAAGCTTTAATAATTCCAATTCCATTCCATTTTAAAACAGTAATTTCTTTAGGTTTCTATAAAAATGAGGGACAGAGTTACGAATGAAACCTAAACACGATTGACTGTCTTCTAAAAGTTCCTTTCACACCTACTACTGAATCAAAATATTTTTTTTTTATTTGTTGCGCTGTTAAAGATGCATTCGCTTTAGAATGAGCGAGATTGGATTATGTGGCAAGCTCAAACCACTCATCTATTTTCCTAGTATCTTTATCCTCCCTGTCAGATTTGAAACAGCGTTCGCCTCATTAGATCACACTGTGGACGCTGGCTGTTTTCATTAGAGAATTCGCTAGTATGTGAAATTTTAAAAAAAACCCTGGTACTATGAGTTTTTGGGGAAAAGTCAATTTAGATTTCAAAGACAATGTTTATATTTCTTAAATGTCTAAAGAAAATTACACCCAAAACGGTCCCCAATTTCTGTTACAACTCCACGGTCTTAAACTATGGAACAGAAAAAAGCGGAACCAACTTAAGTAAAATTCAACAAAGAAATTTCTTGCAAAAAACAAAGTGAATATTTACGATGATCAATATTGTGAATTAAATCCAAAATAATTCTAAATTTCCTAGAACAAGTCCCAAAGACCAGGATGTTCCAAATGATTTCCAATAGTCTTGAATGTCCTGAAGTACCAGTAGCCTTGAATGTCATCATGTACAATGTCTTTAATGTGCTAACAATAATTTCAAAGTCATTTTTTAGTGCAAATATCAATGAGCACATTCAAATTAATAATTTAAATATATAATATCTCTCAAATCGTTTAGAGATTCTGTTTTTTTTTAGTAGCTGTGACCGTATATAATGGCTGATCGTTGCAGTAAGCGAACGATTGTGAGTCATGCCAAGCGAACGATAGCGAGAACTTGCTGCAATATTCACTGTTGAGTTTGATTAAAAGTGATCAAACAGTTCATCCGATGTTTAAAGTTAGTCATCAACAGAAGTATATGACGGAACTTGGATACCGAAGTATATGATCGAACTAGTCGACGCATGACGCATGATTAACAAAAGTAAATGGCGGAACTAGGATAGTCGACGCATAACGCTTGATTGACCTAATGTATGACGGAACTAGGATAGTCGACGCATGACGCGTGATTGACATAATGTAAGACGGAACTAGGATGGTCGACGCATGACGTGTGATTGACAGAATGTATGACGGAACTAGGATAGTCGACGCATGACGCGTGATTGACAGAATGTATGACGGAACTAGGATGGTCGACGCATGACACATGATTGACGCAAAGAGATACCATCAGTTCACGTACTGGGCAAGCTAACGCGATACGAGAAATTTCCTGACAATGTCTTATAAAACATTTATTTCCCTTCTCTTTCAAAGAAAATTTATTCCTTGTGATAATATGCTAATACCGCAATCTCAATATAATACTGAAAACGTTACATAACATTTCGCTTCATCAAAAGTTTGTAGGAGAAGCTAATTAGCACGAAGAAATAATTTTCCACTGAATCATCAATTTAAACTTTTACAGACTTTAACATAATTTTGTTATAAAAAAAAACACGGAAAAGAATTACCGATGGTACATGTAAGAGAGAATTTCTATAAACACATAATTTGATACGTCGAGGCAATGTTACATTTGTGTGTGTATGTGTGTGTGTGCGTGCATGTGTGTGTGTGTGTGATTTTTATTAATATATTCTTTGGGAGCCGTGTAGTGTTTGGCAATAGTTTCGGAAAGTAATCGAGGATCAGAGGGGTGCACGACATGCACAGGTCACTCTAGTCAGCATTTTCGGTGTGTTGAAAGCAATAACCTTTTGTTTGCTCGACACGATATTGTCAATTATGTGTTGAAAGTACAGTTTAAAAACAAACAAATGTCACCGACTATCGGAATCAAACGACAAAGACGAAGATGTCGCTAGTGTCACGCCAGGTTAAATCCTGCTTTCATCCTATAAAATAGATTTTGTTTTTTTTTTAAAATATGCATAGAATTTGCTTTTGCATGAAAAAATGATTTTTGATGAACAGTTGTATGCGATAACATCGAGACATGAAATCCTGTACATCAGATGCAGATGATGATCATTAAAATGCTTGTATATTATCTAAAAGTATTTATTGGTTTTAAATTTACAGTACATGTACATTAGAAATGGTCATGTGTATAATTTATTGACATTTAAAATTTATTCGGTTTCTACAAACTGTAAACTAAGTTTACTTAGAATCAAACATACCAAATGACCAGATGAAACACGAAGCAGAACATTCTGGCGCCGCCGTTTTGGCGTCACTTAATAGCATGAACGTATTTCTCAATATAAATAGTACATCGTTTGCAAGAAAAATATATTTTTTAAAGCATTCCTCGAAGACGTAGTTTTTAAAGTATTCAAGGAATTTTCAAAGCATTTCTCAATAAAAGTAGTACATAAAAATTGGCAATAAAATCTGTCATTTTAATGCAGAAAAACTTGTTATTTTAATGCATTTAAGACTATAAATAAAGTATTAAAAATTCGATTCGATGAAAAGGCCTACTCTTCGATTCCATAAATGTGCTACCAATTTGGTAACTAATCCATTCCATCAGTCCATCAAAAAATATGCGCTAATACTTGAAGGTACTCGATGATGTTTCGTTCTCTGTAGCTCTCAACAATAATCCTGAGTCTGATGACCGGCGGCAAAGCGGCTCTGCGCCAAAACGGTCGCATCAAAACGGCGGTACCAAAAAGTCACGTACCCGATGATGGTCTTGCTATTATTGTATGATGTTCTCACATAAAAGAAACTCAAATGAACTTTTCCTATCATAACCTGAAATCTCCAGACTTGAATGATATTAACTGTGTGTTTTCATTGTTCATGAAAATGACGAAAATATTATCTTCTTTTCACAAAACAGCTATATCTGTCACAAATATATTGTAAATATTTAGTCACATCTTTGATAAGCTTCACCTATGATAACGCGGTGGCAAAATGAAACGGTGTGAAAAATATTCAGACCAGAATCAAGTTTTGAAAAAAAAAACTTAGGTTAAAAAAAAACAAGCCTAGAAAACAATTTTTTACTAATGTATAAGAATGTGTTAAACTCGTGATTTCGATTTCCTTTGTGAAACTGCGAACCATCTTCCTTTCTCTGAACTTTAATTTGTATATTCTCCTTTCTTGAATGTGTGTGTGTGTGTGTTGTATGTTTACTTACCCTCCCTGAAAAACGTATTGTCCGGGTGTTGGAATCCGACTGAACGTTTCCTTGTCTATTAATAGTGCAGCTAGATGTTGGCATCCACAAAACGTTTCCCTGTCCATTATATCAACAATGTAGTTAGATATTGGTATCCCACTCAAAGTTTCTCTGTCTATTATATCAACAGTGTAGTTAGATGTTGGTATCCGACTCAAAGTTTCCCTGTCTATTATATCAACAGTGTAGTTAAATGTTGGTATCCCACTCAAAGTTTCCTGTCTATTATATTAATAGTGTAGTTAGATGTTGGCATCCCACTCAAAGTTTCTCTGTCTATTATATCAACAGTGTAGTTAGATGTTGGTATCCCACTCAGTTTCCCTGTCTATTATATCAACAGTGTAGTTAGATGTTGGTATCCCACTCAAAGTTTCCCTGTCTATTATATCAACAGTGTAGTTAGATGTTGGTATCCCACTCAAAGTTTCCCTGTCCATTATATCAACAGTGTAGTTAGATTTTGGTATCCCACTCAAGGTTTTCCTGTCTATTATATCAACAGTGTAGTTAGATGTTGGTATCCCACTCAAAGTTTCCCTGTCCATTATATCAACAGTGTAGTTAGATGTTGGTATCCCACTCAAAGTTTCCTGTCTATTATATCAACAGTGTAGTTAGATGTTGGTATCACACTCAAAGTTTCCCTGTCTATTATATCTACAGTGTAGTTAGATTTTGGTATCCCACTCAAGGTTTTCCTGTCTATTATATCAACAGTGTAGTTAGATGTTGGTATCCCACTCAAGGTTTCCCTGTCTATTATATCTACAGTGTAGTTACATGTTGGTATCCCACTCAATGTTTCCATGTCTATTATATCAATTGTATAACAAAAAAAACCCCTGTAGGCTTCAGTATCAATACTTCTTATTTATCAATAAACTTTCTAATGTCATCACGAGGTATTTCATAGCATCAGCTATAGTGTAAGATTAATCGTCCCATTTTAGTAGAATTTTTAGATTGAAACATGTACAAATATTAACATACACTTCACAAATTCATTTTCTATAAGGTACTAACCGTTTCATTTCTTTGTGATTCTAGGGTATGGTTTTCTTTTGAGCTGAACAATTTTATGTTCTTTTATCACAAGATATTTAATTTTATTTCCAAATAGTATCATATGCTAATTTAGAATGAATCAGAAACAGTTATTTCTCCAGCTATTGACAGACAGAAAATAAATTTAAAAATGTGGCATACATTGAATTGTTTGACCCTAATTCCAGAGCACTCGTCCTTTACAGATTACGTTTCATAGTGCCACATAAAAGAAGAAAAAAAAAAAAACCCCGCTCTCTTGAAGACGTTGTCATAGCAAACGGTGTCTAACATATTTCCATGAAGAGACTTGTAACTGTAGATCATTCACTCACATGTAATTTGTTTATGTCATGGCTATATATGTGCGACAGTAAGAAAGTCAAGGGGCATTAATTACACTTTTAATATGCAGATTTGCGGTAGGAGAGACCATTCAGTTTAATTGAATTTTATTATTTATTCAATGGTAAAAACCTCAAGTGATGTAACCATAGATTTTCTTAGAATTAATCTTGATGAATTTATCAAATGCTGTATATCAAACTTCTATTTTTATATACAATTTTAGCGTAAAACAAGTAGACAATCTCCAGGTAAACTAGCGTTCGTCATTACAATCAGTGAACTGAGGAAGTAAGCGCTAAATTTTTTGCATCTTTAACTGAACAAGCGAATCCAGAAGGCGATTTCTCCTTGGTTGAATAGTGGTGATGGCGTTATTGTTAAATTATGGAAAGATACTTTGCAAAGTTGTTGTTGTTGTTGTTGTTGTTGTGTTTTGAGCACACTATAAGCAATACATGGCGGCCTGTATAACTGGTGGAGGAAGAACCCGGAAAAATCAGCGATAAGAAACACGAAAGTTACCAGCAATCATTTTCTTTTACATACCCACATTGGCACTGAGACTTGAACCTACGCGGACTGGCGAGATAGCAGTGACCCAGTGGTCCACAAACTTTGAAATGACTCGTAATCCATATTCTTTGGGCATAAGCCAAGCAGTAGATATTCATGTTGTTTAAAATTTTTAACATATAAAGTGTATTTTCTGCTCCAATTTTAACGCCATTATGATTTTGTATTCCAGTTCTGATAACGGCTGTGGCTGGTGTTAACGGTACATAAAGACTACTTAGCAACGAAGCAGTTGGACTACAATTGCCTTAACTTGAAAGGCACTACGACAGCTAAAAATGCATGATACGGGCAGGATTCGAACATGCAACCCACTGACTGTGTGCCTTACAAGTAGACGAGTAAAAAAACAACAAATATAAATTTCATATGAATGAACTGTATATAGAAATCTGAAAAGAACTGAGTTTTACTGACTGAAGATAGGTTTGATTATAATGAGAGCAACTTGGTCATGAGGAACGAAGCCCTAAATTCGCAACCCCCTATATAATGAACCACAAATCCATACACACCATTCAGGTTGTGTGTGTGTGTGTGTGTGTGTGTGTGTGTGTGTGTGTGTGTGTGTAAAAGAGAACACACCAGTCTTTGCGATATGAGATAAAATGAAACCACATTTTCTAAAGAACAAAGATCTTTAAAATTTCAGAGGAAAATAATTTACAAACCCAACATTCGATAATCTGAGACATGACGGAGATTATTGCCATTATTATAAAATATATCTCAGTTTGAATGTGTTCAATGAGTTTTAAAAAAATTCAGGAACTAAAACTATAAAAACTAATCCTCTAAAGAAAACTGAAACCATTCCCTACTGTTAAATAACGTGAAAAAGAATAGTCTAGACTAGGTCCAGTCTAAAAAAAATAGTCTAGACTAGGTTCAGCCTAAAGAATAGTCTTGACTAGGTCCAGTCTAAAAAATAGTCTAGACTAGGTCCAGTTTAATTCAGATCAATACCTCTTGCATAACCTGTTTTAACGTGAAAGACAAGTTAATTTTCAAACTTCGCTTTTTTTAACAATGACATTGCAATATTTAAATAACATACATTTTTGTAATACCTTTGGGGTCCACTGTTCAATTTATGAAGTGTCAAGAACTCCAAAGGATTTATGAAGATAGATAAAATGGAATTAATGAGTGGCAAACAAGTGTAGCATGATAATAATAAAGATAGATAACATGCAATTAACGAGTGGCAAAAAAACGTAGCATAATAAAACAGGTATCTACCATTTTTAAAATTAAAATAGAGCATATATACATCTGTCATTGACATAAAGATCTACTTCACGTAAATAAATCATTATGCTGAATGATAATAAGGTCGAATTTACTTTTTCTTTCAAATCTTTAAATGTAGGTCATATACTTCGTCATTTGGAAAAATATTAAGTTTCCACCTCTGTCAAATCAATGTCAGCACAAGATGCTTTAAGCTGTCCTAAAATGGAGTTGTATAAAAACACCTATGTATGCCCAAAACAAACGGACATAAATCTAAACTGTAAACTGGAATTGTGTTTCCCTGATATAAAGTTTTACTCCACGTTTTTGGGGTGGGTTTGGGGTGGGGTGGGGTGAGGGTGATCTCGTTTTACGTCATTGTCAGCTGCAATAAGGTATAATTCAGTTCCAAAAGCAATATATGAATATTCATGAGGAACTGGTGCCTATCTATATTCTTCTGACATAGAGAAGACTAGTGTTGAATTAAAGGTATAAACATTGAAACTAATTTTTGAAATCTGGATTTGTCTTCGATATTTAGCAAATCTATCACACAAAGAGACTATTTTTTATCTTTTGTAGGAATCGTTCTTAAATGCTATGACATTATTTTCAAAATAAAAGCATTAATACCAAAACACATGGCTTTAGAAAAGACAAGATACGATACATAAATAGTAGTTTTCTTTTGTTGGAACTCGTTGTCAACACGAAAATAGTAACGCCAGGTAAAAATATTTTATTAACTGCTCAATCAAAGCATTTTTATTCCATAACAACAACATATTTGATATGACAAATTCATTGACAATATTAATTTGAAAACAAACGTATTCAAGGGAAAATGTAGATTTAAAAAAAAAATCCACTGTAAATTATATGGCATCCGTATAACATAATTTGTAGAATAATTACATAAATGGTAGCATCAGGTAAAATTGATTTCAGTAAGTGACGAATTAAAATATTTTACTTCATACAAAAATTTATTTTTGGCGGGATGTACAGTGCCATTTTCGACGGGCCCTAAGTAGCAGAATGGTCTATATCGATCGCCTTTATCGATCAATGCAATCTCACTTCTATCCTCGTGGGCTCGAGCCTCAGGATTGTGATAAAGCTTATTAGGAGCTTCTCGTAGGTCAGTGGTTCTTTGTGAGGTTTTTCCTAGTTCTTCCTCTGCCAGCTATACTGGCTGCCACGTACAGTCAATCATGAAAAGAGGCGTGAAACCCAAAACACGTTTTTTACTTGCGTCAATACTATTTTAAAAAAAATGCCTATGCAATTCAATATAGTTTAGTAGTCATTTAACACAATATTCACCTTATAACCAGTCGGAAACAGAAGCCATTAATAATTTGCATATAGCTCAGTACTTCAAAATAAAATATATTTAAAATGACTCAGCAACGCGTTTAAATAATTATATAAAGTTTACAGATTTCTTTGCTTCTGTAAAAATTTACGTTCCATACTTCCTTTTAGATTTGTGTGAATAGTTCTAATGATTATTTATTGAATATTTCCAAGTCATAAAATATATCTACATTCACGTGAGGTTTCGGTCATATTTAAAAAATGCAGATGTTGACAGTAACTGAGTGATGTACTAGTATGTACATTACACGTAAGCTCAGGGGAAACATGTTTTCATTCCATATCCTTGGGCAATTTGCACATGGATTATTTATTATTCATCGCTGTCAGAGATGAGTTTGTTACAAAATCACCCCGGGCTGGAGGAACGCGCGCAGCTATTTTGAATTTTCCGTCAACGTAAAATCAACCAGGTTTGTAAAGCACTCGTACAAACCGGATACTGTGCAATATAGAGAATCTAGCATACAAGTGGCGAATAACACAGGTAAAAGAATACGCTAAAATGTACACGGGTCATTTCAATTACTAATAGCCAGTTGAAATGTCTTTATACTTCCTTGGTAAGCCTAATTTTATTAGGATTTCAAAAAGTATATATTCCACATTTCATTTTATATCTACATTTATAAAAAATACTTTTACGAAAATTTGCAAGGCAATAACATTGAGGCCCAAAAGAATACGGGCATATTTCCCAAGTTATCACCTGCTCCTTACAATGATACAGACATACTATAATCCCAGGTTACTCATTGTGTTCTATAGGTTACTTATCTCGTCTGCCATAATGGAATACAATGCATTCAGTTCATTCATTACTAATTCATATTTTTACTTCCATTCTATGACAAAGCCATATTTACCTGAAATGTTTTTTTTCTTGCACAGAAGAACAATTCTGAATTAAAAATACAGGATATTAAGTCACTATTTCTGTTTAGTAGGCGCCAATGGTAGTTACTTAACAATTGATGAAGTATTTTTAATATGGACAGTTAGACTAAGTAACGGAGTATTCTATAAGTAATATTAAAAAATAATGCTACATAAAAAAACACCCTTTATGGTTTTAGGTCCGATATTCGTCGTAGGTAATGACATACCAACATGGGATAAAACAGTTATTGCTTACAAGTTTCAACAAAAGAAATTATATCGTAGGACATCTTTTCATTATGTATTTTCTACTCTGACGGCCATTTTCTTAAAGACTCTGTTTATGATAACCTCATCTTCTATCAGTAAGCGTGAGTTCTGGCCGAAATATCTTTATTTTTAATACATAAGGCCTATTCTAGTCATGAGTACGTATACATTAGGTTGGTTAATTGCTTTACGGGCACATGGGCAAGCAATATTATAAGTGAAGTATCTTGTAGAAGGACATTAGTCCGGCACGCTAACTGCATAAATAAGGTATGAAAAAGAAATTATATAAACATGGCACTATAATTTAAATTTTTGTACAGCTGATCTTTCGTCCCCATTTAAGGGACCCAGGGAATGGGAACACATATAATAATCATCTTGCGCATGCTTCCCGTACTACATGTGATTTTGGTGAATATATACTCTGTGCGGAGATAAGGGTAACAGATAGACGAACCAACTGACGAAGGTATCGCCATATCCCTAAGAGAATAGTCATCAATTTGAAACTCTCCAAAATGTTCTTTAAACATTCTTAATTTTTAAAACGTTATATTTTAATTGCGACCAGTAAATAATGTCCAAATGCCCGCGAGTCGGAAAACTGAGGAAAATATGATTCTGGAACGGATTTATATCCAAGATTACACGATGCCTTTACCTACAAAGCTTTCTGTTTGAATATAAGAAAGGCAAGAACATAAATTATATTGTTAAATAACAATTCCAGGCCAATTTTAGAGCTTTTAAAATATTTTACTTCTAACATGTATGTATGTATGTATGTATGTATGTATGTATGTATGTATGTATGTATGTATGTATGTATGTATGTATGTATGTATGTATGTATGTATGTATGTATGTATGTATGTATGTATGTATGTATGCATGTAGGCAGGCAGGCATGTAGCTAGGTAGCTAGGTAGGTAGATAGGCTTGTCTGTAGGTAGGAAGGCATGGAGGTAGGTAGGTAGGTATGAACATATTCTGCATAAATGGAATATATATGGACAGACCAACCAGCTTTCCCACCAATTTTATTTTCTGACATTATTGACCATAGACAGTTTTGCACGAAGACAACAGAAACTGTTTGTGAACAAATTAGTGCTCTGATAGGAGGATGGATGGACGGACTAACAGAGATGGACGGAAAGACGGAATTTGTATCCAACCGACTAACATTGATGGATGGAAAGACGGAAATTTTATTGCTAATGAAAGTCACAAGGAGGGACAACGTTGTAATCAGGTCGTGAGGTAGAAATATTCCCATAAGCCACAACATCCACGAGAGAGAGAGAGAGAGAGAGAGAGAGAGAGAGAGAGAGAGAGAGAGAGAGAGAGAGAGAGAGAGAGAGAGAGAGAGAGAGAGAGAGAGAGAGAGAGAGACCGGTGTTTAAAAGATAGCATCAATCATCAATAGTGTACTAGATAAGCTGGTAGCATGCAATCGGATTGGTTAATATTGCCTCACCGTAGATATCCGGACCATGTCGAGTGCCACTCTAGATAAGCATATATACATTGCAGTGGGAATGCCTGCAGATTCATCACAATATACAAACTCAATATAAACAGTGCACACATAAGAACAATCGCTAATGATAGAGAGGGTGAGGGGGAGCGAAAGAGAAACGGGAGGAGGAGTTTAATCCATTGTAAATGCCTAAACTCGAATGTATGGAACAATAGGCCATATATCCAGTAATGAGCACTCAAGGAATGACCACATGACCAAGGAACTAACGGTTTCTTCTTCAAGCAAGTCAATGAACAAGTAAAAACTCGGTTGCGTCCGGGTTGATACACGGCGCTAGAGTAGACTCAATAGACTAGTGTCCAATTTTATAATAGCCATATTTTAAGATATATTAAGAACAAAAGTTGATCATCGAAGAGAAAACCTCCATTTGCATACAGTTCTTATATAACACACAGCTGTTCGGTCATCAAGCTGTTTGATTATGGTTGAAAAAAAAGGAAGCAGTTTAAAATTTGCCTTCCTATTGCTCCGTTACACTGTTTATCTATTGTAAGTCTATGTGTAATAGTATATCAGCAGGTTAGTCCCCCCTCCGCCCCCCACCTTGTCATATAGAATTTCAAACACCTGAAATAGATCCCTCCTTATATATATATATATATATATATATATATATATATATATATATATATATATATATATATATATATATATATATATATATATATAATTTTGTAGAAAATGATACTCTGTTTAATACATATACAGTTATCTATACTTAAAAGGCATAATCGATACACGCTTAAAAAATCCCCACCCCAAACATTCCTTTTAAAATATCATCTTTTCTATAAATCATCTTTATGTATGCACTTCGTTAGTCTAAAGATAAAAGTATGTTTTAATAAAACCGTTATAAATATACCGAAATGGGACACACTATGACCCTTTATCAAACTCATTCCGACTTATCACGGAAATCCCTGTGTTCCAATAATATAGATAACAGTCTGAATGATTGGCCCGATTGACCTTGCGGGTCACAATTTCACCTTTATAAATAAAACCGGTGAGCTTGACTTTGTGATGGTACTTATACGCTAGTTATTTAAGGTAATAAAACCTTACCTTTATTGCTCAAGACAAATTTACGACTAAAATCCTTTCGCAGTTTAAATCCAAGTCGTGATACACGTCAGCTTAGAGACGCTGCTTTAGTTCTACTAAAATTGTACAACACAACATTCTAATGTCAACAATCTCAACACAAGCTTTATCCACGAATATGCTTTCCATGCGAGAAATTATTTGTAATCATAAATCACCCGCACTGATTTGCCGAGATGAATGCTATACCAATTGGTTCACATCGTAAGCCGCTAGCTTTGCTGCCTGTCCTGGTTTGTGAGGGGCCGTATCAAAGTGTCACATCTCATGGTGGAGTCAGTTAAAGTAGGCTGTGTTCGGAACATCTATGTTCTTGATCAATGTTCAACCAGCTTGTACTCAAGACAAACTGATTCATTATCAGGTTTCACAATAAAAACTAATTTTTTAATCAGAAAATTCTGTATGGTAGATATACCTGTCAATTTATTAATTTATCCATGTTTTCATATTTCAGTCTATATTTTTTTCTTTTTACTTTAGAGCACCTTTCTATTTTTTATGGACTTTGTTTAATTAGAAGTCGGACTGAACATACATGTGTTCTAATAGTCTAGACAGATTACCACATATATTTTTTGATAATTAAATTGGTTATCACCGAATTAAAATTTAGGAGGCAGTTTTTTTTGCATTTTTGCAAGAATCTATCAAACCTAATGAATCTGAAAATGTTAGTACCAAGTTATATTTTGTGCACATGAATTAGGGGTTCTAATGGATTCTGTATATTTTTTTGTAAGGAGATCAATCGGATTAAAATTTCCATTGTCCTAGATGTAGTACTGACAGTGGTCGTTTAAGAAATAATTTTGGTGACCTAAATTGTTATCATAATCACTAATTTTATCAATCAGGCGAAGTCATATCTTCGCGTTTGTGGCTGAAGTGCATCAACGTCTTCCGAACGATTTGATTCACTTTCAGTTTTATGAAAGCTGCATTTCCATTGACTAATTCAAAAGTCAAAGGAACATGACCCTTAAGCTATCGCTGTCAGATCTTAACCTAGGTTAGTGGAGATCTGATTTTAATCACAATGGTACAGATATGAAACACTATCATATATTTACGGACAGTAGTACATATGTATACATGAAGCCCTTTATTCAAGCTGACGTAACCAATGAAAGAAGTAACATAATACAAAGAATGACTTTATTCCCATCTTTCCAGAGCTTTCACACGTTTACATAAACTTTCAAAAGGTTATTTATAGAGGAATCTGATTTAAATCAAGATCTCTGTGGTATAAAGCAGATCTGATCAACATCAATGGTGCGTATTGTTCCTTTCGATTGACTGCAGCGTCATTTCGAACATCTAATAATAACCCTTCATAATACGAAATCTAACGCTTATTTTGATATGTGAGAAAAAAAGTTTCTGCTGGGAATCCCTGCAGAACACAAACCTCTATAGGTGTTGGTAATATCTTATTATAAAGTTAATCAGATTGAGGTCAGAATAGTGAAACACTGTGATAAGCAGCTGTCTAAACAGAAAATGTTTTTTTTTCTTTTCAGAAAGATACTCATTGGTTCAGTGATTTTCTAGCAATCTTGATGCAATACATTTAAAACCATGAAATTTCCAAGTTGTACTTGATTTAGCTCCAACAAAGCGTGATAGGGAGCTTTCTAATGTTATTTTAGAAACTGAAGAGTGATTGGCATGGAAACATAATGGAAATCCGTTCTTGTATGGAGACAGGTACTGTCCTACTTATGTTCATCCAAGAGATTAGCATTTCATGTACAAATTTAAACCAAATTTAAACAATTACTACATCAACCGTAAGCATGATGGGAATACGTTCAACAAATAAGAATTAATAATCAGTTGCTGTTGCTGTAGGTTTAATACCATATTCAGCAAACGATAGGCTATATATGGCGGTCACGATAGCTGGTGGAAGAAAAGCCTAGTAAGAACCACCGACCCACCGGAAACTACTGGCAAACTTTCTCACAATCCTACACTGGCCAAGCCCAAGACTCAAACCCACGCTGACAAAGGTGTGATGGCAGTGATTGATAAATGCGAGTGCTTTAGACCACTCGGTCATGCAGGTCCCTCAATCATATTTGAACCGCATAAATATTTGTTGTGAAGAGTTCATAGAGAATATTTCAAAAGGACAATTCAACTGAAAACAGCAGCTGAAAGGAATGGGGACAAAGACCCTATATTGCCATATAAGAGTGACCCTGCGAACGATGCCCGTACTGAACATACGAGTCTTTTTTCCAAGTTGGCTATGAGGGTCGGGAGCGAGCGATGAAGCGGGAATATACTGAACTCACGAGTTTGCTTCCGGAGTCACTTCAGAGACTCGATGTTAATCAGTCAGTAATATCAATTTGTATTGAATCCGGGACTCTTGGAACAACTACAGTCGAAACAGTTCGTTTATGTCACATTGAAGCTGACAAGAGCTATGCAAATTTATTTAATCCATAAAAAGAGTTAGCTAACTTGTTGAAACCTTTATGAAAAGAGACGAGGTTTGTCATGGCAAATACAAAAACTCCTGGATGAAAAATAAAGAGTTCAAAAGCGCGTTCGTAAAGACCACGAAGCTGGATGTATAGTTGGTACTAAGCATACTTTAAAACAGGAAGTAAGGCATATTCCCCTTCTACTCTCTTAGAAGCTTGGACACCTTTATACATACACACATGCGAATGAAATTTGTCAATGCAACAACATTTGGGGAATTTTCAGTGCTGCTTCGTCCTTGAAATATGACCTAATTTATGAGAACCATTTATTAGTTTATCACAAAAGGTAGATCTAAGGATTCTATTTACCTGTATCGTAACTAAAATCGCCAGTCCAGTAAAATGGCAGTCCAGTGAGGGCATCAGTATTTTAATACAGTTACGCTTACTTTCTCGCTTACCCCAGGGCGTGAAATGACAGATGAAGAATGGCACATGAAAGCTGTAAGTTATCTAACTGTGAAATCTGTAAAATGTACATAAACACACTTTATCTAGAAAATGTTATCAAGGTTTTTTTTGTACTAGTCAGTTGAAACAGACTTCTCTCTTCGGGCTGGACACACAAAAAAGACAAAAGTGGACTTATTGAAGCGTGGCGTGGACAGATCCAGAAGAGGAAGCAACTGCTGAACGTTTCAAGCTTGATACTGAAGCAGTGCTTGGCAAACAACCATAAATATCTGCACTATCCACAAACAAGCTTAAAACATTACAAGAAAAAGGTTTATTAGGTTTACTGGGAAAAAGATCGAAAAAAGGGAACACAAAATTGCAGAAGAACTTGTGAGACACGTTGCTGATTCTGCTGCAATACAGGCTGAGCTTGATAAGATTAATAAACAATTCTCTTGCACTTCAACATGTGATAGCAAGAATGATAGTTAATCCGGCCTGGTTAAAGAGGTTAATAGAAGTTGTGTCAGAGGAACAGAAAATGATCCAAGAAAGTGTGATAAAAACAATGTCTGTTATTGAATCTATAAAAGTTTACAGAAAACAAGCTAGGACGAAAATATATGATGATGAGTAGAAAGCAATTATTGAAAATTATTTAAGGAAAGAAAATCTACAAGACCTTAATAATATTATAAATTTGTCAGAAGATGACTATAAAAACTGATAGATACTTTACGAATAGTATACAATGATTCTTTGAAAGCTGACGAAGAAATCAAAACTGTTACAGAAGTATTTTCTATTAGATACAATGAGAGAAGGAATTATTGCTGACAAATATACTTAAAACACAAATCGATATCGAAATATAACAAAAGGTTACGAAAAGTGTTGGATTTTTAAAAGGACTACATAATGAGTATAAAAGAAAATGTTATGTAATATTACCAGAAAAAGTCATTGGATCTGGAGTAAAAGTGTTTACATCAAACGCAGTAAAAAAGCGATCGACTTATGTTGTTGATATCATCCAAAATAAGATGGTAATAATATACTTGATCATCTTAGGTTGAGCAGATTACTGACATCAGACGAGCATGAAATTTTACACCTTGATTTAATTTAATTAAAGAGATTTTTTATTATGCCAACCAAGTTATTACTCGATTCGTCGTAGACAACAGGAAACAACGCAAATTGTTTTGCTTATTACAATCCGCCAATACAAACTAGATCCTGAAAAAAGGTATGAGATTGGACTAATTTTCTGCATAGCATGAAATTTTATGGCTGACGTAAAAACTGGAGTAAACGACGAATTCAAATTTGCTCCATGTGTGCCAGCAAGCATGATATTTAAAACAATTAAAATTCTACAAGAAGCCTACAACATAACTGATTTAAATAAGAAGACAAATAAGCTGATAACAAAGGCTGGCGGTAAAGCTGATAATTTTGAATTGTTACCAAACTAATACATCAAACACGAGAATGACATTAAAAAATGGCATGGCGATCAACTTTTCAACAAAAAGTATCGCATTTCTGATCGGATTAAATCAGGGAACTTGCTACAACAATAATGAGAATGAGACCGTTACACATTACGGTGAACTCCCAGCAAATATAAACACCATGTTAATAACGTGCTCAATTGCGTCTTGATCTTACTCAGCTTAGGGTAGTAAAGGACAAACGCTATATAGTTTTTCGCCAGACGTTCCACCTGGATATATCATGTAAATAAATCCACGTCAGGTTGTTTATTATCCGATTAATCAAATAGCAAGTATAACAATGCAATTAACATACCAAATATATCTTAACAACGAAATTGTTACGTATTATTTACACCTGTGAGCAACAACGTAGTTGTGACGTTAATTTTGTGGGCCTACATTTTATAGATGAAGATGAGACGAAGAAACTTTTATAGAAGAAATATTGTAGGTGGATTTTTTTAAAAACGTATTTACTGAAATTATAAAATATGTTCCAGGAATTGCACATAAAGTAACACCAAATGCATTTGACGCAGGTCAAGCTTTCGCGACGTGGCCAGCTTCTTTGTCGAGCATTGCAGTAGGACAACAGATCGCTGATACGATTTGAGACCAGAAAATACCGGTTTCCGCATTGGAAATAAAACGAGCACTATCAGATACTGCGCCAACAGCGGAAATAGAATGAGCGCTTGATAACAACAAGAAAAAAATATCGCGGTGAAGAAATAGTACGTGAACTTGTAAAGAAAAGAACGTCGATGACTTTTGCATGCCGATGGGGTAGCTGAAGGACACTATTAAAAGATTATCTCTTTGGATGCCGCGACTTGTTCCCTCTGTAGCTAAAACAACGGAGCTCGAATCATTATCGACCGCTAACACGAAAAATATATATTTACAGCAAACCAGGATTTATTAAACAGCAAAACTACTTCAAAACTTATTCGTCGTATTTCAGCGACCTGCAGGTCGTACTGATCAAGAAATGAACAAATCCATATTTGAGAACTCCGATGTTAGACGAATATTTGTTAGATTAAATTCCAAACAATTATCCCGAACGTACAATGGAATGCAATGTTGCCGTAGACACCACCAGAAGCATATCTCAGCCGTATATGTACCTCATGGAAGCAATGCAAAACTACCAGAACGCTGACAGTGGATCTCAAATATCAGTAGAAGAGATTTGTTGACACTATCCTAACTTTTATTTTGACAGATCAAAACATTTGGAACGAACTATCGGATAGACCGCTGTTATTGAGGTCAACTGGACATTTGGCGCACTGCCAGCAAATCAGTATAAAATATATGCACTAGTTGCCAGTGATATATTTTTGACAATCGACGCGACTTGGGGAAGAATGACTGTACAAATTTAATCTCACAATGAGATCTAACACAATGAAAAATAAGTACACAACTCAAGAAAATTACCTTACTTCCGGTCCGGTTAAAAACATTGTCATCAGCGGTTGCTAAACGAAGCTCTGTTTCTTTAATATCTCCGACGACAGAGACTTCAAATAAAACTACGGTTAAGGTAATGTTAACGCAAAAACAAATCGATAAACTCAATCGCAAAGCTGTCTAAGATGCAAATGTATGTTCTTAAACTGTCGGTTTCGCAAGTAACAGCGATGTCAAAACATGGCAGATTATTAGGACCAGCACTTTCTGCCATAGATAGTGCAATATTACCACAATTTTGTCAGCAGTAGGGACACTTGGATAAGTGGATAAGTTAGGGGCAATATCTTGCGCAACGAAAACTCAGTTGCAGTTCGTGGAATCAAACAAATCTATCGTAAGTTTTATGTAACATTATAAAATAAATGTTGACGCAACGAGAAAATTGTCAAAAAAAACCCCAACAAAAAAACCCAAAAAAAACCCAAAACAAAACAAAAACCCCAAAAAGCAATCGAAAAAAAACAACAACAAACAAGGTGAGTATTTTTCTTTGCTTTTAGCGGTATTAGCGGGAAGCATTCTTCCGAATCTACTAGGAATCGGACGTGGAATGACCCTGAGCAATTTTAATATAATTAGAAAATTGAAAGACGTTGGATTTCGTGGCGTATTTTCTAAGTACGAACTCGATGACGTACCAGCAGGTCGTTCGTGCATTGTAAATATAGAAAACTTTAATGATTTCTCAGGCACTCGCTGGGTTGTTTTGATTCGTTCAGACTTTCTCATAGCGTTTTAAAAAATATATATATTTTTTAAAAATATTGATAAAATAATTCTTCTAAATATCTTCTAATTAAAGATATTCCCATTTTTTACAGTTTATTTTACAATTTGATAAGCAATCTTCTCATGCAAAGGATGAAATTGCAGTTTATTTTTGTAAGCCTGCTAGTAATTTTAACTAAACTTATGTATAATAATATCAAGATACTCTCTCAAATGTAGAACTAAATCAGTAAATAATGATGAGACGATGAAAAAAACAAAACAAAAAATAATATAATAATGCTAAAAGGTATTTGTGCTGTTTTCGGTAGAAAAAGGTATGTTTCTGAAGAACAAATAAGTAGCGGAGACGTCAGGATCTGGGATATATAAGGTATTATAGTTGATAATTAAACTTATGAAACATAATAAAAAAGTAAAATGTAATTATGATTGTGATAACGAAAATGAAAAAATTGGCACGTACTGCAAATTATGCATCGCCATGAGGTCACTGACAGCAGAATCGACATACACAAATTGTTTGGCAAATTACTAAAACCAAAAGACGGCAGGACATTGTCAGGCCATAAGCATACTGGACCTTACAATTCTCTTGATAAACAAAATGACGAGAATGATAATCCATTGCCATGACACATGAGCCTTATCATCAAGTTGATGCAATAGCAATGCGACATGATATTTGCTGCAGGGCCAACGAGGAAGATAAGACTGGCTGTGATAAAGTGATGTTAGACGAACAACTTCGTGATATGAAATCGACAAATAAGCGATAACATTTTGATAGAAGGCTGGTGCAGAGTTTTATTGGAGCAAGATATCAACTCGGACTAGGGAAATGATTATATGATTATATCGCAGAGTTTTATTGAAGCAAAATATAAATTAGGACTCGGGAGGAAATTCTACTCTTATCTCGCAGCCGAATTACACAAACCTAAAAGGTTAAAGTGACGTAAGGTTGTCTGGAATGCCGTTGATGATATTAGGGCGATTTAGTATATGTATAAAATCTTGCTGAGTTTAATATTGACGCTGATGGCGCTTTAAAGAAGTACCTGTTATATGTCATATATGTTTTTTTGCAAATATGCTTTTAGTGTACCTGTTTCGGAAAAACAGTTAAGTCGATAAGACTAATGCGTTAAAACAAATAATAACAAGTACTGAAAGAAAACCAGACAGAAATTGGACCGTTGACGGAGCGGAGTTTTTCAATGAAAATTTAAGCAGTTTCTAGAACACTATAATATTAAAAATATGTTACTGGAAAAGAGAGTAAAAGCGTTGTCGTTGAAAGATTTAATCGCACACTAAACGAGCTGCTACACAAACATTTTACAGCTTAAAACAAGAACAGGTATATCGATGATCTTCCTCATATTGTTGACAAATATAACACAAAATATCGAACTTTCATAATGTCACCTAATGACGCCATTAAAAATCCGATCTTAGCAAACGATAACATGTACAACAGACATAAATTTAAAGCGGGTGATCGTTTTAGAATTTCTCTGACGAGAAAATCATTTGAAAAATGATTTACTCCAAACCGCAGCGAAGACGTATTTGTAATAAATAAAGTACTTTTAACAATACCTGAAACGTATGCGGTAAAAGATCTGGTAGGGGAATCGATCATGGGTAGTTTATTCGAACTAAAAATTACAGAAAATTGAACAAGATGTTTTTGTTATCGAAAAAGTGATTAGGAAAAAAAGAAAAAAAGGAAATAAAAGTATAGCGATTAATTTAATAGCTGGATCCCAATCCGGTCGATGAAATAATATTTTTGTAGATTTTATCGTACTTATGCTTGAAAGATTTACATCTTACTGGTTTACATAACAATATTAGATATTGTCTGAGATCATCAGATATCGTTATTAAGTTCCGAATCTTGGTAAATATAAAATCGAATTTTATATTTTTCTGTCGGTCTGGAATTATGATGTTTAAGAATAGTTTGATCAGCTGCCAAAATATTTGTTCGGCAACAGTAAAATTTAATTTCAAAATTTTTTGTAATGTGATATTTTACGTTATATCATCCAGTTGTCGGTCTACCTTATTTTTTTTATCAACGACATAGAAAGCCGTCTTGTTCATCTTTGTTAAATAAAATGTCAATCTCTGTGAAACCAGCTGACTTATCGTCAACGTCGGAGATACAATCGTGGGTGGAGACAGCATCTCGCTCGGTAACGCTGGCGTAAATATCAACAAGACGTTTAATCAAATCCATATAATATATTCTTGTTATCTAATTTATTTTTATAAGATGACTAGCTAGGTAAAATATAACCAAAAAGTTAGTATATTAAATTATAACGAACTAGCCGGAGCAGTATGAAAATGTCAGGGTTTAATGCTTATTCTGTCAATGTTATTGTTACGCAAAACGATTAAAATAAGATTCTGTTAACAGCAGCGAAAACAAATTAACTTAACGATAGCGCAATAATGTCTCTAAAATTTGATTAAAATGATATAGCGTTTGCTGATTATTGCTTAACCAAAAGGAGCTAGCAAACATATTTAAAGATGATCCAAACATTGTGTTCGCTTGAGAAAAGATGGTCTTGTTACCTCATCGGCAACAAATTTTACTACCTTAGGATCTATCTTATAGTGTTTTGCTGCAGAAAAAAATCGATTTAAATTTGATTTTCTCGTCTGTTTCGAGATTGAATGAATCAACAGCTTGTACTCGACATTTAAAATTAACACTATCACCACGTCCTATTCTCACACTTTCCTGTTGGGTAACTAGTTCTAAATTTTCCAGTCAGTCTTTACGTTAATGATGTGATTAATAACCAAACCATCAGGTATAGATTCGTTAAACGTTTCGCAGATAAAACTACGGCTAAGATAACCAGCTCAATCGATTAGTTTTTCTCTGACAATTACTCTGAGATACTTCATATTAATCATGATAGCGAGAACTTTTTATTCTTATATGTCTAATAATTCATTTGTCAGAAGCCTCGTATAAATTAAATACATTTTTTTTGCTGAAACTCATTTTGTAAAGATAAATTTTCTATAATGTTTTACCAATCGGTTGTCCGTATTTGATATGTATCACAGACCCTAGCCTATTAACTGCGTACAAGTAGTACTTGTGGTGAACGTGATCATGCTCTTGTTCGTTTAAGGATTTTACATACATACATACATACATACATACATACATACATACATACATACATACATACATACATACATACATACATACATACATACATACATACATACATACATACATACATACATACATACATACATACATACATACATACATAATATACATACATACATACATACATGCATGCATACATACATACATACATACATACATACATACATACATACATACATACATACATACATACATACATACATACATACATACATACATACATACATACATACATACATACATACATACATACATACATACATACATACATACATACATACATACATACATACATACATACATACATACATACATACATACATACATACATACATACATTCATACATACATACATACATACATACATACATACATACATACATACATACATACATACATACATACATATGCTAAAATTTACTTGATATAGCCAAGAAGAGCTTCATGGAAAGATTGAAACAAATAGCGACTGCCTTCACAGGATTTGACAACAGTTATCGGTTTGATAAACAAATAGTAAATTTTGCTGCAGACAATCTATATCATTTGCTATCTGTAAAACGCAAACTTGAAAAACACTAAGAATATAAGTTCAATATCACGTTATATTTTCAAAGCTACTTGTGACGGAAAAATACTCTTAAAAGGAAATCACAGACTCTTACATTAATGTAAAATTAAAGCGTGTTTTGCTTGGGACTGATCTTTTGTTACTAGCTGATGAAATACACCAGGATATTTAACATAAAACCCAGAAGAATTTACCAAATCGGGTTTGTTTTGGAGGTTTGCAATGATCATGGAAATTTTGTTTCACACAATGAAATATAACGTACCGCGCGGTAGTTCTTATACTGACATACCACAAAAAATAAATAAAAAAGTGCTGTATAAACGTCAAAAATTTCGATGACAGATGTTTTCAATGGGCTGCTATTTCTGCGTTTTTTATTTCTAGCAGAAAAAAGGCTGATTGTGTTGACAAGTACGTTAATCACTTGTAAAGATTAAAGTTTGCTGGTATTAACTTCCAGTTGCGGAAAATCAAACAACAAAGTTTGAAAAGCAAAAAAATGTTTCAATACATGTTTTTGGACTAGATGAAAAATGCTATGCAATGGACGATAAACTTGCTGTTTTATAAAAATCATTATGTTTAGATTGTAAACTTTAATGGACTAGTTTGCAGACAGCCTAATAAGCGAAATAAGAAACGTTTTTCTGTTATCGCTGCCTGCACGGTTATACAGACAACGAAACATTACAAAAGCATTTGCAGTATCTTAGTGACATGAAACATATAACAATGCCGTCCAAAGAAAATAGTTTATTGCAGTTTGTCAATCACCATCACAATCTAAATATTCCTTTCGTTATATACGTCGATTTTGAATGTTTACTTCAAACTATCCTTGGCGCAGAAAATAATTGAGTACAAGAAAAACGCAAGATCATTTTCCATATGTGGTAGCATACAAGATAATTTGCTGTACTGGTTAAAGATTATCCAAACAAATCAAATTATATAAAAATCCGGCTCTTTGGCGTCTTGAGCAGCTATTTAGCGAATTTATTATATTTAATAGCTTAAAAAGAGTAACTACATTGATAAAACTGGCACCTCAACAGAAATCTAGGCACGAGCAATTGGAATTTTGTAATATTTGTGAACGGACGTTTGGCAAACATGCATCGTCCGTGCCTGGTAATGCAAAAAAAATATTTGACCTTTGCCATCTCACAGGATAGTATCGGGGAGAAGCTCATGATAAGTGCAATTTAAAATTTCACGCTCCAGATTTTTATTCCAGTTGTTCTTCACAACTTCCGAGGATAGGATAGCCACATTATCATAGAAACTTTTGGCGATCCTGACATTAAATCTCGTTTAAAACTTGATAAAATATTAAATGCATTCCAAATAATTTTGAAAAGTGTGTGTCGGTTACGCTAGGTAAGTTGTTTTTTTTTTTTGACAGCATACAGTTCATGGCAGCATCATTAGATGAGACAGTAAAAGGTTGCAGCGAGTTTGGTAACCTATGAGACTGTTTTGAAGATAAATCTAATCTACTGACTAAAAAGGAATATTTCCGTACGACTATCCTAACGATTGGAGTAATTTGACGAAACGTCTGTACATGACAAGGATAAATTTTATTCGCAACTTAAAAATGAGAATATCATCGATGACGAGAACAAATATGCACAAGATATTATGGATAAATTTAACGGCAGAACAATTGGCAATTATCACAATTTGCATCTGCACCTGTAATTGCTGGCGGAGGTATTGAAAGACTTCGAGAAGTGAGCTATAACAATGATTGACTAGATCCTCGTTGGTATTATTCTGCTCCCGGGCTGTCATCAGACTCTCTGTTAAAGTTTAGTAAAGTAAGGTTAGAATTACTGATTGACGTCGATATGTTAAATTTTATTGAGAAAGGTATCCGAGGCGGTATTAGCGTTATGACCAAGAAATTTGCTGAACCAAACAATAAATATTTGAAAGAGTACAATCCTAAATATCCTGCGAAGTATATAATTTATCTAGATTGTAATAATTTTGTACTGTTATTCTATGACTGAACCAATGTCTTTTGGTGGATGTTGTTGGATTATGGCTGAAAAATTTCTATCCGAGACAGAAAAGAGATACCTGGCGATGTTTAGAATTACGTTGATGTTGAACTCCATTATCCATCTTGGCTACACAAGTTACACAACGATTATCCTTTCTGTGCGGAATCGATGGTAATAGATTATAGTTTGTTAACTCAGTAACAACATCATGTTAGTATCACTACGACAAAATTCTCTGTTAAAAAGTCTGGTACCAAATTTAATCGATAAGAAAAACTATATTTTACATTATAAAGTTTTGAAAACAAGCAGTAGATGCTGGTCTAGTGTTGAGAAAAGTTCATCGTGTACTAAAATTTGATAAGTCGCCGTGGATGAGAGGCTATAAGAACTCCAACACTTTGAGAAAAGCTATGGTAAAAACTGATTTTGAGAAAAATTTCTTTAAGCTTATGAACAATGCCGTTTTTGTTTAGCATGAAAGTTATTAACAAAATTCTTGTTGCGGTACAGCGACGGGAAACAAATATAGAACTAAATAAGCCGATTTTCGGAGAGAGAGAGATCGCAACTTAAAAATGAGAATATCACTGATCTTTAGAACCATCGGATTTTAAATTACCATATTCTGATTTTAAACCTTGTATCAAAAAGTATCTACGTCAAAAGTGGCAGGTATCATGGGATGATGCAATCAATAACAAACTTCATGCCATCAAACCAATCTTGGGAGAATGGACTCCTTCCTACAGAACTATTCGTAGGGAGGAGGTTGTCATTGCAAGAATCAGAATCGGTCATACATACATTACCCACTCACACATACTAAAAGGTGAAGATCCACCACAGTGCGTTCCTTGCAATGTACCATTTACTGTTAAACACTTCATGACCACGTGTTCCGACCTGCAACCTACGCGTGATAAATACTATAATGTACACGACATGCAGGAACTTTTTGATACTATTCAAATCACTAGTATTTTAGATTTCCTAAAGGAAGTAAATCTTTATTTTAAACTGTAACTGTATGATCTTACCAAAACTAATTTTTAACTAATGCAAATACCAACTATTATTTACACCGTTCATCAAGATACATCATTTACATTTCCCGTTGATCGGGAACCAATATCTTTAACTGTTACCAACATTTACCATTTTATATTTAACTACTATGGATTTTTTTACTATATCGCTGGTCGATATTGAACCTTTCTTTTTACAAATATGACCTACTGTATGGAGCTAAACAGCCTAAAAGTGCTGGTGCGCCGTTAAAATTAAATCAATCAATCAATCAATCAATCAATCAATCAATCAATCAATCAATCAATCAATCAATCAATCAATCAATCAATCAATCAATCAATCAATCAATCAATCAATCAATCAATCGAGATCGAGAGATCGAGAGATAGAGAGATCGAGATCGAGATCAAGAGAGAGATCAATATCGAGATCAAGATCGAGATCAAGATCGAGATCAAGATCGAGATCAAGATCGAGAGAGAGAGAGAGAGAGAGAGAGAGAGAGAGAGAGAGAGAGAGAGAGAGAGAGAGAGAGAGAGAGAGAGAGAGAGAGAGAGAGAGAGAGAGAGAGAGAGAGAGATCTGGGGGAGACTTCATGGATGATCATCACCTGCTGTTATATAGATATACTTGTATGTAAGATTCAATTTATGTAATTCGACAATTTTAGTTGATTTTTCAAATGCAAAGGTTTATGTCATCAAAGTATTAACGTAAATATTTTATCGATTTTTGTTCCACTTTCATGGAAAGTTTTTGAGTTATCTTACTATTAATTGTTATTGGTGATAGAGACATGGTTTTATCAAACATTCGCAAAGTTAAGGGTGCAAACAAATGACTCTTAGAGTCTTAAATAGCAAAAGCAATGACATCCTGAAGGTTATGCTCAAATTAATCATTAAGAATTTTTATTGCACTAATAGGACATATTTACCTAAAACATATTATTTTTTCTATGGCAAATGTTAAGTAGAAAGAGGATTAAGAAGTCACTGATATTTTAATTGAAATAAATTAAAATTAAAAATAAAAAATTAATTTGCGATGTTATTGAAACAGATTTCTGATAAACTCTCCAAATTATTTTTATCTGTCCATCCATGAATGTATGCATGAATGTTTAACTTTTAATTTTCTTAAAACTGCATGTTATGTGTATCTTTATTTTGTAGATGATTTTGTACAAAATCAAGTTAATTGTGTTCAGGACCAGTTATTATAAGTTAAATATTTAGATAATCATATTTGTGGTAAACATAATTGATTCTGAGTCTAGGACATTTTTTACTTGGAGATTCCTAAACTTGTTGACAACATTCACAGTTTTAGAGATAAGGTTGACCTACATCCTGGCTCTGATATTGTGTCTTAGCTTTGCATATACTGTTGTTGAGAAATTACACACTCGTGTCTTAGCATCTTGAACAGAATGAGTCTTTTCGTTGGTGTTCAAGCTTTCATTTGTGTTGATATATTTATTCAAATTATTACTCATTGGAATAAAATGTGCTCTTCAATAATATTCTTGGATTGGAACATTAATTTTGGAGTTACAGTGACTTCGACAAGGTGATTTCTAGATTATATTATTGTAGTATATATATATATATATATATATATATATATATATATATATATATATATATATATATATATATATATATATATATATATATATATATATATATATAAATATATATGATATGATATATATATATATATGATCTGCTAACAGAATATATATATATATATATATATATATATATATATATATATATATATATATATATATATATTCTGTTAGCAGATCATCATAATCCAGGTCATTGGCACATTTACACATTGGAAATTACGTCCACATAAAACATCTAGTATTGGAATTTAATTGGAACTCCACTAGAATTCAGTTGTACATTTGGACTTGTGGTAGAACTATTAGGACTATTATTGATTAAATTCACAGTAGTGTGAGCTCTTTTATATCTTCACTTTGTATTCTGGGAGAATAATTTTTTTGTTGAATTTTACTAAATTGTTTGGTTTTTGCTGTATTCTCTTACTTAGCTTATGACCTAACTGTATGTATGTATGCATGTATGTATGTATGTATGTATGTATGTATGTATGTATGTATGTATGTATGTATGTATGTATGTATGTATGTATGTATGTATGTATGTATGTATGTATGTATGTATGTATGTATGTATGTATGTATGTATGTATGTATGTATGTATGTATGTGTGTGTGTGTGTGTGTGTGTGTGTGTGTGTGTATGTATGTATGTATGTATGTATGTATGTATGTATGTATGTATGTATGTATGTATGTATGTATTCATGCGTGTGTGCGTGCTTGCGTGTGTGTGTAGGACTGACCGACTGACATTCTTTATTTCCTCTTGAAGAAAGATTTTAGTCCGTTATTTTTCAGTATTGCACAATAAAAATAGGAACATAGTTTGACAATAATGGATACACAAGATATTAAACCTTTAGTATATATCTACAAAAGTAAATAAAACACAATATCTAAACACACGATTGAGAGAACTCATTGCAAACGAAATATATAATCAACATAAATTAATAGAGCGAAATTAAGGAAAAGAAATGAAATCAAATTATTTTTATTGAACTGGAAAGATTTGGAAGAATTTTCAAATTGGCTCTTTTATCTGGAACACTTGTGAATAATTTATATGATAGAAATGAAATGGGTCCATTTCCCTAATTTACTGAACAAGAATAATATCAGATATCGTTTTCACGTTCATTTGTTCTTCTGTACGTTGTGTCTATTCCTTCAGCAACCACATATATGAATGACGGTCATGAGTGGTCATCCATAGAATGAAAGATGTCCACTCTCTTGCCCAAAAGGATACGAAGCATTATCCTGGCAAAAAAGCCAGTGTAAATCTAGTATATCTATTGTATCTATTATTCTTTCAAACATAGTGTTACGTTCATCTAAGGCTTGGTAGTATAGTAACATATGCTTGGCTCTGTCTGAAGTCAACCTTTTGCAGAATTTACAGTTATATTCATTCTCTGTTGATATATAATACATTGTTAAATAGGCAATGTTAGCGAAAGACCAAGATTTAGTAGAAAAACATTTACCCGGCTTCCAGACAGCAAGTGGTTGAAGATTGGTACGAACACTTGCATAATGGGAAAATTCAGATCTCATTTAAAGTTTAGTTCTCCACAATGATTCTTCGCAGCAGTAAACTGTCATTTCAATACTCCTCCTCCAGACTTGTTTCGTGACAGAATACAGGGTGTTCACGTATAGGTGGAAGAAACCGCCAAGCCATAATTAAAAATTGAAGATACCTAATTTGTTTTATCTACATATCCTTCAACTGACCATAGTCCAAGACTGCTAATAGTTGACTCTATAGGTGAGTGCTGGTCAAGACTTATAATTCTTCTTGCAGCATTTCTTTGACATACTTCTATATCACATACCTTTGAATGGCACAAGTGGGACCATAATTCCCATCCGTATGTCATAGATGGTAGTGCTAATTTCATCATATTTTAGCACTATTATTTGGATTCATGCCCTCCTTCCAATGCCCGTTCCAACAAGGGAATAAAATACTGACTGATCTTCCTTTATCACAAGCAATTTTTGCCGCAGCAGTATTAGAAAGATCTGTGGAGATTGTAACCCCAGTATATATTCTAGAGGAAAATATATGAATAATTTTATCTTCTAGAACGAACGTATATTTTTGCATGTATTTTTCTTCGCAAATATGGCGATATTTCCTTTATCATCATTGTACCAGAGTCCCCACGTCGATGCATAGTCATGGAGGCTGCGAAGTAAAACATACATACCATTAACTGATGAAGATGTCAATGTCGTGTCAACACAAGGTATATTTAATTTACCAACTTGCATCCCATATTTTGTTGACTCCAGTGAGGATATCAGGTAATTTATCATGACAAGGAATAACCATGCTAATAGAGTTCTTCCTTGTCCTACTTTTTGACTGATTGAATATGGTTTCGAATGATGGTCGTTGAACAAATAAAGACCCTAAATTCTCGAAAAGAATTTCGAATCAATCTCCTCAGTTTTCCTTTAACTCCAAAATATAATTGCTTATAAAAGACGCCATCATGCCATACCGTATTAAAGACCTTCGCATTGTCCAGGAATCCAGCATAAACTTTCGATTGACCTTCTAGATGATGGGCTATTCACTCTTTTATAATAAAGACTGCAGTGATGCCACTGCATTCGCTTTAAAATCCATGTTGTAAGTTGTGACAGAAATTGAGCATTTCACTAAATAGAGTTAGCCTCTTCAACAATATTTGTTTTTTTCAAATACTTTTTTAAAAATGGGAATGATTAAAATATCTCTATAGCTATTCATATCTAGTCTGTCGTTTTTTCCACCTTTGAAGATAGGTATAAAATGTACAGTTTTGAAATAGTCAGGATGGGTTTCCAAGGAGATGATGCTTTTGTATACTTCGCACAAAATAGGACTAACGGATTGATAGGCAAAAACTAAATGCTCTGCATATATTTTATCATGTCCACGCGATTTTGTTCTTAAGCTCTCTTACTTTTTCTTCACTGTCATTCTGTAATATGGTGTTACACATATCATTATCTACTCCGTCTTCAATATTTGAATCCACAACATTCTTCATGTTGTTTCTAATATCAGCTGCAATTGATTCGTTAAAATGAGTGTCTGGTGTTTCATTGCCTACATTTTTATACTGTATACTAGGTGGCTTTTCATCTTTTAGACATAATGCTCTTTTTTTCTCATACCTTTATGTAGTTCAGCAACAATATTGAATTTCCAGTAAAGTTTTAGGTGAAGCAGGATGGTTTACTTTGGAAGATTTTTGTCAGCTGTATTGCATAAAATAGTCGCAACAGTAACAAGGGCATTTTGTACATCTGCATTTTTGTCTAAAGATAGATAAACTGAATTTAAAATCTCGTTAATTTCACTTCTATACCGTTCCTACTGTTCTGAATAAGTTTTTAGCCAGTTGATTCTAACTAGATATCAGGGATTCCTGGAGTTCATCCGGAAGTAACAACTCTGCTCTTACAAGTAAATGATCGGATAGATTTAGATGATGCTCATCTTCAATGTTGGCACTTCGAACGAAATCTTTTTTGAGGAGGGTATAAAAAAGTCGTCAAAGACGATTGTTTGCCGTCGGATGAGTAACATGCATATCATGGTATTCCAGAAAGGGGAAATATCACATGCTGATATTAGATGACTAGTTTTCAGAAAGGAACCTAATATATAACCTTTGTAATTTGCACTATTCCTAATCACTTTTTGGTAGCTCTGCGTTAAAGTCACAACAAATAAAAACAAAACCCTTTTGACTATATTAATCACAAATGCATTCCACATTTTTCATTATTGTATGTATGTATGTATGTATGTATGTATGTATGTATGTATGTATGTATGTATGTATGTATGTATGTATGTATGTATGTATGTATGTATGTATGTATGTATGTATGTATGTATGTATGTATGTATGTATGTATGTATGTATGTATGTATGTATGTATGTATGTATGTATGTATTGATATTGCAGTATTCACTTTTCGGGGCGTCTAAATAATGATCTTCCAAAGGAATATGGAAGTGAATACGTGCCACTTAAAGGTGTGTATAATAAAATTTTAAAAAATGATAACCACTATTTAAATAGGCAGAGTTGAATGCCTAAATAACCTGTGTGACTTGTACTATAAGCAAACTTTAAAGACTAAGAGATTTGTGTAACATAAATTTTTAAAAATTCTAGTTTTGTGGAGGCAGCAATAAAGATTTTGATGGACTTTGCAACAACATTGATATTTCAGTATGTTGTCGTTCGAAAAAGCCACAATTTGACTGTGTGAAAGCTCTGTCGTCATACGTATTACACGGCTTACCTAAGAAACTGACAAAGTTGAGAATAGGGCTTTTAATTCTACGGTGAAAGGTTTCTATTTGTATTGATCATAACTGAAATTGACAAGGTCATTGAACATTTACTTGACATATTACACTCCAAATTTGAAGAACAACTCGGAGAAATAAAACAATGGATTTTGATATGATTTAAAATTTAGTCTTGCACATAGGCCGATATTAACAATTTCTAGGGAGCTCATGTATAAATTTGTCAAAACAAAAATTAGTTTGCAATAAACTTTTTAAATAAATGAAAATACGAATAATATTGCGTATATTTAATTCATATTGTGCGTTTGATCTTTATTCATTAGTAACGATAGAGTTTGATTCGTCATTTGCAAATCCAAATTTACTTATTAATATAATGTGATACAGTTTGATATGAATAATCCTCCGGCGACATTCCAGTGTTTAATGAACATAATAACATCTGGTAGAGATAATTGTGACGCATACACCGATATCATAATCTTCGGCAATACATGGAAATATCATTTGGAAACTATTCGAAAATTCTTAATCCGAGTCAGTCATGCAAATGTAGCAATTGATTTAAATTTTGCAGTGCTTGTGTTATATTTTAGGATACATTATGGGTCAAGGTCAAGATGAATCTGCTAATGTTAATATCAAGGCTATCTCTGGGTTCTCAGTGAATGTTAATAAAAAGCAACTGATCCGATTTTTGGAGATAGCTGGCTATTATGGAAAGTTTTGCTCAAATTTCTCTATAATTGCTGAACCATTAACAAATTTGCTGAGTAAGAAATACAAGTTTCATTGGTCTGGGAAATGTTGGAGGCTTTTGATCAATTGAAACCCATACGTTTCAAAGTGCACCAGTTCATTAGGAAGAAAATAAAAGCGTTGTCAATCAAAAGTGTACTATTTTCTTTTAAAAAAATAAACAAGCACCAGATAAATTATTCCACACTCGAGAAGGAATGTTTGGCTTTGATATTGGTTTTAAAACACTTTGGAGTGTATATTAGAACAGATAACAATCACATTGCTTTCATTAACAAACTGAAGACCAAATAGAAACTGTTGATCTGGGGCTTAGTTTTGCTGTAATATAAAACTGACTTTTGGCACATCAAGGGAAATTATAACCTAATTACCGATGAACTAGCGTGTGCTATATGGCGTTCTTTTTTGTATACCGTTCAACATTCATAATATTCCTTCAATGAAATTTTAATTATCATAGTATTATATGTATTTTAAATTAATATGTGCAAGAAAGCTTTCTTGTCGAAATGTTTATTTTTCTTTATGATTGCAAATTTTATGCATATTTAATTTATATTGTGTGCTTGATCTTTTCTAGTAATTGATGGTAGATCTCTGGTCCACTAGAAATTGGCATTTTGAAAATGTTTAATTTGTTCTGATTTCAAAGTCTAACATTATTAACAAACTTAGAATGTTCTAGACGCTAACTTGTTCACAGTTGGATACAAGTTTCCATTTAACATGACTTAAATCCTGGACATGTTATAGTGTTTTAAGGAAAAGTGAAATTAGCATGTATAGGATTAGGTAAACGAAATTATTCATTCCAGTTTTAAATTAGTTAGGTGGAATCATTTATTGATATGATAGGCTGCGATATAAGTTGAAATAAATCATTTATTTAAAATATTTATCTAATTATCTAAATTAGAAAGACATACTTAACAATTTAGACTAAAACATTTCTTTTCTCTGGAATTATTGTGAATTCACTCAAAGACATTCTGGACTATGGCATTGTCGTGCATCAAAACGGTTGGTACATAAACGTATATTAGAGACTACAGTACATCAGCTTATTTAATATCGGACTTCATTAATTAGCTGAGGTCATACAAAAATAATAAGACCATAGTATACCCATTATCTTATGCACCTTGTATTGAAAAGAAAATTCAATTCTCACTAAAAATTTGTTCTTTGTTATATTTTAATTAGTCGACAATTTATATTTTTATATTATCCTAAATAACAGGGTTTTCTTCAAAAAGGTTCCACCGCCTTTTCTCGTTCATATAAAAGATAACTCCAACACCTGTGTTCTCTCTGAAGCCTTGAATTACAGAGCTGCACCTCTGCACAATCACCGATACTAATATTTCAAACTGTTTCCAATAAAAGCTAGCTACGTTTAATGGCTGCTTTCTGTTTTACCTCATCTAAATGATAACACTTTTTGTTCGTAAACAACTTCATTGATACACATCAACCAATTATCTATCATCAGGATTATCTGCTTATGTTTGGAAAACCGTTTTCTATTGTCAGATATGTTGTATGTAAATGTTCAAAAGACGATAACGACGAAAAAGAATTTGTATTCAGTCTCTTACAGATGCAGAATAAACGATCATTTTTAGAGTTAGTCAATCCATATATGATGTGGAGGTTCGTTTACATACATTTAATCTGTAGATAAAAGCGATGCTACTTATTTATAATGGCTTCGAATTTGATTTTTCGGAGGCTGTTTTGAATTGTATGCGTGCCTAAGACACAAAATAAATATACATATTCTAAGATTCTATTTTTTTACAGTTGATTTGTTGGTGAATATTAGTTATTGTATGGTCTCTTTCATGCAATACGTTATCGTGCGGAGTTCCTACACGTAAGGACTTCCAGAGCAGACAATTTTAACACTTATCTTGCTAATTTGTTTCTTTTGATGCTATTTATGATATAATTTGTTTCTTCTGAAGGCTAGTGTCTCTTATTTAAAAATTGAAAATAAAAACATATTAGAATTTTGCATTGCTAATTTGAAACCCATTCTGGATTCTACTGTTTCTTACATAGTATCAAACAATTTGTTAAACTCTTTCAAGAAAACTTCGATCTGAGATCTGTTAAGTTGTAATGACCTCTGTGTAGATTAGTCGCTTCCAAGTGTTGTAGTTTTAAAATAAAGCAATTTAGTTTCTGCAAGTTTATTTTGTCGATTGCACAGTCATAAACCAAACAATGCTTTCAGGTTCGCAGTTTTGGTTACGTCCTTCAGATAGTTTTGGATACAAAATCAAACAGTATTTGTGAACTTGCTCCACACACAGCAAACCGAACAGCTTATTCGCTGTTATCTGACATGGTAACCGTCTAAATTTGCCACCCATTAAACCTTGCTCAACCTTATATATTTTTGACTCAATCAGTTAATTACGTATATATGTATTCAATCCAAGGTTGCATTCAATCAGCGTGAAAATATAATCTCGTCCACAGAATGTGGCGATGTCATTAACAAGAATTATACCTGAATTGTTATTATAATATTTCCATGCACCTGTATATTACACTAAACAAACGAACTACCTGGTATAATCAATGTATCTGATATTCTCTTTGAAATTAGTTTCGTTAAATTTTGTTCAAATTAAATGTGACACAACGATCTACCGAACTGATTAACTCTCTTGAGGTCTATTTTCGTTCATGTGAGTTTTCTTTTTATTTAACATACGTCGACATCTTTAGTGTTTGTTTTTGTTTCTAGGGAGTGAGCAGATATGTCGTGTCAAGCAGATGGACAGAAAATCCAAGTAACATCAAGGTTGTTTTAAGTCTGCGCATCCCACTGCGCGTCCCAATCTGTTTTCCAAATTTATTAGTCAAGTAATTCAATATATATGCTCTGTTTTCATTGAACACGTCAGGTTTTCTTTGTAATTCTCTGTTTGTGATGTCTCTCTTCATTATTTACATTAAGATCAGATGATGTGAACTTACACGCAAGATTTAGTTTCAATTACTCTTCTCCCAAATTTACTCCAGATGCTGTCACCGTATTTTTTATCAAGCGATGATTAGAACACTGTTGGCTTTGCGAAGGTTGAAGCATGTGCATGGCACTTCCATTATATTTAAGAGTAGCAAATTATGTTACTGCTGAAAATTTGTGTACATTCTAACGTGCTTGGACAATCTTTGCGTCTGGATCCAATTAGCATAGGCTGTTCCTCTTTAAGATAGTATACACGCATTTCTTTTACACTGCAAAGCTTAGTTTCTGATTATTTTGCAAATCTAATTATAAAGCAGCACATTCATTGTCTGCTTCTGATACTATAGAGAACTGAATTACTAACTCACCAGAATCTAAAACGTTCAGATTAAAAACTGTTAAAATTTATGAACAAGCTTTGTGTCGTGATTGGAATAGCATAGAGCAAAACGCGATGGAACATAGCTAAATCTATTAAAAGCAATTAATTTATATATGCATATTCAGACTAAAGATCGCTACAGAATCCATTCATTATTTTATGAAGAAGATAATCTCCAGAGTAACTGAATTTAATTTCACGCCAAAACTAAAACAATTCCACGCCTAAATTATATCAATTAATTTTACACCAAAACTACATGAAATAATTTCACACTTAAAAAGCATTAATTAATTTTACACTAAAACCACACCAATTAATTTCTCCCTTAAATTACATCAATTAATTTAACATTAAAACTACAATAAATAATTTCACACCAAAACTACATCAATTAAGTTCACACCAAAAGTACAAAACTGAATTTCGCACCTAAATTACATCAATTAATTCAAAACCTGAATTACATGAATTAATTTCAGCCCTAAATTAAAATCATCCAGATAATTCAGATAATTAGAAAATTACGCACACCTCAGGGATTTACTTTTTTTGGTCCTAAATGTCTATGGCCTACAATCAATTTTCTTTCATATTTCATCCATTGGATCACCTGATACGATACTTCGAATATCAGTGTTCGTGTTCAATTTAGTTTTAAATGTCTCTTTTATTTCGTTTGCTTTGGTTTTTACTGTGTCACTTTTAACACTTAATGCGAGATTCCTTTTGTTTATTTAAGTATTAACTGCATATATCTGTTGTAAACACCTGTTTCAAATAAAATATTTATTCACATGATTTGTTTATTTGAATAATACTACATTTCAGCACACCGATACTATGACTTAGTTCGTAATTAGCATATGATATTTATTTGCTCAACCCCGGTATTTTGTGTATTGAAAAATTAAGCAAATGTAACATATTGTATCTTCCTAATTAAAACCAAAGCAGAAATATATAAATGGTAAGTCGATATCACAAATCTTATCAAAGTTTCATTAGCAGTGATTTGCTTTTCAAAGTCCTGTGTATTTTGGCTCTCTCAATTTAATCATTCACTTTTTCAAACTTGAGATGGTCTTAGCACTAGCTTTCATACAAGTCCTTCTTATGTTCAAATTTCTTAATTAATATCATAGTCGTTTTATTACCTTTCAGTATTAAGATCTTTCTATAACCGTTTTAATTATGATTGCAGATTATTATATTCGTCCAGGAGATTTATTTTCCTTGCCCAGGTCTGAAGCATTCATTTCACTCTTTATACTGGCTGTTCATTTTGCTTAATATTAAGTACTTGGTATAGTACGTCTAATCTTTCTGCTCCCAGTGTTCGTACAAAACAAGAATGAATCTCTCATGTTTTGTGTATTTGAGTGTCAACTTGTTTTAAGCATGAAGCCGAAATGGTTGGATTGGTAATACGGTCATTGTAAAGGATTAAGTCAGTGTCATATTGATGCTGCAGCGGGTTTTGTTCCTTCCACAAAATGTAAAGGTAAACCGAATTAGTGTCTCTGGGATGTCTTTGTTGTCATTTTGTTCTTGACTTTGCTTGCATATATTACAGGAATGCCGTAAAAATCTATAACATGTATGTATTCATACTACATGCTGATGTTCACTCTTTCTAAATGTTTGCAGCGTTAATTAATTTTGAATAAGATAAAGTCTCCGCTATATAAAATTCTAGCAAGTAAAAACTCAATTAAACATAAATAAGAGTTATTAGATTAACTATTGGTATTATTAATTTGACCGAGGAATATTTATAAATGGTTATTTTTCAACAATCTACGCAAATATATCAGATTCGGAAGATAATTGCACTAGACTCCGTCTATTGAATCCAAATAATTTATCATGTAGTTAGATATATCTACTGTGAAATTATTGCCTGAAGTGATTTTAAGTTTTAAGCTGTCTTTCAGACATACTATATTATACTTTTGTCACTCACTATTTGCAGAGTTTCGTGTTTACAAAACCGTTATGTACATTTCGTGGTTGTAAGTACCAGCGGAGTTTAAAACAGTTCCGATTTCATTTTTGTAGTTGATATATTAAAATATATTGTTTCTGAGTTCATCCAAAATAATAAACAAATACTCAGAAAGCATAAAATATTTTACAGTATCATGTCTTTGTCTATTTAATTGGGACCAACCTATTTCTGTGTGGGCGAGTCTGTCGATTGTAATATATCCGATCCTTTTAATGCTACTCATCTTCCATAAAGTGTACGCATTCCCATCTGGATTGGCATTCCCATCTGGATTGGCATACCCATCTGGATTGGCATACCCATCTGGATTAGGATTATTTAAACACGATTCTCGTAACGTTTTCTTTTCACCGAGTATCCTGTTTACAAGTTTTAAATGAACCTCTTTCTAATTACATTTTAAATCTCCTGCAAACGGTTTGTTTCAATTTCTCTTTGTCTATATTTAATGTGGTAGCAGTCTCAATGTTTCTTTGCTTTTTTTTTCTTCATGGAAGTTTTAGCATTCTTTGCATTTTTGTATTTGATAATTATTTACAATTTATAGCTTTAGGTCCGCAACGATAAACAGTGTACTGGTTAACTTTATACTAGCAGAGGCCAATATTTCATTATATTTCAATTCTTTACTGCAATTAATTTTTTCCTTCACAACTTTGCGATATATACCGAAAAGTAGCGACTTTACACCAACAAAACCCAAAGGAACTACTATGATTGTAATTATTTTAGCTAAGCTCGGCCAAGCCAAACAAATACACATAGCTGCCGAAACTGTGTCTCAACTATCTAATAAAACATTGTTTGCAATTATTCTAGTCTATTTGTAGTTTTTGATCTAATTAAATCACATGAAATTTCGTAATGTTTTATCTATTTTTTTCATTGTCATTTCGTAGAGGCGTTGTTCGAGAATCACTGTGTGACAAAGATGGTGTATGATAAAATGGTGAGCAAGCAAATGGCGTCTTTCTCCTCAATGGGCTATTTACATATTACATTTTTGTAGATGAAACAGATACTCATTTGCAAAGCGGGTCAAAGAAACTCCTCAAATATTAATTTATATGAGAAGGAAAGAAACAATTTCCATTGCAATGAAATTATTTTATCCTGGACTAAGCTTATTTCTACGAAAAAATGGTTAATATATTTACTCACGCAGGAAACTATTTATCCATGATTCTTCGCGAATAACATCTACGGCGCAAATAAAATTAATCATATGATTATTGTATCATGAGAAAATTATAAAATAAATAAATCAAATGACACACGGATTGCGGACAAGTGACAATAAATAATCCCGTACAAAGTGCTAAAGGTAAAACTTCAGCAATTTTTGTACACATTTCACATTTCTCGCGACTCTGGGTATTAAAATAAGAAACTAAAGACAGCAAAACCAACAATTTATGTAAAATCAATAAGTCGTTTATTTTCTAAGTTACAAGATGCATTTAAGAAACGCTTACAGTATTGTAAATTAAATCCCAAAATAATCCTAAATGTCATATCACATTCCCAAAAATATAGAAGCTGCGGAATGTATTCTAAAAGACATGAATGACCCGATGTGCAAATGTATTTGAATGAATTCAGAAATATTCTGAAATAATGTGTTAGTCTAGCAGTCACTGAGCATTTTGTGATTTTAATGAATAAATTAAATAAATGAATTTTCTCAAATGATATATGAACACAACTGAAAATGGTTACAGACTGATCTCATAACATGACTTAATACCTTTATAAAATAGAAAACCTCTGTTTATACATACTTCACTTAACTTAAAACAACACAATGTTGTGGAATTCCATAGATGTGAGTCATGTCTAATTAGAAAAGTTCTTCTAATTGTTTTTATAGCATTCTGAACTCAAGACGTTAACATTATATGTACAATTTACAATCATGGACAAAAGTTAGTTACCTGAACATGCTTAGAAATAACCAATGGCTTAAAGTACTACCTACAATCATGGACAAAAGAAAAGCACATGCTTTTAAATTTGCATAACACAATTATATATATATATATATATATATATATATATATATATATATATATATATATATATATATATATATATATATATATATAAATATAAAATCCCATTCAGTTAATTTTCTTTTGAATCATTAACATTGGCCAATAAATAACTTCCTTTCGACTTCATATCCTTCTCTCTTGTGATCCATATTCCGAACACTTGAAGATGTCCGTCAGGATGAGATAAAAAAAATGTCAAATTAATCTGAAACATTGATCACAAATTGTATGTGTGACAAAGAAGAAACAGATAGTTGCACATCTTACAAAAAGGAACGTATATGTTAAATTGGAGGTTTTTCTATTTGTATCTCTAATGTTTTATCTCTATTCTAATGATGTAAAAATAAGGCTTGTTTATCTTTGGTATAAATATTTATTAAGTTCAAGATGATTTTTATTGTTGTCAGCCAGTTGATATATAAATAAGACATATCAAATTAGTAAATCCTAGTAAATTTTTAATAAAAAAAATCATAAGTATTGCAAAGTAAAATTAATAAAGATTTCACAATGAATTTTTACAGCACATTATTTGTTACTAAGAGTTGAAGAAGTGTTGAAGTGTTGAAAGAAAGGGATACAATCTGCCCACAGCCCTAATTTGATACCTGTTCAGGGTTGATTGGGGATGGAGGTGCTGTCGGATATTTAGGTTTGTTAACATGTAAATACTAAGGTTGCCATCCAAATATTTCTGAACCTTCTACTCAGAATAAATTTTGAACCGACTTGAATTAGAAGATCGCCAAATCCGAGATAGTTCTGCTTATTCAGTGGCGTAGCAATTTATGTCTTCCTCCAATGACGTAACAATTGCACCTAACAAAAGATAACAATGGTCAACGGGTCATTATGTCTTTCAGTTATGTTAACATCTGCTGATTGATGGGCTGTGAAGACAGCAATCATTTGTGTTGAGCAAATATATATGTGTAGTACTTAACGGCATATCAGCACAATCTGTCCATATGCAAGCAAAAGCTGCGTAGAAAAAGTAGGAAAGGTAAAAAGAATCCGCCAAAATTCCCCAAGGAGGAAAACTAAAAATCACACTCACCCACCCAGTAAAGGCCAGGGTCTTTTATTTTATTTATACATCTCATTATTCTATAGGCATTCAAGATCTAAGGTGATATATTATGACCGGATTAATTCCACAGCAGTCACTAAGAGCATACAACTCTTCCGTGACAATGCACCTAACATAAGTTAATTCCTAGCGAGGACACAAGTGCCCATTTAAAGCTGGCTAGGAAAATTAGAAAACAAAACTAAAATAATCAAGCGAAATCAAGTGAAAATAAATGGTCAGTATTAGATATTGTTTCGTACGTTGATAGTATATGTACGCAAATTTGCAATGGTAGAACGTTGAAGAGACGTTTTGAAACGTCCCCTGCAATAAGTGAGCTTTTTCATTACCTGTCAAGATAGTGTCAGGTAAGATTCTTTATAACCAGCAGTACAAATAGCGGCGATTCCGTCAATTACACGCCAGTGATGCCTCAGGCAGAAGGATAAATAAGACCCTGTTTAGTTTTGAGAATAATTTGAATTTATTGAACCTGTAGAAGGTAGGTGGTGTCTCCAAGGGACTTACGATCCTGGACTAGAAACGTGTATCGATTCAGCAACAAAGGTCTAAATCTAACAAACTTTTAATATCGCTTTCAGTATTCTTTTACTTAAAGCCACTGCGTGTGATTAATGGAAATAACTACCTAATCACAAACCTTGGTAGTACGTAAAAGACTAAAAGCCTATAATCGTTTACACTAGTGTCGGATGTTTTGAGTGGATTACACAACCGTTTTAAAGAGAAAGTGGAAAAAAAATAGTCAAATATAATGAGAGAGAGAGAGAGAGAGAGAGAGAGAGAGAGAGAGAGAGAGAGAGAGAGAGAGAGAGAGAGAGAGAGAGAGAGAGAGAGAGAGAGAGAGAGAATACTGATATTCAGTTCAAGTTATTATTGACGCCATGGTAACAGGCTAGCTTTGTACCTTACGGTCCTTGGATCGATTCCGGTTCCATCACGTTCATCATAGCTCAACTATTTTGTTTAAGAAGGAAATTCATGCTTCATCATCTAGGACACATTTCGTTTAAGTGACCCTTTTCATTCTTTATCTATTTGGCGAGAAGTTGTTATGTGCGTCTGGTTTTGTTTTATCAGCAGTCATAAAATGAGACTCATCTTGCAAAATCCAATCTGAGCTTCAAATGAGTCGTGAATATATCCAAAACAGCCGACTAATTAATGTCCTAGAAAACAAACATATATTCCGCTATATATAAATTGTCACGTTCACAGAAGCTAATATTCGCTCACCAAATGCAGACAACAGTCTTCAGAAAGTGGGCCATCTTTTACGGATTCGCAAGCATCTATAAAGCAATAAAACTGCCTAAAATTGTAGGATATGACTCCGAACAGAATCCACAGACTATATCTCAATCGGTCTTCATATTCGGAGAATAGGACTGGATTTGACAACGTGCACCTTGCACAGTAGCAGAAGTGTTCCTTTTGTCTGAACTTTTTTAGTTTCGTCATTTACCTAAATTACATCACATAGATCTGTACGTACAGCTGCAGATAATTATATTAATTATTTTGCCTATGCATTAAATATATTTACAAGTTTAAAGAAACAAAAACGTAATAAAACTGTTTCAAAAACTCACAAGAAAATACTCAGTGTTTGTAAGATGGCTTTATAAAGTATTCTCACGGTGTATTAAATTCATAGTCTAGAAAAGTTTGACTTATTCGGTACCTCGGCTGAGTTTATCAAGTACACAAATATTGAGTTTTACGTATTTGATTAATGAATGCGGTATAAACTGATCTTATCTCTTACTGGGGCATATAGTTACCATTCAACAAGAGATTGTTCGATAAACAAAAACTCACATTGACACCTTTAGCTACTGGTTGCTTATATACTTATCGAGATAAAGCAATATCGATTTAAAACATCGGCGCTGCTTTGAAACCTACAAGCGATACTATGTCTTCTTGACATGGTTGCTATGCCACTTTTTAGATGCATAAATAATGAATGTCGATTGGTAAACGGTCTTTTATCTATTATGTTCGTTTCAAATTACATTAGCGAACATTCTCTCTAATCATAAGAAAAACGTATGCAGCACTTCCAGCATTCTCACATAAATATCTTTATTTTGGATTATTCTCTCCTAAGTTTTAAACTTTATGACGGGGCCCCGGATTGCCTAGTGGTCTAAGACCCGTATTGCCAAGTGGTCTAAAGAGTTAGCCTTTACCAGTCACTGCCATCTCACCTCTGTCCGCGTGGGTTCCAGTCTCGGAATCGACCAATGTATGAATGTCAGAAAGCTTGCCTGAACTTCCCATGAGTCGTTTGTTCTTACGGGGTTTTTTTTCTCCACAAGTTAATTTTACCGTCATGTATAGCCTGTCGTGCAGAATAATGGCGTTAAACACACAACATGAATTCTACAGACAGGATTCTAATTCCAGGTGGGTATGATCTGCACAGTTTAGAAGTTCCGACTAGCTCACTGTCGTACTTCCATCGATTAATATCTGACTGTGACTGGGGTAGAAGCAGCACGTCGATGAGCCTGGTCATCAAAACGGTCAAGCACGCATGTAATTAACATACACAATCAAGAAGAAAATAAGCCAAATAAGTGAATCCTTATAGACCCCAACCGTGCCTTACAGGCCATTAGATAACATGTTCTTATTAATTGCACGATATACTGACACGTCTTTAAAATAATGGATATGCCTTACACGATGCGATCTCTGCGACTCAGATGTTGGTGCAATGTACTTCTTGGGTAATTGGGCAACAAGAAGCTCAGAAAGGATTGTGCAAGATGAGTCGCATTTTATGACTACCGTTAAGAAAAGCCCCAGACGCGTATAATAGCTACTAGCCAAATATATAAAGAATGACAACGGACACTTAAGCGAGACGTGTCACAGATTATGAAACCTGAATTTCCTTCTTGAATCAAATAGATGAGCTATGATGATGAACGTGATGGATCGGGATCGATCAAAGGAACGTACAGGTACAAAGCAAGCCTGCTACCATCGCATCAAATAATTTAAAAGTGAATATCAGTATGTTCTCTCTCCAATTTAACAGAATAACGTTTGGATTGGAGAAAACGAGCCGAGATCATAAATCAATCACGCTATTCGGGACTAGATTAATATTTATAAACTATTTTCCATGCAATTGACCCGGTCGTTGTGTTACTTGTGGTCAATTTTGCTCGTGTCACTGGTCATTTTTATGCTATGAAAGTGATGCCAAAACTTGTGGAACACTAACGGATCCTCCGTCTTTGCACATGTATATCGGCTCCATGCCAAAGATCTGCACATAAAGCAGGCGTCGTGACAATCTTGCTCATCTAATTCCATATGATTCTTGATTAAGGGGCAGAAGTATAATTTCCCAGTGTATGAACAACATACCAAAGATTTAGCAGAGTTTAATAAATGGATAATCTGAGAAAGTAATCACGCACCGATAGAAGTAAAGTGAGAAAATGACTTGTTTTCGAGAGAAGAATAAATAAGTGCGAAAAGAACTCCTAGTTTCTTTATTTATTGATTGAATTCAATAAATCTTTTTAATAACGAAATTAATGACAAAACACGTAGACCAACGTAATTACATCATGAATTTTCTAGACAATTTGGTCCAACGGATAGTCAGAAGAAATAAGTGCCAAGAAAATTGATATTTATTTACTTATCAAACCCAAAAATTCATCTTTAGTTAATTATATTGGGAAAGGCACGGACAATCGCATTTGCAGCATTATTTTCATGACATTTTCGTCCTACGACCAGTCAGGACGTAATGCGGTATGTCAAATAATTTGCGAAAAGAAGAAATAAGTGCGTTAAGGACTACTATTTACTTTACTTATTTTCAAATTCAAATTTCTTTTTTTTTCTAAAGTGTCAAATGCATAGACAAATGCATTTAAAGCATGAATTTTCATTACATTTTGATAACTCGACCAGTTAGTACGTATTGCGGTGTGTCAAGTGACTTGCGAAAAAAGAAATTCTTGCTTAAAAATCTCGTATTTTCTTTATAATATCAAATAGCTTTTCATTAAATGAAAGATAACAAAATACATCGACCAATGCATTCACAACAAGTATTTTCATAACAGGGTAATATATCACGAGGCCATTAAAGAAGGGATACAATAATAATAATAACAATAACAATAATAATAACGGTAGTAATTCCATCTTCGTCCGAGAAAAAATCCCAAACCTAACGACAAGAATAAGGGAGGAAAGGTCGAGAACTCATTCAGTAAAAAGGAAATTGATAACAAACCAGCAACCGTGTAATAGACGGTGATATTACTTCAAGACGGACATACTTATGTATGATCAACTTAAAGGGAACCTGTGGGTTTTTTAATCGTCTTTTGTTCAAGTCATTAAAATGGCGCTTTTGGCAATCACAAGCCGTATAGCAAACATGTTTGAAAAAATTATGCCCAGTTTACTTCAGTGTAATTTTATTATTGTCTTTCTTACAAAAATATATTCCAATTGATCAAGCAATAAAGAAAACACATTCTTGTTGCACTTGTATATTCATTTTGCAATATTTTTAAAATATCGGGTTTTGTACGGAACCAGATCCACCTATGTCTTTGGAATAGCCGAGAGAAATGGAAATATTGCATATCTTTTTGTCTTTATTGCCACCTATATCTTTAATAACTTTAAGCTTACAGAGGTGTTCTTTTGTTTGGCTTTTGTACTTATAAAGTTGAGTTTGAGTAAGCTACGAGTTTTCTTCCAATGAGAAATCCTTAATGCGAATACGCAATAGGGTTTTGTTCAAACTTTTAATTGTTGCGAGCTGGCTTTAGTTTAGTCTATGGTTTATCGTCAAGTTTACACTGTTGTGTTTTTACGACTAATTATAGCCCTGAAAAGGACTAGAAGCCCCCTTACGATGGCAGAGCTCTCTGTGTCCCAGAGCTTGGGCACCGTTTTTGCCCAGGCGCGTGGGCATTTGTTGCCCCAGTGCTTGGGCGTTAGATTCGGAACGCTTAACCTTTTTCACCCTTGACATTCACTTCATCACTCATCACCGTCGCAGGACAGAATGCCTTCAAGCCAGCCTCATGGAAAGGTGACGCTCTGAAAGCCGACTCTGTTTTGTTGTGTTGTAGTGTTTTTTTTTGTTTTTTGTTTTTGTATTGCGGGACCCACTGGTGGAGCTAATGGCTAATCCATTGGATTGTGGGAGACGTTCTTTTTTCGACGGGTGAGAGTGTGGTTTTGGGGGGGGTTGGGTGGAAGGGTTGTGGGGTTCGCCGTTGGGGTAGTCAGCTGATCTTTTGTTTTGAGGAGGCGTACCTTCCTCGTCGAGGGAGGTTGCGTTGTCCGGTTTGGGCTTTTGTGGGACCCACTGGCCGTGGCGTCAGCTAATCCCTTATTTTGAGGGGTGGGTCACCTCCCTCGTCGAGGGAGGCGACGTTGTCCGGTTTAGATTTTATGGGACCCAATGGCTAATCCCTTGTTTTGTGGGAGGGTGTTTTCCCCGTCGAGTTTTGTGTTGGTTTAATTTTTTTGGGAGGAGGACTCACTGGTTATCCTTCAGTTAGTCCTTTTTATTTGTTGGCAATTTGAAGCTATTTAATCTTTTCATTTGTAACATCTTTTCACATTTGTGGCATATTGATAGGGTGGAATAGGTTTTCAACTCATCGTTCTGTGTTTATTTGTTCAGGTTGAGGAGGAGATCTAGTACGCTTGCTGGTTGAGATGTATTTGAAATTATCGATCTTTGAATTGGTTAAATCTTTTCATTATTGTTATTGGTGTTGTTGTTGTTGTTGGCGTATTTGTTCAGTTTGACAGGATTGTCCCGTCAGCTTCCTCCTATTGGGTTGATTCTGCGGTGATATTTGTCCTTCTGTTGTGATCCCTGTTTTTTTTCAGGCTGTTACCAGATATACTTTTTGCAAGCAACGTCTAGTTAATTAAATGTGTATTTTGGCAATTTGTGTCCCGTTTCCTACGTACTTTGGATTTCCCTATCATACCAAGCATGTGTTTGACACAAACGTTTCTGATATTGTGTAGTTGCATTTTTGTATATATATTTTCTAGTTCGAATTTTTGGTACTTGGCGTACAAGAGGTTCGAAACGTTCGTCTACTTCCTTAGGTCTTGGTGACCTTTTGCTGTTTTATGTGGCCTTATGTAGGAATTTTTATTTGTAGTTTGTAAGCGGTCTAAAATGGTGGATGACCACGTCCGACGAAGGCTAACAGAAAATTCCAGAATTTACACAATAAAGCACAGTTTGTGTTGTTCAGTTCCAATTTAGAATGTTTTCGAGAAAATGTTTTTGTCCAAATCAGTAATGTTCTTCTCCAGGAAAACAATTATTGTTCTCCAGGAAAACAATTATTCAGAAAAATTAAGTAAAAATAGCTCCTCTAACAAGACATGTTCTATGTATACATACTAATAGACAACTTTTCTAGCACTAGAAAGCCTTTTTTAAGGTAATATAAGTTGTATAACTGACTTTACGACTCTACGACTGTCTATGACTCGACTACGACTGACAATTGTTGACTCGACTACGATTGTCCGTGACTGTACGACTTACAAAAATCTCAAACATATAAATGAAGCTAATACGTTGTTTGAATACGCTGTTTGAATTGCACGCGCACGAGGACGTATGCAATTTCGTACGACTTCTGGACATTAGAAAAGTCTGACTCAGTATCAGCCAATCGTTTTCATAGCTATTCCTGAATGTTTAATTGTAATGAATTGTTATACACAGCACGTGCTCACACGAGTCACATGTACGACTCAAGTAAACACTTTTTCAAAAACATGTTAGACTGATATTAATATAATTATATTAATAAATACATTTAATGAAATAAAGATGAAATAAGATTTATATAGAATGTTTCCTTAACACACACGATTGAACTACAGGGTCGTAACAAAAAAAATATTTTCCTAAAAAAACATGATAATCTGTAAATATGTTAAACAAGACTTGCGCTGTACAAAAACGATCCAAATTGTGTTCAAAATAGAAACAAGTCCTGTAGAAAGTTCCAAACATAGTTTGAAGTTCCGGTCCCAAATGGCCGATGACCACGTCAGACGAAGGCTAAAGGAAAATTCCAGAATTAGCACAATAAAGCAGTTTGTTGTCCCATTCCAATTTAGAATATTTTCGAGAAAATGGATTTGTCCAAATCAGTAATGTTTATCTCCAGGAAAACAATTATTTAGAAAAACGAAGTAAAATTAGCTCTTCTAACAAGACATGTTGTTCTACGTAGACATACGAACAGACAACTTCTAGCACAAAATATTCTTTTAAAAGGTAATAGAAGTTGTATAACTGACTTTACGACTTTATGAATGTGTATGACTCTACTACGACTGCCTGTCCGTGACTGTGTACGACTTACAAAAATCTCAAACATTTAAACAAAGCTAATACATTGTTTGAATTGCACGCGCACGAGGATGTATGCAATTTCATACTACTTCTGGACATTAAGAAAGCCTGACCTGTATCTGCCAATCGTTTTCATACCTATTCCAGAATGTTTACTTGTAATGAATTTGTTATCATACACAGCACGTGCTCACATGAGTCGCATTTACGACTCAAATAAATACGATGTTTTTCAACAACATATTAGACTGATATTAATATAATTGTATTAATAATTACAATTAATGAAATACAAAGTTTCATACAAAATTCATCTCCTAACACACACACACTTTAACTACAGGCTCGTAACAACAATATATATATATATATATATATATATATATATATATATATATATATATATATATATATATATATATATATAGAGAGAGAGAGAGAGAGAGAGAGAGAGAGAGTCATACGAAAACACTTGGGAGTTAATTTCGAAGAAATGTTATGAATATATTTCTCTCTCTCTCTCTCTCTCTTCAATGAATTTGAGATCGACTAGTACGATCTTAGAATCTACAGTCATATATATATATATATATATATAAATACATAAATACTTATATATAGATATATATATATATATATATATATATATATATATATATATATATATATACATATATACATAGATATATACATAGATATATACATAGATATATATATATTTATATATATATATAAAAAAAAATATATATATATATATATAAATAGATATATAAATATATAAATATAAACATACATATATATATACATATATATATATATACATATATATATATATAAATATATATATATATATATATATATATAAATATATATATATATATATATATATATATATATATATATATATATATATGTATATATATATACACACATATATATACTTGCATAAGCTAGAGGCAAATGCTGTCTATTACATTTTCTGCAAGCTGTTGCAGAACGCTTCTCTCAGTATCTAAATATTCTATCCCCGAAGATAGTTATATCAGACATACACCAGGGCAAGGACTGATTTTCTATCGCAGATATTTTTCTTCGCTTCCTAATCAAACTTTATTTTTCACTAGATCGTGTATCCGTCTTCTTGTATATTAGCTATTAATTTAATTCCTTCTTTCATATTTCACATGAACTAGATCCCGTGACACATTTGTCTGGTTTTATTCTTTTTATTTATCTTTTGATAGGCTATTTTTTCATCGCAGTGATGGTTTTTCTTAGCTCTCTTTAAATACTTGTTATTATTCAGTTTTATCTAAAATAAATTTGTACTGCAAACTACTCGACTTGAAATACTCAGGATTACATCTAGTTAATATACAAAACGACGGTATTTGGTTTTCGATTGGATTAGCTTTAACTTATTAACTGCCTTCCTTTATTTATATTTGTAGTACCAATGCCCATTAACTGTTAGTTGATCCATTGCAAAATAATGTAAGGTTTATATGTAATAGCGAATTAATGCTGTACGAGGTATAATTCTATGCATACTGTTGGGCTTTGTGCTAAATTTTTGACATTATTAGTATATTATGTTTAATATTTGGATGTGGCAAAACATGTTACTGATTCCGCAACATAGAGTTTCAAAAGGTGTTAGGCACTGCATCCATTAAAACTTTATGTTGGAACAGAGTCAACATCATTTTGGTTGTTTACTATTTTCTGTTGGACCGCAAATCGATATAAATATTTATCATGGTGATTATTTATTTTGCAATAACGAAGATCATACAATTTTTAATTTGCAAATGTGCTCGGAGTTTTCTGTTTGCATCTTCAAATACAGAGTTTGTTTTGATGTAATACTACAAACTGTGATGGTAGAAATTCTGACATTTAAAAATATGATTTTGGTTTTCATGTCCCAATAACCGAGATGGGAATAATTTTTGTAAATTTCTAAATGTGCTCGTGCTGTAAGTATGCATTCAAAAAGACTGCATGAGTATCCATAGGTTTACGTACAGTATAAGGCATCACCTGTCATCATCTTGCGAATGAAAAACATGCCAGTAAAGAAATACAACGATTGGAAAAGCGAAAGAGCTGAAGTAAATTGTTTGCAAATTTTCTACGATAGTTACACTTAACATTATTAAACTGATCGGTATTTATTCTTATTCCAATTTATCTGCAGATCGTAGCACTTTTAAATACCTTGAACATCCCCTCTCCGAACTCCGCTGGATCAGCCTGTTACAATAGCCCATGGCTTTAATTCATACCACTCTTAGTACAGAGAATAAGGATACACTGTGCAACTGTTAATCTATATGTAATGCATTTATTTGTTTCGTAGCTTTATTTTTTTTTAAATTTTTTTATTCCGTTACATGTTATTGTAATGATAATTTTCCTACTCGATTTGCTTTTTTTTTTTAAAAAAAAAAGAAATTCAATTAACTTGTTTGGCTTGATAAAAAGCCAGTAGTTTGAACACTGTATCTTAAGCTGACCTAGATTCAGAACCAGTGTCAGGTTCTGAAGTAAATAACTTTTTATATTATTCATTTCTAGACTAAATATAATTGATTTTATCTAAGGATTTACTGTAGAACATGACTTTAGACAAGTGAAAGTTTCCACGACATTCTAGAAGGTCACGTGACCTCATACGAGAATCTTTCTGCATCTTAACCTAGCTGTGTAACAGTTTTTTTTTTCAAAGAAGAAATAGCCATTTAGGCTTTAAATCTCCGATAAATAAAGGTGTCTTGTTGTGATCAGTTTGAGTTGAATTTTTTTTTGGAATTAGTAATTAATCTATCTGGAAAACATATATATATGTTCTCCGTTACAGAATTTTTGAAAAAAGACATTGATTGAAAATTATTCGGAATTCTAAATTGGAATATTATTTCTTTGTGATTCAACAAAAGAGCTGTTGACACGGCAAAGCTTTGATGATTATACCTCATCGTTTTCCATCTTTGAATTTCATCGGGATTCGAAATGTGACTAATTTAGAACTTTACATTGATAGGACTTATATTTTTTTTAAAAATCTTGGATTAATTTTGCATTTGATTCATAAACCGTAGGTTCTTTTTTCTTATTGTACCTTGTATTCTAGGGAGACTCTTATTTGTTAAATTTTGCAAAGTTAGTTGGCTTAATTCTTTGCTTGTTAGTTTTGTACGAGCCTAGGACCTTAACAAAATAAAGAAATATAGTAGTTTTGCTTGATATTAATGTTTCTACACAGTCAGGTATGATATGTATTTTGTGTAAAGTCCTTTGTGTTCTTTTTCTTTTTCCTTTTTATTAAATTGGATACAACATTTAGCTAAAGAAAGATGTACCACTTCCGCCAAATTTTCTCATATGGCATGGTAGCTGACCGCTCCAGTGGCCTAAGTGGATGCGGAAGGTCTTGGATTCGATCCCCGACAAAGACTTAAAAATGGTGCTAAAAGCTCAGCATTAAGAGGTCAGTGTTAGGACTGGTCGGCTCGGTATGAGGTTAATGTGACTAGATAGGACATCATGCAACATGTCTGCGGCATGATGCAGTGCTGGACATCACTGTAAGTTGCCACACTGCAAACATCGTAGCGATATGACTGAAAAACTTTGAAAGATACAAATCAGTCTCTCTCTGTCTGTCTGTCTCACACACACTGACCTTGTATTTTAAAGGCATGGAATCTCGTATAAGGGAGAGAACACTTTCTCGTTGCTAGTCATCCAAATTAGGTAATTACCCCTGTGATACCACCTAGTTCAGATGAAAGCGTGATTACAAATTGTTGTAATTAACCAATATTAATGGTTTTAATTTAAGCACAATTGCCATCGTTAGTTTGGAATATAAAGAGTAGTAGCAAAGAAAAGTAATTGCATTAGAGATGTGAAAACGCATTATCCATTTTACAACCAAATAAGTATGACAAAAATTAACAATAACGTCATTTTACATTTACTTACATATACATTATGAAGATAAAGGTAATGCCAAGCGCAACGAAGTAAATATATCATAATACATACGAAAATGAACACAAACTGTAAATCTCTTCATAGAGACAGTCATCAACATAAGTCATTATTTCCTAATTGAGACTGTAATGAACACAAAGACTATTTCCAAACTATAGACCTTCGTGAACACAACGTCTATATCTCCTAATGCAGACTGTAATGAACACAAAGAATATCTCCAAGCTATAGACCTTCGTGAACACAACGTCTATATCTCCTAATGCAGACTGTAATGAACACAAAGAATATCTCCAAACTGTAGACCTTTGTGAACACAACGTCTATATCTCCAAATGCAGACTGTAATGAACATAAATTATGCATATAATTTCCTTTTGACTAAAGCATCAACCAAACTTTCAAAAAGGAAATTTTGATTGTAGAAAATAAAAAGCTCTTTGGACCGCCAAACGTGTCTTAAATGTTCCGTTTTAAGGGCAACTAATAATGATGGGCTACGATAATGATGTGTTACGATTATGATGGAGTACGACAATGATGGGGTACGATAATGATGGGGTACGATAATGATGGGGTACGATAATGTTGCCCAAAATAAGATCTGTACATAAGTTTATAAGTTGTATAGGCTGCGCGTAAGAAACAAAAGAGAATAATTTAGACGGTACTGTTTTTATGTTTGTTTTATGTTTGCTATAATAGGATTTATTAATAGTGAGCTTTAAACATATTTTATTTGCTAGATCACACGAAAAGGGCCAGGCTACAAGCTTTCACAACATTAGAAGAGCCATTCATCATATAAATAAACTGGTACAAATTTCTTAAAGATAGCAAGCGGTAGAAGAACAAAAAAAATTAATTGTAATGATAAGTAAATGATAAATATCGAAAATGGAAATGAAGAAATTGATGCTCAAGACAAGTAAACAAAAATATTACCAAACTTGGGAAGAAAATGCATCTAGTAATGCACGCATATCACTATGAATCGGTCATTGTTCCGACTGAGAAAGATTAATATTAATAATCCCTTTATATTTTAAATCTAAGGAATAAGGTGATTCTCTACAGGCCACATTTTGCACAGGTATGGAGTTTTAAAGAAAAAGAATTTTCCCGGTTTTCCTCACTGGTTATACTGTGCAAAAGGGCAAAAGTTTGTAAATATTTTACGTAGTTATTTTGTCGTGGTTAGCGTTACATATAACCGTTGTACTGATGCATGGGCTAGGCCCGCACTATTTTGACAGCTTGTAATGGTTAACCTCTCTTGTTTGGAAGCCATAATTAAATTTTAGTTATTATCTGTTCGATCACAGTTAGATGTAAGGTCATGTAGAGGGAATGGAAAACCTAAAAAACTAACCTAAGACTACCTAAGACAAACCTAAGACAAAACAAAGACTAACCTAAGACAAACCAGAGCCCAAATGTTTGGAACTCTAAGCCTATTTGGAAACAAGTGTAATAAATTGATATTTTCCAAAATGATTGTTATGAAGAGAATTATTCTGACTTCGTTGAAAATGTTAAAACTTTTGGCTGTTAGAGAAAGCATTAACATGAGTTAAACCTAGAGATAAACTGTCTCAACCAGTCTTTATAAAATTTGCAACAAGTTTATAGTCTTAATTCCGTGTGTGTGTGTGTATATATATATATATATATATATATATATATATATATATATATATATATATATATATATATATATATATATATATATATATATATATATATGACTCATTTACGACTATATGTCGCACTATAACTTATGTGACAGATCTTACTCCGCAAATGAGTAGTTCAAAATACCTATACATGTGATCTAACTTATTCAATTGAAACTGACTAACTTTTTCTAAGGACCAATTGACCCTAACACTCCCAAAGGGCCTAAGATTTCCCGGGACAGTTTACTGATATCATCTATGTCTAATTTTGATTTACTCGATGCTGCTAAGAAACTAAAAAATCGTTAGATGTGTTTCCATGCGCGATCTTTTACCAAAACAACCGAACAATATTGAAACTTGGTATTATCAATCTCGATAAAAACTCTGGACCAGGTACTCATTGGGTTGTATATGCAATTGATACGCGTGGAATTGTCTATTTCGATTCATATGGATTAGCGCCACCAAAAGAATTTCTTCATTATGTTAGATTTAATACTGCTCCAATATGGTATTCTACGTTGCCAGCACTAACATTAACTGATCCAACAATATGTGGTCGTGAAGTACTTAATGTACTTGATGCTATATCAAAATCAGCAAAACCACTTCATAAAGTCATGCATGAATATACCACGATGTCACATTTAAACAGACATTGATAGATATAATGGTAGATGTTTACGGAAGATCTGCTCGTGGTAAAGCTTAGCAGCAAGGTGATTTATCTAAATATGCAACTCTTGATCAAATTAGAAATGAGATTGATGATTTATTAAATATCACAAGTGTGGATCAAAATGAAGTTGCTTTTCAGGATAACAAGGATGATTAAAACAAGCCAGACGTACTTGCACAAATACCTAACGCAGTTGCTGGTAATATCGTTACTTTTACTGATTAAGGTAAAGTACAAGATTCAGGTAAATCAGTTAATGATTATGTCAAGAAGATTGGCGATTCATTCAGTGGAGGTATTATTATGAACAGAAATAAAATTACAGGTCTTAGAAATCCAACCACAGATAATGATAATGCAACAAAAACTACATCGATCAATAATCTATGTACGTACTATCCAACGCATTTATCACATGAATAATAATGGCATTATTAATCTCAGAAGATCAGAATTTGATTTTGATGCTGCAACGAACAAATACATCGATGATAAGGAAGTTCCAATCAACAATGAAATAAACACAATCAAAACTGATTTTATTAATCACGTAGGCACTTTTTTAATTTTTCGCAGAGACATGAACAGAACTAAAAACGAAGTTTTTTGGAACTCCACCAACTCTTGACATAAAACTCGCTGATATTAACACAAGACTCAACGATATTATCAGTCGAATTCCAGATATTGTTAACAAAAACGAGTCTGATTACAATTCCTCACCAGCAGATTACAAATATTGTGTATACAGTTGCTTCTGGAATTCAAACTTGGTCGCAGCAAAACAACAATCTTAAATACACCGCAGAGGTGAGACGTATGTTTGTCACTTATATAGTCGTTTACTTAGTTTCTGCTATTGTTGTTGGATCCGGATTAGTATTATTAAAGATAACAATGACAGCTCCAGCAACTGTAACGATTACTTTAACGACTATCGCAGGTATTCTCAGTATTATCACTTAAAAGATATCTACGTGAACAAATGATAAATTACCTGAGTTTTTTCAGTGTATAATAAATTACACACAGTAACAGCAGCTTCTTCTAAATTAACTTCGTTTGTTTCATTTTATCTTAGCGATGGTAACATATCCGACGGGAAATTTGCAATATTAATGAAAACCTTCTGTGAAGCATTCATAATCGCTACTGACGATAGTCAAAATGGAGAATTAAATTATAACAATAATAATAATGTCTAAGTACTTGACAAAGTCAAGAAGGTTATTACAGCAGATCGTCATTAATACAACTTAATCAAAAACTACGATGATCTCGTTAAGTTCGACCAATCATGAGTTTACCATTAACTTTCCACCGCAATTCCTGCAAAAGAAATAGCGTAAGCGCAGCTTCGAGTTTATTAAAGGTGACATAATATTAGATCAAAACTATTTGGTGTACAAGAACCAAATAATTCATTACTATTCGCAAATAAGAATAGAGCTGGTAAAACTCTTGATTGGCAGGTATTTAATATTCCAACTGGTAGTAATCATATAGAACAGATTAATGAAGAATTCCAGCGCATAATTAAATCTATCACGGGAAAATAATCCAAAATTACAATTGGTGTATACGAAAAAACATTATCAGAGGTGATTGAAATAAATTCCCCTGGTTACTCTGTAGATGTTTATCAAAGTTCTATTAGATCAGTATTAGGATGGCCCGAAGTTGCACCAGCTTATCAAGGACCACCAGAACCACAGAGATCCGACTTCCTCATAGATGTTAAAAAATGCATACAGTTTCTAGAATATCGAAAACTAGAAAATGTTTATCCATGGCGACTATATTCTGGTGATGATAAAGTCACAAATTATATAGATACAACATAAGACTATTTTACAAAACAAATTGATGGTAAAATGGAAAAATAACAACACTAAATATTGATGATATAAATTTATACACTAAAACAATTAAATCATAGCATGAGCGTATCTACAAAGTTTATTTTCAAGCATTAATGTTTTTTTTCAACGATGATTTAAAAACATCAACTAAATGAGACAATACATTTGAATCAAGTTGCTTCAGACCTAGAGTTCATGAATAATATTTTCGAGAGAGAGAGAGAGAGAGAGAGAGAGAGAGAGAGAGAGAGAGAGAGAGAGAGAGAGAGAGAGAGAGAGAGAGAGAGAGAGAGAGAGAGAGAGAGAGAGAGAAGATTATTAAACCCATCTAGAGCATATATTACATAGTTAATGAAGACGATCCATTTCAGCGTATTCTACTCAATCGTTTGTTCACAACTGTTTTTTCTGAAATATTTAGGAATTAACAGAGAACAACTCCTGAATTTGACTCCTCCGAATTAAAGAAATCAGTTCGTGATCTAAAAAAATATGTGATTCATGGAGAAAATAAGCAACACCACAAACCATATTTAAGTATAATACCGATTTACATGGCGCAGGACGTCATATCTCACCAAGTATTGTTAATATTACCTCGACAATTACACTGAATCCGGTTTGCGATATAAGTGATAGTAGTTATAACGTTGACCATTCAAAATTAAGCAGGCCCAGCAAGGATATATATTATATTCATCAAGTATTCAAGTTCCTCCAGGATGGCTTATTGTGTCTGAGCCAGTAGTTCAGGTCTACTTTCTTGTACATAATCCATTATTGACAAGGATGAATTTTAAACTCACAAATCAAAATATCAACACTGTGGACCTTAGAGGGAAGACGTTCTATATTAATTTGTACATACGCTCTTAGAGTAAATATTGTAAATAAACGAGGAAAAATAATTGCCGTATATATCAGTACTTTTACATTTTCTGACAAAATCAAAATATTTATTTTTATCAATTACAGGCGCTATCTGCATATTTACTGTGAAAAAATGCATATTTTCTCTCAAAAACTCACAGAAAAGTTATTTTTCCACACTAATAAAATATGTGATGAAGTATGATAATCCTGTTAAGTCTATGCAGAGTAAATTAATCGATTATCTCCCTTGCCACAATTGTGTTTTAAGTATTCGAGGCTTTTACACGCTCGGGTTGACAGTAAAAATCATGTTTAAAATGACAATTATGGTCATTCATTTACACTCTGTTGGAAATTTACTGTTAGTATGTTAGTAATTCTTAACAGAGATTGATAGTAATGGATATTTTGACCGCGATAATTTGAAATTCAAGATCGCTTTACGATACGATTGGATTTTTATTCTTAACTTTTCGTAACGAACCATAACTCATACAGAAAATCAAAAGAGGAAAAAGACCACTCTTGCGGGAAATACCAGAATAATAAAATACAAACTCTGTCGTCTGTATGTATGTATGTATGTATGTATGTATGTATGTATGTATGTATGTATGTATGTATGTATGTATGCATGCATGCATGCATGCATGCATGCATGCATGCATGCATGCATGCATGTATGTATGTATGTATGTATGTATGTATGTATGTATGTATGTATGCATATATATAGTTCATAAATCCCTTCGGTCCACCAGCCCCTTCAGTCCTCAACTCCACGGTCTACCAAATCACATCATTTGGATAAAGTTTATAGATTATATTATTTGTACGTTATTGCTACGGGGTATATATATATATATATATATATATATATATATATATATATATATATATATATTTGTAATTGCATCAGAAGGTTTCATGGAGGTTGCATTATAATTTTATTATTCAATGCATATATCACGCTTGGTAACCTTGCAACCCATTCACGAGATCGCTCACACGACTTAAAGTCAGTATATATTTCCTTTGCGTATTAATATCCGAATAATCGCTGAACAAGTGTTGGATTAAATCGGTCAACAATTGCTTGATCACGATGAATTTTAGTATGTCCTCGTCTGATATTAACGTTATGTTGTTTCATCAAAGATAATACTGCACCAAGAAATTCTTTGCCAGGATCAACCTGTAATAACTGGCCATCGTAGACCACCACGTTGATAAATTCGCTCAAACGCAGATGTAACTTCAGATGCTGTCTTTGTTGATAATGGTTGGTCTATATCTACTTGCAACGTTAACAACAGTCAATACGTATTTGTACATTTGTAATTTTCGTCCACGTGTTTTATCAGCATAATGTGGTAAAAACAAAATATCTGCTTGATGAACTTCATTGTGAATGCTGATAACAAAATGTGCGTAATGAATCTTTTTAGGTGTTGGTAGTTAGATAAGCCATATTGCCTGTTTGCTAACCATGAAGCAGCAACACTACATGAAACTTTTGCTGCTTCAGCAAATTTACTGATTGCTGCTTTACCTCTCCAATATCCTCTCGCGGAATAGTAAATGGACTCAATTATAATAGTTATATAGAGATCCAGAAACGAGTTAAAAAGCATGAGTAAAAAACAAAGAAAATCTTAGTGACTATAGTTAACTAGTAAAATATAGTCTATTGTTACTGAACAAAATCTGGTCGTTGTTTGCACAATCCACTGTGTATTTATTTGGTGAACAACAAAATGAAATAAATTGACAACAGACGTTTTACTTTTTATCTCTGATAAACATTCATCTGGTTTCCTTACGACGTACACATGAAAAACAATTTTCACGACAGTTCATTTTACGTATAAATATTTCGTTTTAAATAAACAAAGTTTGTGATAATATTATATCTCACTACTAAAATAGAATCCCGAATCCAAGAGAAATATTCACTGCAATTAAATACAATGAATCAAAAATGAAATGAAAAGAATTTTAAACCTTACGCACAAGTAATTTAATCACATATATGTAACACTTTCCCCATAAAGAAAAAAGAAAGATTTATATAATAAAGCTTTCTCTTTTACCAGCTGTAAATTATACATGCGGTAAAGAATATCACATAAGAAAATTATTATGAATTATATAATATATATATGAAATAATATTTAAATACTTGAGAAAATGCATCTGCAATCGAATTGTCTTTTTCTTTTATGTGCCTGATGTCCAGATTACACTTTTGCAAAAACATACTCCACCTTAATAATCATTAATTTTTATTTTTCATCTTGTCGATGAAAGTAAGGGCGTTGTAATCACTATACACGACAGCAAGAGAAGGACCGAGCTAATGTAAACTTACAAATTTTGTAATGCCAAAATTAAAGCTAAACATTCCTTCTCGATTGTTGAGTAATTTTTTTGGTTCCTATTTAATTTCTTGGAGAAATATCCCACTAGATGATCAATGCCATTGCTATCATTTTGAATTAATACTGCTTCAACCCCAACATCACTTGCATCCACAGACAATTTAAAAGTCTGATTGAAATTTGGAGCTGTTAGAACATGTGCACTATTGAGTAAAGCTTTAAAACCTATCGAAAGCTTCCTGACATTTTTTGCTCCAGAGAAACTTATTACTCTTACTTAACAAATATGTCAGGGGATAAGCAATATTTGAAATATTTTTTTAAAAAAACTTTCGATAGTATCCGGCCATACTGAAAAATCGCATTAATTGCTTTTTACTAACAGGCACATGAAAAATAAGAGCCAGCCTTCACCTTTGCATCAATAGGCTTGACTTGACCATGTCCCACAATATGTCCTAAGAAAGTCACACAAGCACGGCAGAACTCACTTTTAGATAAATTGATTGTCAAATTAACATCAGTGAGTCTTTCAAAGAATTTTTAATCGTGGCTAGATGTCCTTTCCAGGTGTCGTTGTAGACAATGACGTCATCAATATAAGCTTCACAACTATCTAGACCGAAAGTAATCATATTTATCAACGTTGAAACGAACTTGAAGAACCCTTTATCCCAAACAGAATTGCTTTGTACCGGTATTGTCCATCTGGAGTCACAAAGGCCAAATTTTCTTTTGCTCTGTCCGTAAGTGGAATTTGCAAAAATTCTTTTAGGTCAAATTTGGTGACGTACTTGGCAGTTTCCTATTGTATCAATGCAGTCAACGATCCTTGGTAACGGAAATTAATCTGTTTCTGTCACGCTGTTCACCTTTATATAATCAATGCACATTCGGAAAGCTTTATCTGGTTTCGGAACAAGTATGCATGGTGAACTCAAATCACTTTTACTCTGCTCTATGAAATCTTTCTCCAGCAAATACTGAAATTCCTTTATCAAGTATTCCTGTTTGAGAGGATTCACCCTGTAAGGGTGATGTTTTACAGGTTTTGAATCAACAATTTCAACGTCATGACAAATTTTGTTTGTCCTTGTCGGAATATCGGGAAACAAGTGTTCATATTTGAATAACAACTGTTTAAGTTAATTCTTTCATCTTGCTGCAAATGAAAAAAGTTTCTGGTCTAGATCTTTCATAATTTCCGAATTTTGAAGATTTTGTTGTTCCAAGTTCAACGTTGTCCAATGGAATTTCTTCACATAAATCCTCAGTTTGTGGGACAGTTACCACTAAACTAATTGTATGATTTATTGGGTTATCTCTTTCAATATACTCCTTTAACATGTTAATGTGGCAAAGTTGTTATTATTTTCACCTACCAGGAGTACTGATGATGTAATTTAAATCATTTTCTTTTCAACTGTGTGTGGACCATAGTACTTAGCCTAAAGGGAATTTTGTGGAATGGGCAGAAAGCTAGAACGCTATCACCAGACTGAAAACTCTATCCCTTGAATTTTTATCATATCTTGATTTCTTTCTGGTTGAGATGAGTGCAGATTTGCTGATGCATTTGACAATTTGTACTAAAAATCAGAAACAGTCAAAACGATTGAGCTCAGTATCTTCTTTTGAAAGAAGTTTGATCATTCAACAATTTCAAAGGTCCACGCACATTATGTCCGAAAACTAGTTCAAAGGGACTGAATCCTTAAGATTCCAGAATGGACTCCCCTTGCAGCAAATAAAAGTAAATGAATGACTTCATCATAATCTTTGCTAGTATCAAAGCAATATTTAATTTTTATTGGCTCTTAGGATGATAGGCAGAAGAATGAAATTATTTAATGCCCAATTTTTACATAGCTTGCTGAAACAAAATACTATATAAAAGTATTTTTAAGCGTATATCAATGCAGCAATGCAACATGTTCCATTTTCTCTGTATATATATATATATATATATATATATATATATATATATATATATATATATATATATATATATATATATATATATATATAAAGAGAGAGTGAGAGAGGGGTGTCTTTGTTTGTACTTCTCTTCTATACATAATATTCCTTTTGATTGAAATTTTATTTCTGTAATGTTTTTTCTATCATTGGCACCATCAACCTGGATCAAGGTTAGTGATATAGCACTATTTTCTAGGAAGTTGATATTATGAAAAGATAATAAAGCGTAGTTTCAATAGGTTAAGTTTAGAGAAAGTTTGTCATCGATAATTTGAGAGCCTTTCAATCATGTGTGACCTTCTAGTCTATCTACTAATTGCCAGGAAGTTGAACATAACATCTTGTAGAAGCACGTAAATTTAGCCATTTATTATCCAAAAGAGGAATCAGTCCAGACGAAGAAGTGTAATCAATGTCGTTAGTAGGCGTGGTTATAGCATGCCTCGGCGAAAAGAAATTAAAATAAATCACGTCTTACCTTTATAACCAGTTTGACCTTGTTTGACCCATTATACTTAAAGTCCCTTAATAAATGAATATCCAGTCCCAGACATGTTCCAGTTACAAACATTATAATAAGTTTTAAGTGTTAGAAGTTCCAAACATTTTCCACTTAACAGATGAACACCGATGAAGGAGTTAGATTAATATTCCATCATTGTAAGGTGCATGTAATAGGTTTTCTTTCGCAGAGGTTATTGAATCATTGAATATAGCATCGTCTGAATTTATGTGGAATATGAAATTGGAAATTATGCCACTTAAGCTAGCCAGTATTGCATGACACATTTTGAAAGTAACTCGGTATCTCATTAACTTTCTGCCACAATTATTGCGTAACGGAATATTAAAACAATATCGTTTCAGTGTATGATGATTATTGTGACAACTTAAATATAAACAAGTCTCAAGTTTGTGTTTTAAACACATTTATAATAATATTGTTTGCAGTAAAATATTATCTTGCAGTTCAGACAATGTAATGTATTAAGAGACAATTAAAGTTCATTCAAGTTATTAACCTTGGACCATACAAAAATTAGCAATTGATGTTTTTACTTCGATTCTAGTGGCAGAGAGTATCGCATATATATCATGATGTTTGCGACCAGTAGCCTAAAAGGCTTAGTTGTGCCAAGTCATACATGACATTCATCCCTTGAAATCAATGTAGTAAAGTTTATTGAAAATAAAATACTTTTTACAATGCTCGCCTGGTTTTCATATTATCATTTTTCTTGAAAATTGTGTGATATTAACCCCTTGACGCACGTCATTCTTGATGGTGACTGATATATATATATATATATATATATATATATATATATATATATATATATATATATATATATATATATATATATATATATATATATATATATATATATATATATAATAGAAAATAAAATAATAAAAACGTTCAATAGAAACGAGGTTATATAGAACAGAGGAACAAAGAGAGAGAGAGAAAAACACACACAATATATATATATATATATATATATATATATATATATATATATATATATATATATATATATATATATATATATATATATATATATATATATATATATATATATATATATATATATATAACGAAGCTTGATGAGTTTCCTTTTAATGAAAAATTTATACGAGTGGTATATCGTTGATATCAGGATATCCCCCCCTCCGATATTTCCCCATATAGTAACATTTAGCTTTAATGTATACTCGCATCCCGCATCACCATTAGTGCACAGGTATGACTGCTGTCGTCTAAAATAAATGCATTATTAAATATATACTTCTTTCTCTTTCTCTCTCTCTCTCTCTCTCTCACACACACATACACACACACACACACACACACACACACAAACACACACACACACAGAGATACATACACTCATGGATCTTAAGGGTAGCTTGACACCACATTGGAGCTCTGAACATAAATTCACACCCAATTTTAAGCATTGTTAGTTATAACAAAATCGTGCATTGTCTATTTGTCAATCACTTACTAGTGCTTTTACTTAATGTAGAGCACGAGGTTTCATTTAAGTATGTTCACGAGGCTTGAGTCTAACCTCTATTTATAGTGCATTTTTGGTATATTTAAGATAAACAACAGATGGTTTAGCCATAATTCAATTAATTGTAGTTGTTTCAGTACAGTACTCCGGCCAGATGTTGACATAAGTGGATTATGATGTAACAACCTAAGAAGAAGTACAAAGACTGTTCTTTGAGAATTGCAAACATAGTCACTAACTTCAACAATCATGACATAATAGAATACTTAAAAGCAATTGTTTACAACATTAAGATTTAAACAATACATTTTTAATATGTGAAAAATATTAACTTTGTTTAACACTAATGATATTTATTTCAAATGACCTTTTTCTTTTAACATAATTTAATATAATTTTTTTTTATATTTTATTGGCAAAATGTTATATTAAATGAAGTGTTAACATCATGGGGGAATCACGGAGGGGGGGGGGCGTCCAATTTGATGGAAATGGAAGTCAGGGAAGAATGTTTGAGGGGGGTTGTCCTAGACCCTAACTGTACATACATTTTAGTTATATTACATACTAATACTTTTTTGTTTACCTTTGCACGGAGTTATATTTACTACAGACAGCCGTGTATTAACCTAATGAAAGAACTCCTCACATCCCCGAGTGTGTCCGCTACAAAATGTAGTTCTCTTCCGTAGTAGCTCTTTACAATCACCTCTGTATATTGATAAGTTCATTGTTTTCTTTTCTTGTTTTCTATTTTTTTCTCCACATTGATCAATAGATCAATCTAATACACACTAATGATTTAACATGAAATATGGTTTTAATAATAAAATTAGAGCAGTAACAACACTTGGATAGCTATGCCATTCCAATGAACGCAATGCCACTCACGTTCAGGAGCGTGGAAATTAAAATGGAATAGAAACTAAGCCAACTGACGAACCAACAAGAGGTAATTAAATATTTGAATAGATTTACATTTGATCTAAATCATTATTCTGCTGTAACAATATTACATCCGACTCATAAATTTTCTCTCTCTCTGTGTCTGTATATATATATATATATATATATATATATATATATATATATATATATATATATATATATATATATATGTATATGTATATATATATATATATATATATATATATATATATATATATATATATATATATATATATATATATATATATATATATATATATATATATATATATATATATATATATATATATATATATATATATATATATATACATACATACATACATATGTATCCTGGTGATCATTTAACCTTGATCAATTAGATCAGATTGACAGGTTTCTAATTTCACCGCATGAGCTTTCGCCTCATAAAGATTGATTTAAAATTCTCTGAATACGGAAGAATTCTCTTATATTAATTTTATGGCTCATAAACACGGGAATTTAATATTTGTCGAGGAGAAAATCTGCACTAATATTGAACTTTACGGCTGTTTATGCTCGTCTTAGACCAATAGTAGAAAAAGTAGGTAATTAATATCCAATCATATGGCTCATCGCGCTCTGATATAAATTTGCTATTATCGAAAATTTCTGTATAACAAGAATTTATTAGCATACATTCACTTTGTGGAAATTCTCCGTCACAAGTCCTGTGTGAGTATTTAATTTTTTTCACATTTAAAAGGACCACAAATTATTACAGGTTTTTTTGTGGTGGTGGTGGTTGTCACCATCATCATCATCATCAGGTTTGTCGTAATGGTAAATGTTGTAGTAGTGGTAGTAGTAGCAGTAGCAACATCCGGACTTGTTTTTAAAGGCAACATTTATAGCTGAAGTGGTTGTAGATTACAAGTAACAGATTTTCTAATGGTAGAAGGGTAAACAAGCATTATATAGGAATCACTTGACTGCTTGCATTGTTTAAAAAGTGAATAATAAAAATCGTAGTTGCAATTCGAACAAAAATATTCAGTATTACTAAATTATTATCCAGGGGAAAAGAGCGTTGTAATGTAGGGAACAATTTCGACCAAATTCATATCCATGTTTAGTTGCGAAATTACATTAAGTGCCTGGATCTTCATTTTGTTAGGTAATATCCAAGAAAGGGATCCATGTTAAAACTGTATTAATTAATGCTTGACGTAGAACGTAATTATTGGTAAATGAATTTGTGTGGGAAAATATGAACGAGTTTTTGCGATGAATATACTGCACGACCTCGTGAGTGCAGTATATCCATCCGACAAATCGAGTTCGTATTTTACCATACAACTGCAGTAACCTTATGTTGCATGCTCATTTATTATTCTTCCCACGGATTAATTATATAAACAAAAATACTTTACAAGATAGAAATAACTGAATATATGCCGCATTCCAAATTAAATACACAAGCGTAGATGTATTATTACACATTATTATGCACACATAACTCAGCCCAGATATATTTGAACTTCGCAGCGCGCTCGACCTAAGTTTCGAAAGAAAATGGAGCTTTGGCCTACTTAAATATAAAATTTTGGGTCCTTTTGTGAAAGAACGCTCATTGCAACGACTTTTCCATTTGATCTGGGATGATGCTATTTTTGTATTTTTGTCGATTCGATCAAATTTCGTGATTATGAACTGGTTTTATCTAGATGAAGTACGTCGTATTTCAGTCAGTATCGCCTGTGCAATTTATGCATGAAATATACATTAAATTGACACAGAGAGGAAGAAGCTTGTAGAAATCTGCAAGTGTGTTTCTGTTCTGGAATTGATTGTTTAAAATCATAATGTTGGAAAAATGTGAAGTCTTTCAATTGGAATTATCGAAAAGACGCTTTTGAATTTAATATTCATTTCATTTTGAGTACATTAAAGAGGTTGTAATTGGAATTTTGAATATAGTTGAAATTACAGTAAAATTTTGAAATGTGTAATCAAGTTTGAGAACCCATGACATGGCACATATAATTTATGTTTTCATAATTAAGAAAGCACATTTTGAGGTAATTCAGGATGTAAAAGTGTACGTATATTTTATTCATTGTCACTTACATGTTATTTGTAAAGACATTGTCTGGCGTCTATAGATAGCCTAAATCTGAAATATGGTATCAAAAAAGTTAACGCGGAATGTTTTGAAGCAGCTTATTTGTGGCAGTCCACGAATCATCTGCTCTAGTTCATTAATGTATGTTTACAATAGAACATATTTCCTTTATTCAAGTGAATACAATGTGAATTGAAAGCGCGAGTTCAATATCGTAATATATTGAACGATTCTGACAATGTAAATTTGACGGACAAGCAAATGAGCAAATAATAATGGCCATAAATGAACAATAAATCACAGTAGATCCTGTAGCATCCATCAGTGGTATTCAGTATTAAATATTATTTGTTTGTCTAGAAAATCCCCAACGATGCATGCCATTGCTGAAATAAATTATGTTTAAATAATATTATTTGCGTAAAAGATTCGACACTCAGTCCATTTACCGTGATCATAAAGTCCTCAGCACTGCAAAAATTCCTTAAAAAATTCGAACTTATATTTCTTAAAAAAATTATATTTTCTAAAAACTTATATTCTGTTTTTGTCCGTCTGTCTCTCTATCATTTAATTACTATTCTTATCTCGATTCTTTTTTTTCTTTTCCACCAACAGTTCCGCTTACTATGAAGTATCAGAGACTCTCTCTAATGGCTGTCATTGGCAGCTGCTTGATGGCTACTCTACTGTTCACTGAAAAAGCGTACACCAACGCAGATACAGGTGGAAATGGTGGCAGTTACCTGTTATTTATTTGTACGTTTCCTATTAATGTGCAAAATAATCACTTGCTATTTATTCTCAGTGTTGTAGATATCCTTCAGGCAATACTTTAGTACTTCCAGAAAGGACTTTATGAAAGAAATGTCCGAAGGTTATATATGCTCTAATTTTATTACAATGAAAGCTAACGACTTTCAATGTCTTGAGGACTTCGAAGTTGAACTTAAGCTTCGTGTTTAAAACTGTTTGAGAATACAGTGTGTAGATTAATGCATGTAAACTCCGATTCGTAATTTACATTCGGATCAGGTGACTCACGCTTTCACGAACGTAGTGTGTATTTTGCCGTTGTCGCCCTGTCATTTTATCTGTGCTTTGAAATCGCGTATAGTAGGAAATCATCCAAAATAGCAAACTTGAAAATCAATGGCGCACTCTAGGAGAACATAGGTGTGTTTAAAAATCATTGTTAAGTCTTTCCGAATTGTGTTTATCACCATTACTAAAGATACGTATTAAAAATAACAAGAGCAAAATATATTAGACTAAATGACATAACCGTAACAAAATATTAACCAACATATCACTAAATAGACACGTTATTGCTGTGCGAATAGTCACGTGAGTTATTACAGACGAGTTGTTTTACGAGTATTTGGTGTTAAAACAAGTAATAAAAAGAGTGAGAAGCAAGAAGATTTGTAAGTTTAACAAATAATTTATTTTCCTAGAATATAAATTGAAAATGTAAAATGAGAATTTAATCGTATTTCGAATTATAATGCTAGAATTACTGACACAAATCCATATGATCAAAGTTCTGATAGTCTTTAATGGAAATCCAAATTAAATACAATACCGGAAGTTTTGATTTGCATGTGTTTGCCCGTGTAATGGTGATGCACCAACTGTTCTTTTTTGTTGGATGACAATAATACAGTTCAAGAATATATATTGTTTGAAATTTCAATATAACTGCAAGTCTCTATTTACAAAAGGGCTAGTTTCCAAGAAGACTTGTATTTGCAGAGAATTAATAACGTAAATAAATGGATTCGCGCCCAGATGAATTGACATTCACAAAATTAACACCATCGTATCTGTTAAGATTTTAAAGCATGAACGAATAATTTCTGAAAACATAAGATTATTCAGTCCTCTACTTCAGTGGTTCCCAACCATTTTATTGCCATGGACCGGTCAACGTTTTATAATTTTGCCAGGACCGCTGAGGTGGGGAGATGTTGTTTGTTTATATTTTAGATTATTTTGATTTAATAATTTTAATTTTAATGTGTTTAAATATGTCTTTAAAAATACAATTGCACCAAAAAATGAACATAAAGTGACAACATTTTAACTCACTAGAACTTTAAATCAATGTGAACCCTGAATTTCTTTCTTTGCAACGAGACGGTTCCATCTGGGGGTAATAGGAGACAATGACACACGATGTGTGTTGCTTATGTCCAGTTTATTCCGTTGGTTTGGTTTGTTTGCTGTCACTGCAAAAAATTCCGCTTCACACAGATAGGATGTCGGAAATGGCAGTAGGGATTTAAGTGCTGTGGTGGCAATCTTAGGGTATTCCGCCATGACTTTAATCCAGAACACCGGCAGAGTTGTTGTCTCAAACGTAATTTTAAGGCCGTCATCGTTTGCAATATTCAGCAGTTCATCTTCTTGCACTGACATGCTAGATACGCCTGGTTTGTTGAAAAATGGATCGCGGATCCATTCCTTACCGGTTCGTGGGTCTTTTGAGGTTGGGAAGTAGCGCTCGAACTCTTTTAAAAGCAAAGACAGGTGTTCGTGCACCAACTGGGAGAATAAATGCTCAGGTTCAGTATTGCCTAAAATCTCCGCTAATGTCTGAAACATGTCTAAAATGCCTCTGTTTACACGCCGTCCTCACAACTCCAGTTTGACGTTAAATACAGATACTTTGCCAACTGGAAAACAGTTGTTATTTTCCCCCGAAGGGACAGGATGAGTTCATTGAGCAGGCTGAATATGTCACACAGGTAAGCTAGTTTTGCTACCCATACCTTGTCACTGACTGTGCCGCCAGCAGTGACAATGTTTCTGAGAAAAAGCTCTGCAAAGGCTCTCGTAATTCAAATACTCTGGTTAGCGATATTTCTCTGGATAACCATCTTATTTATGGGTATAAGAGAAGGTATCTGTGCTCTGCGTCCATCTCCCCACAAAGCGGCTGAAACATGCACGAGTTAAGGTCGTGTGCTTTAATGCGGTTAATAATTTTAACGACATCAATCAATACGCTATTTAATTCCGATGACATATTTAGGTTTGACAGCATTTCCTTGTGAATGATATAATGCATAGATTCACTCTTAGGTGCAACTACCTTAATCCGAGCAGTTAAACCAGACAGTCGTCCGGTCATGGCAGCAGCTCTGTCTGTGCATACGCCGACTCAAAAGGCACGAGTTAAGGTCGTGTGCTTTGATGTTGTCCGGATATATAATTATCCAGTGACTTGAACAGTTCTGTTTGTGTAGTGTTGGTTGACAAAGATAGTGCACTTAACAAATCCTCAAGCACATCCTCCTGGTATAGATATCGCACATAAACAAGTAGTATTGCCTTGTTGTCGATATCTGTCGAGTATTCAACCTGGAGTGCGTATGATGATGTATGAATCCTCTCCAACAATTGTGCCTAAATATCTTTGGTTATTTCCTCAATGTGCCTAGCCAAAGTGCTAGCCGACAAAGCCACATGTGCTATCTTATCCATAGAAGCCTCTCCTAGAAGTTCATGGCAAATGTTTTTAATGGAGGGCAACATAAATTCTTCAACGACAGTGAATGACTTTTTAGCCTTATCAATATGGTTAGCCACCAAATATGATGCTCTCAGTGCATTCTCCTTTATTGATGTGGTGGCCCTCATAAAATTCTTCTGTCTTTCGTGTTCCTGTTTTTTCTTCTTCAAAATACTTCAGCGGCTTGTCTTTTAATCGAGGGTGCTTGGCGTTCAAGTTTTGAAGGTTTCATTGTTTCATTAGAAAACTGTTCGACGAAAACTGCAGAGCGGGGTTGGGTTGTGGGTATCACCTGTCCCGATAAATCCATATTCCACATAAGACTCGTGCTAATGTCTGTTAAAAGATAAATACACCACAGTAAATAAAATGGATTTTTTTTTTAATGTTCATGGGGGAGCCCGGTATTATTTGATCTACGGACTGGTACCAGCCCACGGCCCAGGAGTTGGCGACCACTGCTCTACTTGACCACAGGTCACAATTAGTATATTTAAAAAATATAACCTAATGGAAAATAACCTTCAAGAAGGATCCTAATGTGTCCTAGAAATTATAACAAAGAACATAGTAAACACAATATCCTTGGCAAACGTAATAATCGTAATAATTATCCCATACAAATAGAGAATATTTGAACTATTAGTTGTTTACAGAATTACAAAAAAATCTATGATTCTTGCCAAGAAGAAAATGTACTACATTTTGGACGAGGTCAATGACAATAAACAATGTAACATTATCAATAGAATATAATGAATATAATATAATATAATTTAATGAAATACAATATTAAAAACATAAGTGTTATATTCGAGATCTTCGAAAAAGGTTCTGATAAAAATTTATTTACGTTAGACTAAACTAATTATAGTTATATATTTATAAGGTCATTATTTTTTGTGTTAAGTTTGTGTAATTTATTTATTTCTCAGTTTTTTTTTAAAATTCAGAGTAAGAACCTTGATTTCAGTGAAGGCAATACTCGGAGTACGTGATGTTATGCATCTAATAGGCTTCTATGTTGCTCTGGAAGGGTGATCACGTGACCCTCATACGGGAATATGTTTTTCGTCTAAATTAGCGTATAATTGTTGTCTTGATAGAAGATAGTTCAAATCGGGCTCTAAACTAATGACACTTAAAGGAGTTTTGTTGTAACCATTTTGATTTAAAATTATATTTTGTGGAATGTATGTGATTCTTTCCCTGGAAATATAAGTGCTCCTACAAAATTCTTGAACAAGGACATTCATTGAAATTTATTCGGAATTCAAAACTGGTATATTATTTTATGTGATTCAACAAGGAACTGTTGACACAACAGTAGCTTGAATTTTGTAACAGACGTCATCGCCTTCCATTTTGAATTTCATCGGGTCTCAAGCTCAGATTGAATTAGACCTTTTTATTAATAGCATTTTATTTTATATTTTTTGAATTATTTTGGATTTGATCAAACAAGTCATAAGATATTTTTCTGAATTTTGCCCTCTTTTTCTAGGGCGATAAATTGTTTTTCTTTTCTTGTTACTTTTTGTAATAGCCTAGATAAAATTGATTTGTCGACAAACTAAATCCTACTTGTTGAGTAATATAAACACTAAACTCTAAACTCTACAATAATGTTCTCGTTTCTTGCCATTGAATCTCTATTTGACTACGAACGAAATTTACAACCCTGTCATAGCTGAGAGCGATAAATGTTTGAAAATGGAATCAGAGAGAACAATTCTTTTGCAACCAGAATGGTCTGTGATAAAAGAGTGAGACAGCTGTATACGTCATTAGAATAAGGTGATTTATCATGAGACTGGACAAATTTCTATTGCATAGGTTAGATAGGCAGCAAGCAGTACTAAGACCATAGGTTAGACTTCAAGTATTACATGGACCAGTTGCATACGTCATAATGTTTTGTTATAATTTGCTTTGTCACGCAGGTAAATATGAGTTATGAAAAATTGAAACCATGTGGGCAATTTCTTTTCATTATATATTTTAAGTTTTTTAGATACAAGAGTTAATGGAAGACAAGCAATAGTTGATAGGTTTAAGGAAACATGCAGAAAAATACAGACGAATAAGCTAGCAGATAACTTCATTTCTTCATACAATCAAAACAAGAGCTGAACCAGTTAAGAAATATTAGGAAAGGTTAAAGTCATGGTCATTTATTATGTACCTAGATCTTAGTAACCTTCATGATCTGGAAGAATTGTCTTTAGAAGTACATGGTGACTACGAAATGGAATCAAATGATTAAATTGTGCGAGCATCATTGTTCCCACTTGTATTGTCCTGTTAAAGGCTAGATAATTGAACTGTCTTAAAAATTGTTTATCATGTGTACGTCGTAAAGGAAACCAGACGAATGGTTATCAGAGATAAAAGTAAAACACATGTTAACTTCTTTTGCTTTGTTGTTCATCCAATAAATGCAGAGTCGATTGTGCAGGAACGACCAGATTTAATTCAATGACAATAAACTATATTCGGCTATTTAACTATAGTCACTAAGATTTTCTTTGTTTTTTTATACATGATTTTTGACCCATTTCTGGGTCACCTTCTGAATCATGTATGTGCAGTATTTAAACACTCTTTAATCTCATTCGGAGGGAATCAACTGCAATGTTGGAAAAGTAGTATTAACTGCTTTGTCCGTGAGCGTGTGCAAATGGGTGTTGCAATAGTGCGAAGTAATTGTCGCCAATGGATTGCAAAATTGAAAATTATTGCATCATATTTCAGACAATAGATTCATATCCATAGTTACCACCTTCTGTCATTACCTCAGCGTATGCTAGTATAATATTAAATCTAAAATTATATGTAAGAGCCCAGTAATACAGTAAATAATATATTAACATTGTTAAATCAATTATTATTCTAAACTTCTTTTGATACACACAAACCTGTGTAGCTTTTGTGGATATTACATTACCAGCCAAGTTCAGAATTCTTACATACATTGTTTGTGTTATTTGTTCTTTTGTTCATATGACCACAGTACTATTTTATTAAGAGAATACAAATCTCTTTTGACAATGATTTCGTTACCCTTAATCGTATTTATGATCGAATGCATTCATATGTCATTCTTGCTTGGCATTTGGTGTTTGTCGTCATAGAATCACTCGAAAGTTAAATATTGTCTCGGTACGTAGACTACAGAGTTTTACCTAATGCAAACTATAAAATCTACTAGGGCTGACTTGATGACCACGTATTCTACTGGTCACGAGATAGTAAACTTGAGATAAAGGCAAAAGCACACTTGTACTTCGAGTTCAAAGAAGGGAGGGCCAAAATCTCACATTGGTAGAAACAGACGCGAAGTGAGAAATCTTAAGCAGAAAACAGAAAATGACTTCTCAGTTCTATGACAATAATGTCTGAAATGTACTTCAAGGTTCAGTACTCATTTCGATATTAGACACCTTTCGTGTCATGTAGATCTAAATTTTCATACCGATGCATTAGGGTCATTCTCAGCATATAATTGCCAAACATTTAAAGTTTGACCAAATCCACCTTTCGTATAGCTCTCTCTTCCTACCATTGCTATGATATTCAAATACGCATGCAGATGGTATAATAAAAATTAATATTGTTTCCTTTTTGTATTTGCAGTGATTATATTTATACTCCTTCGCTCCATCACTAGGAAAAAGACTGTGGTGGGTATTGAATCTGATCACGATTTCTACAACAGAGTTGTCTGTTTAACAGGTACACCAGCTCCTAAGCCGACGTGCTTGACGTGTTTTGATCATAGCGACGCGACATCCTGCCCCGCTGATTTAAACTGCGAATGGAACGTTAAAAATAATATCTGCATCCCAAAATAAAGCAGACCAAGGGCGTTTAGAGTATTTGCGACAGGAATAAGCTTTCAAGGAAAAGAATAATCATAATTTCAAACACTTGAAACAGAGCCGGCTAAATGAATGTTGCATTGCATTTGCATAGCAAATATTATATATGTACAGCAATACTTTTAAGTAGTTATTTGAGTTGTTTGCAAGGTTTTATGTTTATACCGCTGACAACAAACGTGTGATTTTGTGCCTCATCCTATACAAGAGGGATAAGGTCATTAGAAAAATGAAAAATGTTTCATTTTACCAAATTAAAAAGTGTCTGGACTGGAAATTGTTGTAATCCATCATTCAATAACTACATGTTTCTTCATAATCATCATCATCATCATCATCATCATCATCATCATCATCATCATCATCATCATCATCATCATCTAATTTTATA